>SOZL01001859.1:0-37018 GCA_009733165.1 Naja naja | reverse complement strand
CTATAAGGGGGCTGGGGCAGACAAGGCAGGGGAAGTCACTAAGGTGGGGGCAGAGAAAGAGCACAGAGAGTGAGAGGCAGAAGCATGAGGCTCTGGGCCTTTGGCTCCCCCTCCCCTTCAGACACCCAGGGTCCCAGCAGGAGACCCAGAGGCTGCCCACCACCACCAGGGGCTTCTGCCATTCTCAGATCCAGGGGACACTCTGCCCCCTCATGGGTCCTCCAGGCCATTCTCCTCCGGCAGGTGTGCAGGCCTCTGGAGAAGAGCCCCAATGTGGCCAGGGAGGGAAGAGACACGAAGTCCCCACCTGCAATCCCCAAGTGGGCTGGAGAAAGCCCATCCCAGGGGCCCACCTGCCATGCTCCTTGCCAGCCCTGCCCCTCAGCCAGCCCCTGGAGGGGGAGGGAGGAGAGCCAGGGTGAAAGGAAGGCAGCAGACAGGAGGCAGGAGCAGGGCAGCCCAGTGTTGCTGCTCAACCTGGGTGCAAGGGAGGGGGGGAGGCGAGGGGCAGCAGGGCAACGCAGCTGCCAAAAAGGCCCATTGGTGGTTGGGGGCGGGGGTGCCTGGTGGGGTGGAAGGAATCAAGGGAGTTTGAATCCCATCTTCCCTATCAAAGCCAACTGGGCTGCTCTGAGCCACTCACCAGGGGACGGGAGGAGTTGGAGTCCCTGCCTTAGGCCTGAAACCCAGTGGTTGAGTTTCATCCACCTGCCAGAGCGTTCTGAGTTCTAATCCTCCCAGAGGTGCCATGCATTGGGGGGTTCTTTGGACCAATCTCCCAGTAGGCTCTGAGTTCCAGTCTCACCATGGTACTTATTGATTGGGGGTCTAAAACTTGGTGGGGGGGTTCAAATTAACGTGGGATACCAGAATTGGGCATTCTTGGGCTGTGAGATGGCCGGGTGTCCCTTACTGTGTGATGAGATGGAGGAAAGATTTTGTGGAGAGACACACCTGTTCCAAGCTGGGCAAAGCCGTCAGCCTCTGCCTTCTGCTGCCTGAGGGTAACCAGAGGCCTTCGTGTGTCACTGGGAATCTCAGAGAGACCTCGGTCTGATCCCTGAGAGCTTTTTTTAACTGTCTGAAAATGGAATTTGCAATAGGGTTCAAGTCCCAATTAGAAGCCATTCTGAAATATCAAAATGGATGACCGACTGATCACCACTATGGACTGTATGGTTGGAAAGCAGAAGACCTTCCAGGGGTTCCTGTTCCAAGGTGTTCCCATGCTTCCTTGCCTCCTTCTTGGACCTGGACGAATAAGCACTGGACACGCCTGCCTCAGTCCAGACTGTTTGGGGCTGGTGGGGTGCAGTGGGGAGGGGAGGTCAGTCTGGGCCCAAGCTGCCAATTTCCCTCTGGGGCAGCCAGGGGCTTTTTCCTCCTCCTGCTCTGGGAAGTGGGGCACCCCGTGGAGAGGACTTCCTCTGGCCTTGCAGGGCAGGGCAGGTGGGGGGATCTGCCCCATGGTGGGCCAGGGCAGGGGGGGAGCGAATGGGTTGGAGGGATCCCCAGGTTGCATCTAATGCCAGGATCCAAGTCTGCTTTGCTACCTTTGGATCTGGCAGGTGGGGCTGTTCCCCCAGGGGTCAGGGGTTCTGTGAAGCTGACCCAGCTTGGTCCTGGCCAGAAGGAAGAGCTGAGGCAGGAGGAGAGTCTCTTGGGAGATTCATGGGGCTTCCGGTCCCTTTTGGGGGCTCAGGATTGGACCTGGCCCTCCTCAGCCAAGCCCAGCACTGGAGGGGCCCCTCAGTCCCTGTTGCAAGACCCCATGGCAGAGTCCCTGCAAGGGGGTTGAGTGAATGTCCCTCCAGGTGGCTTCAGGTTGCTCAGACCCATTGAGCTGAGTGAGCCAAACTCCTTTAAGCATCTTGGAAGTTTGAGTCCTCTTTCACCTGCTTTGGGAAGGGAGGAAACCTCTTTCCTGGGCTGCCTTGAGTGGGCCAAGTTCACAGCTGCTGCTGGGGGCATCCAGGTGTTTCCAGGCATTTCTGCAGCAGTTTTAGCAAGCTGGGTGCATCTGAGCTGGGCGTTGCCCACAGCCCGTCCTGAGTCTTTCCTCGGGGTGCAGAGGAGTTGGGCTTTAGAGGGAGTCAGTCTCAAAGCAGCTTCCTTCCCCCTTCCCCTCCCATAAAGAAGCCTCTAAGGGTCAGGGGTCTTGTCCTTGGAGCCCCTGAAAATATGGCGTCATGCCCTTGTTGGAGTCTGATTGTGGGGAGATTGAGCAGCTGACAGGAGGGGAGGGGGCTCGGTGGCTTTGGAAGTGACAGGGAAGGGCACAGTCTGGCTGGACATTCAGAGGAAGACCCAGGGCCACCACCTCTTCATCCTAGGGCACAAAGGGAGGAACGGAGAAGGGAGCAACATGGCTTACAAGAGGGCCCTGATCCCTTTCATTAGTTGAAGCTGATGGAACAGGATATAAGAAGGGTGTTTGCACACAGCAGTGTGCTGGAAGCAAAGCGTGCATTATCTTTGTCGAGGTTTATCTGAGTTTTGGCGTCCTCCCAACTGTGTGTTTCATTATCTTTTGGAAGTCTGCAATTTATCATCCTGGCCTCTCGTGTTAATTACTTCAGGGTGGTTTGTGTTGGTTATGTTATTTCTAATTTATCTTTACTTTGCATTTCTTTCCTTTGTAACCTATTTTTGGGAGAGTTTTTACTCCAGCCGATGATAACTGGACATTGGGGACCAAGTTGGAGGCATTAAATGGAATTTATCTACTTTTGTGTCTTTATTATTTTTGTGCCACGCCTCTTTGGGTCATCACTTATGGACTGAGATTTTGAAATAGGTTGACTCCATTTCATGCATTCTGGCAGCTGGGAATCTTCCCCTGTCCTGTGTTCATGTGGGAAGCAGGTCATCACGCTAAGCCACCATCTGGTTTATGTGTTTTGGCATGGCACCTATTGCCAACATGGCAGTTCCCTTCCATCAACCTGGGTTAACGGCGTTGTGTGGACTCACCTAGTTTTGCCACAGATCAGCTGTGTGGGGAGGGTCAACTCAGCTTGTCTGCACACAGGATGGGGAGCTTTTCCTAGGATCCACTTCTGGCTCCTAGGGGGTTGTCAGCTGTCAGCAGCTGCAACGCTTGGAGTAAACTATGGCTGAGCGAACGGGGGTTGGAATGTGTGAACCAGATCAGAGTTTGGCATTCAGGGAAAAGAGTTGGGACAATGGGAGAGGGACAGAAAGGCAGCTTTAGGGGTGGGATGGGGGTCAGTGATCCCCCCCAATGTCTGGACAAACCTGGATAGAGACCTGCAGAGATCTCTCCATGTGTGTTCAGAGGATTGAACTGGTGGACTTTGATGCTCTTTCTCCTGCTTGGGGCCCCACAGATTGTTTCGGATGCTGGTTTCCTGTATTCCCAGTGAGGCCAGGCCTGAGGATACTGGGTCTGCTGCTCCCCAGGGCAGAAAGGTTCAGGGCGAATCCTACGAGACTGAGAAGAAAAGGGAGAAGGTGGCTGGGACCCTCTCTGGGTTGGCTTCCCCCCTCTCTCTCCCTCTCTCTCTCTCTCCTGGCAGGCATTGGGAGGAAGGAGGCGGCTGCTTCTCAGGGGCTTTTTCCAGGTCCTCTGGGTGGATCCCTGTCCCGCCCACATCGAGTGGGTTCCCATGTGGGCCTCCCAAAGGCCTGGACTCCAGCCCCCATCCTCCTCAGACCCAGCCGTGCCTTTAGCAGAGGCCCCAAAGGGAGGCTCAGTGAAGGCTCTTCCGATCCCCAGGGAGGAGCCAGGGGGCTCAGGGGTCCCAGCCGGAGAGCAGTGGCCACAGAGGAGGAGGAGGCTCTCCTGGAAGGTCCTGCCAGCCATGCCTGGTCCAGGGAGGTTTGGGGCCAGAGAGCCTCGCTCGGGATCTGGGGAGCCTGAAGGGCCAGGAAGGGGTTGGATTCACAGGGCATCCCAGGCTTGGCTCCAGGGCAGCTCAGGGCGGACACTTCACACCTCACTGCTCAACCCGGAGGAGAAGGAAGAGATGAGATCAGCTATTCTCCAGATGTTCAGTTTGGAAACCGCAAGTGGAGAACCAGTCACCGATCTCATCAACCTCCTGCACAGACTGGCACCGGTGGCAACGGCCAGGGACAGGACGATGACCCAGGAAGGCACCAAAGCGGTAAGAGCCATCCAGTCCTGCCCCGGAACCCCTTCTGCCACCAGCAGTGCGCGGGCTGAAAGCCATCAGCCCCCCCAATCGAATTTCCCGTGTGAAAAAATGGTGCCCAGTCAGCGGCAAATTCAAACTGACTGAGTTGAAATGGCACGCCGGTTCCCTATAGCTTGCCAGGGCAAGCGGGCCCTAGCACTGAGGTCACCCACCTGGCAGCGGCTGGCACTGCGGTGACCAGGGGATTGGCACCGCCTATCTCCCCAATGGCCACCCACTGCCCGAGAAGCCCATCGGGTGAAGAAACAGGGATCACCAACCTGGCAGTGCCTACCACTGCGGCGATCCAAAGTGACCTGCCAACCTGGAGGTTGGCCCCACTGGCGGCAGCGGTGCCACTGGACCCAGCCGCGCTGAGCATGCCCCCAGTTCAGACCGCGCAGGCCCTCGCCCAGGCGACCAATCTGGTCGTGGCGGCCCGACCAGCACCAAGCCCGACCTCGCCCACCGAAGCCAAGATCAAAAATGCCCTCAGGATGCTAGCTGCAGCCCTGGAGGCAAAGTTCCAGCCTTCCCCTAGCCTCCCGACGGGAGTGGCCCTCCCAGACGGCTCCCCGACGATCGCGGCCCGATACTCACCTGTTCCGGTGATTCCCGCTACGTCCTCAGCTTCTTCAGCCTTCCCGGGTCTTCCCGGCAGCTCAACAGCCGGAGCCAGAGCTACTGGAGCAGGCCCGAGGCCTATCTTCGGAGCCAGGCCGGAGAGCTCCTTCCCCGGCGAAGTTCAGCGCGGAATGAGCTCCGCGCATGCCCAGATCGGATCTTCAACCCCTCCCACTGGGGAGGGCAACTTCCAAATAAGGAAACCTTCAGTTTCGCACCGACTATACCTCTCCCGTACTGTCAATTTCCAAACATTCAGCACCATGGACAGCAGCCGCAAGTTTTTTCTATGCAGGCAAATACAAGCCTTTTACCACTCGATTTTAAAAAGCTGTCAGCTACAGGGAGGAACCTTTTAGAGTGGTCCAAAGCAATTCAGGTACTATTTATGAAAGAGAATGCTTTGCATTTGTTGTTGGAACCCCTCCTAAGCCTTGGCCACTGGAAACTGACCTGCTACACCACAAGGTTTATTGTTTATTATTATTATTAAGTATTGATCCTGTGCTGTACCCAAATATTCCTCATAATCTGACTGTTTTTGAAATATGGAAAAAGCTGTTTAATTTGTTTTATTCCAGGAATTCCAATACTACTGCCAGGATCTCCAGGGAGTTCCACTCTGCTAAATTGAGGGCAGGGGTGGACATGAGTGAGCATCTTTGTGAGCTCAGTAAAATGAGGGAAGAATTAATATTGAGGGGGGAGCAAGTACCCGAACATAGTTTAATCAGTATAATTATAAATTCACTGGACCCTAGCTGGAATAATTTTGTGTCCCAACTAGACAATTCCAGTTATGATGGAATGTCTCTGGCAGTTCTGTCAGGTAAACTGATTGCAGAGGACAATCTAAGAAAAGACAGAGCAACCTTCCACAGGGAGAGAAGAATCACTAAGAGGCCCAACAACTCAGATGGAGTAAATGCTGTTGGAGAATGTTTCAGTTGTGGCTCAAGGGGGCACTACAAAGAGACTGCCCATGCAGCACTGGTATGGAGGGAAGGCAAAGAATGCCCTCTGGCAATAGGAGCAATAGGAGGTCACCCACACCTCAGAGGGGGCCTCAACACAGCTCCTCAAATCAGAAAAAGGAAAGGGGGGACAGAAATGAAAACAGGTTTAAAGGGACAGATTTAACCTGGAAAATAACTTTGCCAACATGGTAGAAACCAATTATCCCAGGCTCACCAAAAGCAACGTGAGCAGCTATGGCTATTAGACAGTGGGGCAAGCAAGCACATGGTGAAGGACAAGAGCTTGTTCACAGAGCTCCAGAGACATGATTGTTGTGTCAAGGTGGCCAATGGTATAAAAACCAAGGTTGTGGGTATAGGTAATGTGTGTATCCCCGGGCTTGGGAGATCAGTGGTATATTATATGTTCCTGCCCTAGAACATAACCTTCTTAGTACCCTGAAACTCAGTGAGGACTCTGACATAGAGGTGTTATTTACCAAAGGAGAAGCCATAGTGACCAATAATGGTCACACAGTTGGGAAGGTATTGAAAATAAATAACCTGCCATATTATTCTCCTGTCACAAGGACTGAAGGTTCAGGGGCCAGCAACACAATTAATACAGATGACTCAGGTGATGAATCTCAACCAGAACCAGGAGTCAAGACCAGGGTTACAGAGGAAAGAAGGGGGACAATGGCAGTTACACAGGTAACCAGGAAAGGACAAAGAGCGTCAGATTTAACTTGAAACACAGTGATGAGCAAACCAGGGACGCCAACCCTGTTTCTATTGGGAAACCACTCCATGATGAGTGCGCTCATCTCATGCACCGTAGACTTGGCCACATTAGTTTCCCTATTGTGCAGAAAATGTCTGAATATTCCAGGGGTTTAAACATCAAAGACTGTAATGTTTTTATGGACTGCTCCATCTGCAGGAGCGCAAAGTCAAAGGTTAAACCAGCACCCAGAAAATCAGAGAGGCAATCTGAGTACAAATTCCAGCTGGTACATATGGACTTGGTGGGCCCTATGAAACCTTCACTTGGTAAGAACCAATATTTTCTACCATCGTTGATGATTACAGTAGATATGGTTTTGTTTATCTACTCAAAACCAAGGATCAGGCCTTTTCCAAATTTAAAGAGTTCCACAGTTTGATAGAGAATCAACACAAGGTCAGGATACAAAGGATCTTGACTGACAGGGGAACTGAATTTAACTCTACTCAGTTCTCTAACTGGTTGAAGGAAAGGCATGATTCATATGAGAACAGCCCCTTTTTCCGCCTTCCAGAACGGGGTTGCAGAACGGAGAAATGGTGTATTACAAGCCATGATGAGATGTGTTCTAGAGGACGCTAATCTCAAATTTGTCTACTGGGCAGAGGCTGTTCTATATGCAAACTATACCCTAAATAGAATATGGTCCAGTGTAGTGCAGAAAACCCCATATGAGATGGTGTATGGATGTAAGCCAAGTTTAAAACACCTCCACATTTTTGGGGTGATGGCAGACGTACATGTACCTAAGGAACTCAGGAGAAAGGGGGAAAAGGTGTCAGTCAGACTAAGATTTGTTGGCTATGAACCAGGCTCTAAGGCACACAGGTTCATTGACACTAACAACAGAGTTGTCATTTCCAGGTCAGCCGCTTTTCACGAAAGCACAAATTGGAGCAGAATTCATGCAAATGAAATTCTAACTCACACTCCTCCTCAGAATCTGGCCAGTCAAGAGACAGATGTATCAGAAAGTCCATCTAGCGATGGTGATGGACATCTGGCTCAGAGGACAAGGGAGAGCAAATGCCCTCCAAGCCCCTAAAGGGTATCCTCAAAGAAAAGAAGGGGATACCCTGGAAGAAGGGGCACTCCAAACTTAAAAGGTATGACAGTAGCGATGAGGAGGACAACACACCAGATAATTCCGATATTCATGAGGAACCAACTAGTAGGCCAGTTAGATCCACCAGGAATATAATACCCAAGAGGTATGAGGATTTCATTACCTATGTGAATCAGGTATCGGTCACACCTCAAAGGTATGAGGATATATTAATGCTACCACAGAGGGAACAAGACAATTGGCATAAGGCAATGGGTTCAGAAATGGATAGCCTCAGGAAGCTAGAAGTGTTTACACCCACTAAACTACCTAAAGACAAAAAGGTGATTGGCACAAGGTGGGTGTACAAGAAGAAACTGCTTGAGGACGGTAACTTCATATACAAAGCAAGGTTAGTTGCACAGGGATTCTCACAGCGATTCCCTGATGACTATGTTGAAACTTTCTCACCAACTCTGCACCCAGAGAGCGTTAAAGCTGTGCTTACTATAGCTGCTATACATGGGGAAAGTGTACACCAATTTGACATACAGACAGCCTACCTGCATGCCAAATTAGATAAAGAGTTATATGTTAGAGCTCCCCAGGATTAGACCAAAGGGAAGGTGAAATTTGGTTACTAAACAAAAGCCTATACGGTCTGAAACAATCAGGAAGGAGATGGTATGAATGTCTCACCAAGTGCCTAAGACAGATGGACTTCTCGGCCTCATCAGCTGATGAATGTGTATTCATTAGAGAACAAAAGGGGATCAAGGAAACTGTTTTGATTTATGTAGATGACATATTGTACATCTGCAAGTCAGAGAGTAGATACAAAATCTTCTCTGAGCAATTGGGCAAGGAGTTTACACTAAAACCATTAGGCCGAATTGATAAATTTTTAGGGGTGCAATTCACTAAGACTGAGAAGGGGTTTGCGCTTTCTCAGCAGGATAAGATA
The DNA here is from genome assembly GCA_009733165.1 of Naja naja. Taxonomy (NCBI): domain Eukaryota; kingdom Metazoa; phylum Chordata; class Lepidosauria; order Squamata; family Elapidae; genus Naja; species Naja naja. The sequence goes on along the minus strand of SOZL01001859.1, from coordinate 28,482 downwards.
GTAGATCTGCTTGACAGATGTAACATGACAGAGGCTAAACCTTGTGACACTCCCATGCAGACAGATTTCCTCAAGAATATGTATAATGAAAGCCCAGAATTCGAACAAAAGACACTTTACAAGTCTGTACTAGGTTCACTATTATATATTGCCAGTTGGACAAGGCCAGACATTAGCTTGACCGTAAATGTCTTGTCCAGGCACTCTGAGAACCCCACCCAGTTTCACTGGAGTGGGATCAAGAGAGTTCTCAGGTATCTAAAGGGCACTATTGATTATTTACTATTATTGGAACCTCATGAATCTGAGAAGCCAGACCTCTATTGCTACTCAGATGCAGATTGGGCAGGAGACAGTAAGTCCAGGAAGAGCACTTCAGGATATATCGTATTCCTGAATGGTAGTCCTATTCATTGGTACTGGGTAAACAAAATTAATAGCCACCTCCACAGCGAAGCGAATATGTGTGTCTGTCTAAAACATCAAACAATCTAATATGGTTTGATGAGCTATTGAAGAACCTGTGGGAGGAACCTGTATACCCAATCACTATCCACGAGGATAACAAAGCAGCCATTGACATATCAAAGGCTGAAGCTGTGGGACAAAGGTCACGCCACATTGACATTAAGTATAAACATGTCAGGCAACTATCAAAAATGGGATTTATTGAGACTGCTTTCACTGAGACTAAAGAACAAATTGCAGATGTTTTTACAAAATCTTTGCCCCGGGACCAACACCAGTACCTGTTGGGAAAAATACCTTTGGTTATATAGTATGTACTTGTTGTTATGATCATGTATGCATATATAAGGTATGTGATGTATTTGTTGTGTTAAGTTTTGATATGTGCCATTAGAAAGGCACAGAGAAGGGGATTGTGGAAAAGGAATTTTCCATGAGGTTGCTGTGCTCTTTCTCCTAGCCCCCTCCTCAGATAACAATAGAACCAGATGGACCAATCACAGCACAGCTGTGATTTAGGATTTTCCCGGGCTTTGCCAAGCCCCACCTCACCTGGCTCAGGGCTATTTAAAGGGCTAGCCTCGTGGCATCTAGCCAGTTCCACCATTACTGATGTTCCAGCTGCTTGGGACCATGCAGCTGGAAGGATCCTACCTCATGCCACGAGGAGGATCTTTGGGACTCCAGTCACATAGGTGACTGCCACAAGAAGAAAAGAAAAGACTCTAAGAAGAAACAAATGGACACTGACTATTGAAATACCTTTCAACTTATTTTATTGCTTTTTGTGTTTTGTTTACAACAATAAATAACTTGTATTGGATCCACTGGGCTCAGTCTTTTTCCTGATAACTTCACAGTAGAGAAAGGTAACGAACCATCCATATTTAACCCAAAAATTCCTTAACAGACACAGAAGAAAGTTGTCTTGGTGCAAATGCTCTCAGTGAACATAAAAGGAAAAGATACATTCTTCAAGAGTCAAGAATCATCAGGTCCAATGCTTAATAATAGTCAGAGGGTACAATAAGCAATCAAATCATACTAGGAAAAAGTCAAGAAAGATGGTTGGGATACAACAACAAAGTCATACAGTCACATGTGTGTGTGTGTGTGTGTGTGTGAGAGAGAGAGAGAGAGAGAGAGTCCAACCTCCAATAGACATTCTACACATCCTATAGAGTCTATACAGACAGTATATATATTCTATACATCCAGGGGTGGGATTCAAATTTCTCAACAACCAGTTCTGTGGGTGTGGCCTAATTTGTGAGTGTGGCTTTGTGGTCATGTGGTCATGTGACTGGCAAACCGTCCTCACTTAATGGCCAGTTGCTTAGCAAGTTTTCTAATTTACGACTGACCTCCACAGAGCTACTTGGCCTGATTTTGGTATTTTGACAGCCATACACACACACACATAATTGTGACCAGTTACAGAATCCCACACAGTCTTGTGACTGAGGTTTTCTGTTTGTTGCCAGTTTCCAACAATTCCTTCTGGTTTCTGGTTTAAAATGACCATTGGGGAAAATGGCCTTTTTTAACAATCAGTGTTTGCTTAATGACCACAAGGTTCACTTGATGACCATAGTGTTTGCCTAACCCAGGGGTCTGCAACCTTAAACACTCAAAGAGCCATTTTTCTATTTTCTTTTAAACAGGTATCTCTGTCTCTGTCTTTCTTTCTTTCTCCCTCTTTCTCATCTCTCTCTGTGTCATCTCTTTCTCTTTCTTCCTCATCTCTCTTTCTCCCTCTCTGTTTCTCATTTCTCTTTCTCTCTCTCATCTACAACTGCTAAGATTGGGAGCTGTTTTTTATAATCCTATTTCTCTGCAGTTTTTTTCACACACATTTGTGTATATGTATCCAATATTCTTTCTTCCTTTCTGCTATGTATTCAAAATGGGCAATGATTTTGTGTGTGTGTGTGGGGTAGCATGTGTATATGTCACATCAAGGGGTGCCTCGCCTGGCCCTTCCCCTCCCGGCCATTTCTTTTTTTTTTAAGTTTTATTATTTTCCAAAAAACAAACAAACATACAAAACATAAACCAATATCAATTTCAAATGTGTCGGTTGCTCACAGATCTCAGTGCCATCTCCTCATCATCCATACTCTCTATTACAAAAGAAAGAAAGCTATAATCATTATTATTAATTCTCTTCCATGTTATAGTCTCTATATTGTATTTCTTTTCAACAATTCTATTTATCTCTATATTCCATATATTACCAAACATTTTTTATCTAACCATTGGTAAAACATTTTCCATATCTTGTAAAACTGCTTTTCTTCTTGATCCCTAATTTCAAATGCTAATCTACTCATTTCGGCACAGTCCAAAATCTTCTTAATCACTTCCTCCTGCGCAGGTATCTTATCATTTTTCCAATTTTTAGCAAATACAATTCTAGCAGCTGTCAATACATTAACAATCAAATATTTCAATTCTTTGCTGAGTGTCTCTGCTACAATTCCCAGTAGAAATATCTCAGGTTTCAAGTCTATACGTTCTTGTGTCATTTCTTCCAACCACGTGTGGATTTTAGTCCAGTATCTTTTAGCTTCAGCACAAGTCCACCACATGTAGTAGTAGGAGCTGGGTAATAGTCTTAATAATAGTCGGAGGGTACAATAAGCAATCAAATCATACTAGGAAACAGTCAAGAAAGATGGTTGGGATACAAGCAACAAAGTCATACAGTCACAAGTGTGTGTGTGTGTGTGTGTGTGAGAGAGAGAGAGAGAGAGAGAGTCCAACCTCCAATAGACATTCTACACACCCTATAGAGTCTATGCAGACAGTATATATATTCTATACATCCCAGGATTTCTCCCCTCCCCCCAGGGTGGAATGTTCCCAGGCGTGGGAAAATCCGCCACTCCTTTCCCATGGGGAGGGGCACCCAGGCCTTTTCCCACCACCTGCCAGACTCTCCTCCCCCCCACCCGGCAAAGGGGGGAACCCGAAAGGCCCTTTGGCTCCCCCCCAGCAGCCTCTAGGACCCCCCCAAAAAAGCCCTGGTGCTGTCTGCGCGCAAAGCCCGCCATCGCTCCAGGGTCCCCACCAGAGCAGTTCAAAGGCGGGGAAAGGGGAGGAGCCCAACCCTCCTGGCCCCGCCTCCCTGCAGGGGGGCAGGGCAGCGTCTATGTCCATCCTGCGATCCTCCCGTGGAGCCCCCTCCTCCCCGCCCGGGGAAGCCTCGCAGCATCGGGCGCAGTAAGCCGGGAGCAGCAGTTTCAGAGGATGAAGGGCGCATGCGCAAGCGAACGTTGCCCGTAGCAGCTGGAAGGGGAGACGATTCCACCCATGAGGATCTTTTCCAAGGAGGACCGGAAGTAGGCATTCCTTTCCGCTCTAGGATGTCACAACTCTCTGGCCTTAACCCTTGCGCTGCGCCTTGATCAGTCATTCATGGATGATGCAGACTATAGAACCCATGAACGACTGGCGTCACTTGGCGTTGGCCCTTTCCTCGAGCCCCGAGATGAACTGCTTTGTGTCCAGTCATCCACTCCCCGCACCCGTCAGGCCTCAACACTGCTTGGGTTGTAGTGCCAAGGAGGCGAAGACGCATCTCTCTCCTGGCTCTGGCTCGCAAGGGGAGATGCCGTTGCCGGGGCGACCACCAGAGGGCTTCCCTCCGCAGGCGGTACAGTCCTGGCAGCCTCCGAACTCCAGAAGGGAACTGAGCATGCGCGTCTGCCTCTTGCCCGCCTCTGATTCTCTCCCTCCCCAGACTGATGGGGAGGCTCTGAGGGGGGGAGGGGCGAAGGCTTCCCTGCTTCATTTCCACCCACGACCCCCCTCCCAGCCAGCAGGGAGGAGTCTCCCCAGGAAGGGGGTCCCTCCAGAGAGGAAAAAATCCCCCTTGACCCCCAGGGAAGCATCTCCCTGCATGGAGGGTGTGTGTGAAGGGGGGCCCCTGCTCTCCCCCCAGGATCCTCTTTCCTCCCCAGAGATGCCATGCCAGCCCCATTGGGGGTGAAAGGGGGTCACAGGGCAGCAGAGGGGGGAAAGTCCTCCTGGGAAGGATTCTGGCCTAGCCTCAGGACAAGCAGCCCCCTGAAAGGAGGAAGCACAAGTCTGGGGCTCCCCAGCCCCACCACTTCAGGGAGGGGGGCTGCCAGGAGGGGCCCTGGGAAATGGCGGCTGCCTCCCCTGCCCTCTGTGGCTGGAGCAGGAGGGGCCCCCGAGGCTCAGGTGGGGGGGCTGGGGTCCCACTGGGAGACCTTGTTGGCCCCCCTGTCCCTGGAGACGGGAGCTGGGCTTGCGGGGTGGAGGGGAGGCCTTTGCCTGGCAGGAGACAGAGCTTCATTCCTGCAGAGCAGAGCTGCTCAGGCCCCCCCACCTGTCCCAGGCCTCCCTGCCCGCCTCTCCTAGGGCCGAGACCGGATGGAGCCAAGCCCTCCCTTCCCCTCCGCTTGGCCCGCATCCCCTCCCTCCTCCCAGCTCAGGGCTGCAAAAGGGCCGCAGAGGCAGAGGCTTCCATGGCTCCCAGGCCCAGACGCGGCTGCCCTGGAGGAGCAACAGGGGCCTCAGCCCAGAACTCCAACCTCCCTGGAGTTCTGGGACCCCTGAACCCATCACTCCGCCTAAGGCCAGACTCCCCCCCTACCCATGGGAGAATCCAGTGCTCCTTTCCCATGGGGAGGGGCAGCCAGGCCCTCTGAGCTTTGGAGTCTCCCCTCCCGCCCAGCACTCCCAGGCAGGGCAAAGGGAGGGGCCAAGTCCGGGGGGGCAGAGCAAAGCCAGGTTGCCTCCCCACCCATCCTGAGGGAAGCCTCCGATCCTCGCCCACTGAGCCCCCAGGAGAAGTCCCTTGGGTGGCTTCAGAGGGCAAACGGAGCATGCACGGGAGAACTTTGGCCGCAGTTATTTATAGATGGGGAGAATTAAATGTGGGAGGATCTTTTGCCAGGAAGCGGGTACTCCTTTCCTCTCTAGGACTGATCATTTCGCTGCACTTAACCCTTGCGCTGCCCCTCAATCTGACAAGCATAGATGATGCGGGCTATGTTCATGAACCACCGGGCGTCAGTGCCAGGCGGAAACAGCTTCAGAGGAGAAGGGACGCATGCGCAGAAAGCATTGCATTTAGCTCTCCTTAGGGGGCAGGAGACAATTCCAGGTGGGAGGCTCTTTTCCAAGGAAGGCTGGAAGCAGGCATTCCTTACCGCTCAAGGATGTCACAACTCTCTGGCCTTAACCCTTGTGCTGCACTGTGCTTTGGCAGGCGGAGATGAGAGATACGAACTACCGTGTTTCCCCGAAAATAAGACACTGTCTTATATTTTTTTTGGCTCCCAAAAACACACTAGGTCTTATTTTCGGGGTAGGTCTTATATATTTATGGTGCCAAATAGTGGGTGTGAGTGTGTGTGTGGGGGTGTTTCACGGGTGCATGGTTGCTCCCTGAAAAGTCTTCCTGGAACTGGAGATTTACACTAGGTCTTATTTTCGGGGTAGGTCTTATATTAGGGCAGGTTTAGAAAATAGTGCTAGGTCTTACTTTCGGGGTAGGTCTTATTTTCGGGGAAACACGGTATATATAACCCATGAACTACTACAGGGCATCACTGGGCCTTGGGCCTTTCTGGAGAGCTGAGCTGAGCTCCTCCGTGTCCCATCATCCACTCCCCGCACCCGTCAGGCCTCCACGCCGTTAGGATTGGGGCGCAAAGGCGGCACGTCTCTCTCCTGCCTCCGGCTCGCAAGGGGAGCTGCCGTGGCTGGCTGTGACCACCAGGGGGTGAAGTCCTGCCAGCCCGCGAGCCTCAAGGAAGGAACTGAGCATGCGCATCTGCCTCTTGCCCATCTCTGCTTCTCTTGCTTGGAAAGTCACGGGGGGGAGGGGCAAAGATTTCCCGGGTTCCTTGTGTCCGCCTCCCCCCCTTTGCACCTGGACACACAGGTGCAGCCCAGCCTCCCCCGGGGCCCAGAGGCTGCAAGCGGGTCTGGCAGGGAGGAGCCTCCCCAGGAAGGGGGTCCCACCAGAGGGTGGGTTAGGAGTGTGTGTGAGGGTGCTCGGAGCGGGTGGGGGTCCTGCAAGGAAGGGGGTTTCCTATCCCCTCTGAGCCACAACCGCAGCCAGCGCAGGAATTTCTGTCCTTTCAGGCGTCTTTCCCACTTGATGCCAGGAACGTTTGGATGCCCTTTGGGAGCCCCAGGAAGGAATCCCGCCTTTAGGGGTCTCCCCAGCATTGCCAAGCAAATGGGGCACTGTCCTCCACCCCCGACAGTCCAGGCCTTCCCTGCAGGAGAGCAGCTGATGGCAGCATTCCTGGGGGGTCCCATGAAGGGGGCTGGGAGGGGGGACCTTGTGGGAGGGATGGTACCAGCCACCCCTCCCCTTCTGTGTGTGTGTGGGGTCTCCCTGGGGGATTCAGGTGGGGACACAGCCCAGCTGAGGACGGGAGCAGAGTCCCAGGAGGCCCTATCTGCCTCCCTCCTGTCACAGTCACACCCTGAGGGGCCTTTGGGTGCATTGTGGGTCTTTGTGTTCAATGTTGCTGCCCCATTTGGGAAGGAGGCCTCCACTGGGCCTCTAGAGGATCCTCGACTTACGACCACAATGGAGCCCAGAGTTTCTGTGGCTAAAGAATAGATGGTCGTTAAGTCAGTTGTGCCCCATTTTATGACCTTTCTTCCAGCAGTTCTTAAGCGACTCTGGCTTCCCCACTGACTTTGCTGGCCGGAAGGTCTCCAAAGGCCCCCCATGAGTCCGGGACACTCCGACCACCATAAATAGGAGACAGCTGCCCAATCACGTGACCATGGGGGTGCTGCAGTAATTGTAAGCATGAGGAACGACCGAAAGTCCCTTTTTCAGGGCCGTTGTGATTTGGAGCAGCCACTAAATGAAGCGTTGTGAGTGGAGGCCCACCTGCTGCCTGAGCAGAGACTCACCTGTCCTGGCAGCTGCCTCAGCCAAAGTCCCCGGACGCTCTCCAAGGGCTGCCCCATGGAGAGAGTGATGCGATAGTCTGTCCCGGAGGCGAGCAGGGCATGAGGGCCGTGAAGGGAGCCATGTGACCCAGGAAAGGGAGCGGTCCCCCGACCAAGGCTGCCCCCTGCTCCTCCTGCAGGAGTTGTGGGCCCAGAAGGGCCCCCAGATCAGGCCGTGGGTGTGGGGGGGTCTGGGCCAGTGCCCCCATCCATCCTCTGAGGGGATTCAGTCCCAGAACCAGATGGAGGAAACCACTCAGGCCCCCCATTCACTGCAAACCCCCCAGTGCCTGGACAAAGACCGTGGTCTCTCCTCCTGGTCCACCATTGTCCCCCCCAAGAGAGGGGAGCCAAGTGGGGGGTCTCCCAGGAGCGAAGTCCCACATCGTGGAGGGGCAGGAACTGGGAAAGGCCCCCCAGCTCAGGAGCAGGAGTGGCTTCTGGGGGGGCAGGAAGTGCCCCTCCAGGCTGCCCTTCTCACCCCTGTGCAGGGAAGGGGAAAAGGGCAGGTGGTTCCTCAGACTTTCCCCTCCAAGCCCCGTCTTTCCTGCCCCTCCCTCCTTCCCCGAGTCTGAACAGAGGGGGCTCCTTTCTGCCTCTGCCTCCATCAAGGGCTGCGCTGAGGCCCCTGAACTCCCAGAGCCCCCAACCTCTAGAACTTCTGCCTGTTGGGACGTTGCAGGGGAGGATGGAGGAAGCCCAGCCTGTCTTTGCTCCCCAAACTACAGGTGGCAACATCCAGAGGAGGCAAAGTTTCCTCTCACTTGGGGGGAAGGATTAAAAGAGGGCATCAGTCCAGGTCAGGTGGGGGGTTGGGGTGGCACCGGTTCCCCCTGCCCGGACCTTCACAGCATCTCCACGTTCTGCTGACATGTGAAGAGAATCGCCTGGCCAAAAATGGTCCATCTGTTTGCTGCTTCTCTTCATTCATACGGGCACTTGGTGAAGCCGTTGGGTGAGGGCATTTGGTGGGAGAGAGGGAAGGACCGTTGGGTCAGGTGAGGCCACCCAGACAATCTTCCAGTGCCCAGAGACTGCGAGGGTCCGGAGGGAGAGGGAGCACTTCCCCTCTGAGGATCCCCGTCTCCCCAAGCAAGAGGGGGGTGCCTCCTGGTACTGGCCTTCCAATAATGTCATCCAGGGAGATGAAGCTGCTGCCACTTTTCCAGAGCAGCCCTGTCACTGAAAGTGCTCCTCTGAGGGATTAAAATAGAATTTGCAAAGGGATCATATTTGCAATTAGGAGCCATTATGAGACCTCAACATTGACGACCAATTGATCAGCAATCTCTGTGATGAAGTCAAGCTGACCACCTTCAACATGCTGGTCTTCTGCAGAGTCTGGGTGACTTTTGTGCCCAAATACATGAGCACCAAAGGGAAATACATGGTGGCTGTGCAGGTCTTCTCCATCCTGGCCTCCAGGGCTTGTCTGTTGGGCTTCACCTTCATCCCCAAATGCCACATTATCCTTCTGAGGCCAGACCTGAACACAAAGGAGCATCTCACAGCCAGAATAAGTGTAAAAACATTAGAGATAATAGCATGATATTGAAAGACTTCTGAAACTTCCTTTTATTTGAAATGAGATATTCTTTACATTTAAGATAGCAAGCAGAAGAATATCGTATGTCTGTGTTTGAAATGGGAGATAGTTCAATGACTGTTCCCTTCTGTTCCATCTCAATAAATCTCACTAAAGAGAATTCTGTGAAAATCATTAAGGGGAATCATTCAGAGGTCCTCCCCATACCACAGGGGCCCCATCCCACCATGTGCATCCTCACAACAATAGGAAGGGCCACCAGATACCCCAAAACCATTTTCTGGGCTAAGGTTAGGGAGGGGCAAGATCACACCATCCACCATGTTGTGGGCAGTTTCACTATCTCAGCTACAGACTTCACAGCCCACACTTTATTAACAAGTCTTACATGACCACGGAAAGGCCACACAAAAAGACTAAAAGAAAACGGGGAAAATGTACCAATTCTATAACTTTCTCCCTATTTACCCAACAATATAGTCCACAGGCTGTCACTTTCCTGGTTCTCATGCAAAAATCGATATTGTTAGAAAAGATGGGAAATGAAGGCCTTCATTCGTCATGAAATGCCACTTCAGACACATGGAACTTCCAAATCAGCCCCAACTTAGGATCCATATATGGAGTTCTGATGTGAAAGGACAGCCCTGCCCTTAACACTAGGCAGGGTTCACTAGGCCTTGGCTTCCTTGGCATTCGAAGACAGGCAGCCCCACCGTTAAGGGACAGCAACCTAAAGTGTTGCCAAACTCCATCGCTCTGGGTAACCTTCCCCAGCCGTATCTGGAGGCAAGAGGCCATGCTGAAGGTCAGCAGAAATCAACTCCCCGGTTTCTGAACTCCCTTTGTCCAGCATCACTTTCTGGACATGTCCTGACAGGAAAGACACAAAACCACAACAAAAGTGCCCTCAGGAGTGGATCTGTGATTTTTCACTCAGATACTTTTTTCCATTCTCTCCTCTGCACAGAGGAAGTTTAGGACCCCAAGAGGAGAAATTATTTCTCCCTGTAATTATGACCATCCAGACCTTTGAGGTTTTATGCTACTTCTCAAGTGGCTGCCTTCCACAGAGAAAGCAGACTGAAGCCCCATGAATGATGGACCTCCTGCTTCTGCTTCTGGTGCTGCTGGTGTCCATGCCAGTCTCAGGGAAGCGTGGACTGAAATGGCTGCTGAGTTTGGAGTACCAGGATGGAAACAGTCCAGTGAGCTATTACAGGCGAGGAGACCATATCGTTGGTATATTCATCACTTTATACAGAATGTTGGAAACATCTTGGCTTTTCAACATGGCTCCTTCTATTCAGTCTGATCTGTAAGTCATTAAGGGTAATTCAGGAGCTGTATCCATTCCATTTGCATTTCTAACACTCTCCTTTTCTTCTTATTTCACTTATTCCCATATTGTAGGACTTGTCAGACTTTTTGAATAATTTTCATTTCCATAGCTTCTCTCTTTTGTCTTATTTTGTGGAAGAGACTCAGATCCACAGATGGCACTAAAAACACTGAAAGAATTCCAGATTATTTTCTTCTTCTCCCAGTTCATTGCTTTAATTCATCCCTTAAATACTGGATTTTATATACAGTAGTGATCCTTGGTTTTGAATCAATAGAGTCTATTTTTGATTCAGTAGGTTTGTGGAGACAAAGAGGATTTAATTTTTTTAAAAAATATTTGTTGTTACTTTTGATTATAATAATAAACCTTTTTTACAATAGGGAATCTGATGGTTTTTTAATTGGTTTACAATTAATTTTAGCCATTCAAATGGTCAACAAGAACTCCCAGCTCCTGCACAATTTAACCCTTGGCTACGACCTCCATGATAACCATATGAGCCCTTTAGGTACTTCAGATGCCTTGCTGGACCTGCTCTCCACTGGAAAAGCTAATGTCCCCAACTACAGCTGTGGAACGAAAGAGAACATTCTGGCTCTTCTTGATGGAGCTTTAAGGGACATCTCCATCCAGATATCAACATTAGCAGACCTCTACAAAGTCCCACAGGTGTGTGTGTGTGTTTCACTATTTTGGTGTTTTGATGCAACCATATCTTTTCCATGGAATTCAAAAGCTGTTTTTACAACATGCGAGCTATATTTATAAATAAAGTTATATGTATAAACAATTACAAACAAGTTTGTCTAATAGATACTGTGGGTAAAATATATGCCATGTTCCCCTTAAGTAAACTTGAGATTGGGTAGAAGAAAAGTGCATTCCTTGAAGAAGAGCAAGAAGGTTTTAGGAAGAGTTAAAAGCTGTATAAATTTGTAGAATAAGTAAGAAATCAATTAATAATGTAATATTTTCAACAGATTTGTCCTGAAATATCTAACCACAAAATATGTCAATTGGCTAAACCACAGTTTGCTGGCTTTCTATATGTTAGTGCACCATTTGATACAGTAGAGAGAGAAACATTATGGAGGAAATTGATTGCCCTCAAAATGGAGCTCAGCCTGTTGGCCCTGATCCAAGCTCTTTCTCCAAGTCCTTGTCTGAGAGGGAGGCTTGGGCTGAATGGAGCCCTGAGAAGAAGGATCAATATTTACCAAGGAGGAAGAGAAGGGGGCATATTTGAACCCTTGTTATTCTCTCTCGATATTAATTACTTGCCTGCACTAATGAAGGATTCTGAAATACATATGTCTAACATGCTAAATGCATATTAGAACACCATGGTTTATTATTCACAAAGAATCCAGTATATTGAAGAAGAGAAATATGTAACCATCCTCAGTAACGTTGGAACAGTGAAATGGCTGAGCTGCTACCAACAGACCTTCCAAATTGCCAAGTATTGAGACTGAAATGCCTATAGGGTGAGTCTCCAGAATAAAAGGTTACTTGAATTAGAGGGCCATGAATTAAGGTTTGGATGGCACACCGATGTACGGAATGATAAAAGTAAAGTTAATGTTGATTTTAATAATCACTTTGTTAGACACACCACACTGAGTTTGGAATAAATATAAAACAAGGCTCTCTATAGAGCTGCCCCTTTGGGTGTCACCCAGGAAGCCTTTTTTTAAAGAAAAGAAATGGTGTTGAAGCCAGCCTGGTTGATGTATGGTAAAATTTTACCTTTCAAACCTGGTGACCCAATACTAAAGGCCAAGGGAAGCACTTGAATCAGAAGGTTATATTTGCTATTGGTTTACTTATCAACAACTGAAAGTAAGATTTAAACTGGATAAAAAGTGCTGTGGAAATGACTTGGTTAAAAATGAATTGGAAATCTCATTATATGGTAACGATGAACATATTATTGCTAAGATCTATAAAATGTTATTCAAATTAAATTTGGAAAATAAACATGTAAAACATTGTAGTATTCAGTGAGCAGGGAATTTTAGATATAATGTGATGCTTGAACAATGGGAAAATATGTGGGCGAAGGGCTTAAAATTTACATTAAATTATAATCTAAAAGAAAATTTCTATTAGATGATGTATCATTGGTATTTAACACCACATAAGTTATCCAAGATGTATAAAGGTATGTCAAATGAACATTGGAAGTGTAAAAGTAAAGAAGGGGCTTTTTATCATCTATGGTGGACATATGATAAAGAAAATAATGTGGATTATGATTCATATTTTGATACAGAAAATTTTGAAGATGGAGATAAAAATCAAACCAGAACTTTTCTTTTTGAGTCTAATGAAAAAAGAACTGGAGAAAAATTTTGGAACTTTGTTATTATATACAGGTGAAAGTCGCAAAATTAGAATATCATGCAAAAGTTCATTTATTTCAGTAATGCAACTTAAAAGGTGAAACCAATATATTAGATAGTCTCATTACATGCAATGCAAGATAGTTGAAGCTGTGATTTGTCATAATTGTGATGATTATGGCTTACAGCTTATGAAAACCCCAAATCCACAATTTCAGAAAATTAGGATATTGTGAACAGGTTCAATATTCTAGGCTCAAAGTGTCCCACTCTAATCAGCTAATTAAGCCATAACACCTGCAAAGGGTTCCTAAGCCTTTAAATGGTCTCTCAGTCTGGTTCAGTAGGAAGCACAATCATGGGAAAGACTGCTGACCTCACAGTTGTGCAGAAAACCATCATTGACACCCTCTGTAAGAAGGGAAAGCCTCAAAAGGTAATTGCAAATGAAGTTGAATGTTCCCAAAGTGCTGTATCAAAGCACATTAATTGAAAGTTATGTGGAAGTGAAAAGTGTGGAAGAAAAAGATTCACAAACAGCAGGGATGACCGCAGCCTGGAGAGGATTGTCAGGAAAAGGCCATTCAAAAGTGTTGGGGACTTTCACAAGGGGTGGACTGAGGCTGGAGTCAGTGCGTCAAGAGCAACCACACAGAGACAGATCCTGGACATGGGCTTCAAATGTCGTCAGAAGCGCCTTACCTGGGCTAAAGAAAAACAGAACTGGTCTGTTGCTCAGTGGGCCAAAGTCCTCTTTTTTGATGAGAGCAACTTTTGCATCTCATTTGGAAACCAAGGACCCAGAGTCTGGAGGAAGAATGGAGAGGCACAGACTGCAAGATGCTTGAAGTCCAGTGTGAAGTTTCCACAGTCTGTGTTGATTTGGGGAGCCATGTCACTGTGCTTCATTAAGTCGAGGGTCAACAGAGCCATCTACCAGGAGATTTTGGAGCACTTCATACTTCCTTCCACAGATGAGCTTTATGAGGATGCTGACTTCATTTTCAAGCAGGACTTGGCACCTGCCCACACTGCCAAAAGCACCAAAACCTGGTTCAATGACCATGGGATTACTGTGCTTGATTGGCCCACAAACTCGCCTGACCTGAACCCCATAGAGAATCTATGGGGCATTGCCAAGAGAAAGATGGGAGACATGAGACCGAACAATGCAGAAGAGCTGAAGGCCGCTATTGAAGCATCCTGGTCTTCCATAACACCTCAGCAGTGCCACAGCCTGACAGCTTCCATGCCACACCACATTGAGGCAGTAATTGCTGCAAAACCAAGTACTGAGTACATATGCATGCTTATACTTTTCAGAGGTCCGATATTGTTCTATGTACAATCCTTGTTGTATTGATTGAATTTAATATTCTAATTTTCTGAGACTGTGTATTTGAGGTTTTCATGAGCTGTCAGCCATAATCATCTCAATTATGACAAATCACAGCTTGAACTATCTTGCTTTGCATGTAATGAGTCTATCTCATATATTAGTTACACCTTTTAAGTTGCACTACTGAAAGAAATGAACTTTTGCATGATATTCTAATGTTTCGAGTTTCACCTGTATGTTGACAGCAGCAAGACTGATGCATACACAACAGTGGAAGAACACTTTGATTCCTAGCAAGGACGAATGATTGCAGAAGTTGATGGAGTTGGTGGAAATGCTTAAACTGACCACTTTGAAGAAAAGAACATAAGTACTTTTCTTTCCACATGGAAACCACTTCTGAACTTCAAGCTTGAAGTAGCAAAGAATGAAACTTTGATTTTGAGTTTTACCAAGTAGATTGATAGATCTTTACACAAATGGTTTCTTCATATTATTATGAAAAAGCAAAAAGTTGTGATTTGATGTTAATGCCTTAACCTACTGCAACAGAGAGAGTCAGAAGTCAATGTTTCTTTTTCTTTCTTTTCTTATCCTCCCCCACTTCTTCATCAGCTAAAGACTATGGTTAAATATCAAAGATAAGTCACTTATAATTAACAGACTTTTATTTGTGGAGCTCCAAAGACAGAAGATGTACTACATCCGTAGGTTGAATGTCAATTGCAGAAGAAAGAGAGAGATGAGAGTCTTGGACTGCACGTTAGACAAACAACCTATTGGGACACTTACGTTAAAGCAACATATTTCTTGTGCAGTCAGAATTCAAATATTTATATAGAATCCAGACCTTTATTGGAACAAAGCAGTTCAGTTGAAATCTACATATGAGTCTGATTGCAGTAAATTATTGGAGTAATAGAGAAATGGCATTTTTATTCTTTTTCTTTCTTGTATTTCATTTTTATATACTATGTTGTTAATGTTCTGTGTTTAAAATTCTGTTTCTTGATATTGCCTAACAGCTAATCAACAATAATCTCTTTAATTTGCTCATCAAAACAATGTTGGATTTATTGAAAGCTAATATTTTGGACTTGATTTGACCCTAAGTATAACACAACATTCTTCATTGCTTTTCAGTTCAGTTATGAAACTTCTTCAGAGGCTTTAAGTGAGAAAAGTCAATTCCCCTTTTTCAATGAGTTACTCCCCAAAAAAGGATTCCAGTACCCAGCAATTGTCCAACTCCTTGTCCACTTCAGATGGACCTTGATTGGTCTCTTTGCTTCAGACACAGAAAATGGAGAGAACTTCATGAGAATTTTTACTCCTATGCTTGTCAGGAATGGGATTTGTGTTGTTATATCACAACAATTCTCAACAATTGGACCTACAGTAGCCCTCAGGGAGGCCCTCTCCAAGTGGAGACAAGTCCATGTCTTTGTTCACTTCATGGAATTAGATTCCATTGTGGACAGAATTCTTCCTTTTCATTTAACATTTGAGGATTTGTCAGGACCCACTGAGGGGAAAGTCTGGATCCTCACAAGTTTTCTGGAGTATGAAATAAATGAGGACAGACTTCCCAAATATATCCATAGTATTTGGAACTTTGGCTATCTGGGAAAAGAATGGCCAGTGGATGATGGGTTTCAACCCTATTTCTTTGTGGAAGATGAATTTATAAATCATTATTTCCACTGTTTTCTTCACAAGCACACCCATTCTGTCAAAGGCCGCAGAAGATGCATCCAGAAAGCCCCAGTGGAGACCCAGTGGAAAAGAAACAGTATCCGGATCGAAAATGACCTTGTTCCATACAGTATCATTCAGACTCTGGCCCAGGCCATGAATGCTGCCTATTCCTCCAGAAAGAGGAGGAGAAGGAAGGAGGGCGCAGAGAGGTTGGGGTCTCCAAGGCTGCAGCCGTGGCAGGTATGGGGTCCCAATAGGGGTCCATTCATCTTGGTTCCTTTGGAGAAGGAGCCCAAAGGAGAAAGAGGGGAATCATCTCAATCTGCTTGTCAAGCACAGGGAAATCATGAAGTCCAGGCAGTTGAAATGAACATAAAGGTTCACCCCAGGCTCATGCTGTCCACAAGAATCAGAACCACCAAAGATCAAAGCAAACAGGTGGTATACAAGGGTCCACAGAATTCTTGGGGGGGGCCTGGACCCAGATCTCCTGTGGGCGGGACCCAAGACTAATGGTGCCTTTGACCCACTCACTCAGGCTCAGTCTGGTCATCCCCTACCCTACTTGTCCTACAAAAGATCTGCAGATTTGGGCAATCTAATTGTTCAGGGGGAAGAACGGATAGATAGCAGAACAGACAATTTTGGATATTAAACATGGCTAGTGCTAAAAGGCTGTGTAGATAAATAAATTCCTGCATGTATGGTTTATAAATAGGATCACAGAATTTTACCATTATGAATTTGTAAGAGCCCCTGAGACCATCTAGCCCAACCCTCCTCTCTGCAGGAATCCCAGTTAAAACTTCTCTTACTGTTGGCTGCTCAGTCTTTGCATTCAGACAATCCATGAAGAAGAGACTGAACTGCTCTGTTTCACTGGCTCAGCTGTAAAACAGCTCATCATTTTAGGATATTCTTTTTTTATTGAATTTTATTATTTTTCAAAAACAAACATAAAAACATAAACCAGTAACAATTTCAAGTGTGTCGGTCGGTCACAAATCTCAGTGCCAACTCCTGACCATCAATACTCTCTATTACAGAAAAAAGAAAACTATACAATGCAAACAAGAGGTAACAGGGGAAAAAAAGAAATACAACCACCTGTTTTCTATTTGGAGAGATCTCAAAAAACTTATACATTTTAATTCATACATTACCTAAATTGTCTCCTCTATTAATCAATATCATTATTGTTAACTCTCTACAATATTATAATCTCTATATTGTATTTTCATTCAACAATTTTATTTACCTCCATTATATCCATATATTACCAAGCTTGTTTATCTAACCATTGATAAAACATACTCAATATCTTATAAAACTGTTTTTCTTCTTGATCTCTGATTTCAAATGTCAATCTGCTCATTTCGGCACAATCCAAAATTTTCTTAATCACTTCCTCCTGCGTAGGTATCTTATCATTTCTCCAATTTTTAGCAAATACAATTCTAGCAGCTGTCAATACATTAACAATCAAATATTTCAAGTCTTTGCTGAACGTCTCTACTAAAATTCCCAATAAAAATATCTCAGGTTTCAAGTCTATATGTTGTTGTGTCATTTTTTCCAACCACGTGTGGATTTTAGTCCAATATCTTTTGGCATCAGCACAAGTCCACCACATATGGTAATAGGAGCCGGGTATCTGATGACATTTCCAACACTTATCCAATTTATCTTTAAACATTCTTGCAATCCTTCTCGGGGATAGGGGCCACCTGTAAAACATCTTATACAAATTTTCTTTATATGCAGTTGACATTGTTATTTTATAATTCTGATCCCATAGTGTTTGCCATCTCTCTAAATCTATCCCATAACCAAAAAATTTTCCCCAAGCAATCATTGTTTCCTTAACCTGTTCCTCCTCCATTCTAACTTCTAATAAATGTTCATAAAGTTTTTAATTACTTTTCATTGGTACCCATCAAAATTTTATCCAATTCAGTTTGGTTATTATAAATACCTTCAGCCTTGACATCCTCATCATGTCTAGATTGTATTTGCAAATATGAAAACCAATTCATTTTTATTCCTTGTTCTTGTAGTGTTTGCATCGATTTGAGTTCACCCTTTTCATTTAAAATCTCTCCATATCTAATTGTTTGTTCCTTTTATATATTATTGGATATGAAAAGCTTCAATAGTAGATACCCATAATGGAATTCATATATAGTGTTGTTTTTAATTTTTCCCAGTTTAAAAACAAGGCTTCTCAAATATAATGCCTTCTAAAATATCCTTGTTCTTTAGTTCCCTTATACCATAAAAGGCATGCCATCCTAGTAGCAAATCATGACCTTCTAAAGTTAATAATCTATTATTCTCAACGTTATCCATTCCTTCACCCACATCAGACTTTCAGCTTGATAATACAATTCCCAATTGGGCAGTGTGAACCCCCTCTTAACCTTGCATCTTGTAATAGTTTAAGTTTAATTCTTGGTTTTTTGCCATGTCATATAAATTTTGATACCATTTTGTTTAAGTCCTCAAAAACTCTTTCCCAAGTCTAATTGGTATCGTTTGAAATAGATATAAAATTCTAGGTAATACATTCATCTTAACTGTTGATATTCTACCAATAAGAGATAATTGCATATTTTTCCACCTTTCCAGATCTGTTGCTATCTGCTGAAGTTTAATATAATTATCTTCTTTCAGTGTACTACATCTTGATGTAATATATATTCCTAAGTATTTAACCTTACTTGTGATCTGAATCTCTAATATATCTTCTAGCTCTTTCTTATGTTTTGCTAACATATTCTTTGTTAGGATCTTTGTTTTATCTTTATTAGCTTTTAAACCTGCCACCATTCTATATTCTTCTATTTTCTCTATCAATTGAGGTGCTGATTTAAGTGGATCCTCTAGTATGAATACCAAGTCATCTGCAAACACCTGTAATTTATATTCTTCTTTTTTTAATTTTTATTCCTTTTATTTCTTCATCTTCTCTGATGGCTCTATTCAGCACTTCTAATGTTAAAACGAACAGCAGAGGCGACAGAGGGCAACCTTGCCTAGTTCCTTTTCTTATCTCTATAGATTCTCTCAGTACTCCATTTACCAAAAGCTTCGCTGTTTGCTTATTGTATATTGTCTCAATGGCCTGTATAAAAATTTTCCCAAAACCCATTTGTGCCATTTGCATATGCCAATTCAAATTGTCAAAAGCTTTTTGTGCATCTAAAAACATCAGTGCCATCTGTTTTTCAGGATGTGCTTCATAGTATTCCAAAGTATCTAAAATTATTCTCACATTTTGCTTAATTTGTCATTTTGGCAAAAATCCATTTTGATCCGTATGAATAAATTCATTTAAATATCTTTTCATTCTTTCTGCCAAAATTGAAGCAAAAATTTTATAGTCTGAGTTCAACAGTGAAATAGGTCTGTAATTTTTAACTTGTTGTAAATCCATTTCTTCTTTAGGTATAAGGGTAATATAAGCTTCCAGCCATGTCTCAGGTATTCTCTTTTTTAATAACACTTCATTCATAACTTCTAAAAGATGGGTGCTTAACACCTCCTGGAAGGTCTTATAGAATTCTGCTGGTAAGCCATCTGGACCCAGTGCTTTTCCAGTATTTTGTTTCTTCAGGGTTTCTGTCAATTCCATCATAGTTATATTCCCTTCTAACATTGTTTCAATATCTTTAGGTATTTGTGGTAATCTTGGTAATGAAGTAAATAATTTTCCTAGCTTTCTTTGTCTCAATACATATCCATGGTTTTTTTTAATATGAACCTCTTGTAGACTAATTATATCAAATTTTAATTTCTCTAATTTGTGAAATATTTTCCTTCTTTTAGCAATCAAATTAAGTCCATTTATATTCATCAAAATCAATTTTTTTCATCCATTTTAAGTCTTGTAGGAGGGTTTTATTGCTCTAGTCAATCTAACTTCTCTTTGTTCTCTGGATACAACACCTACCTCCCCAAGTTGTTCTGCTTCTTCACTTGTTGCTGCATGTTCCTTTGAGAGTTCCACAATCAGTTCCTCTTGTCTTCCATTTCCCTCCTTTCCTCTAAAATGTTCATCATAAAAAAGTTCTGCTTTCTCCACCGTATCAATTCTATGACTTTGTTCCCCACACAAACAGAAGGCCTTCTGGTATTAACCATCTGTAATTTACTCCCTCCTCAACAATTCTTTGGATAAGAATGCATATTCTCTTCTACTCTCTCTTATTCTTCTTGGTACCTATTTCAATACCATAATATCTTTATTGTTGTACTTCAATGTTTTATCTCTGGCTGCTTGCAGTATTTGTGATTTAATGCTCTTCTTAGTAAATCTAATATGAATTTCTCTTGGAAGTTTATTCCTCATTGCATATCTTGTATAGACACAAAATGTTTCATCTATTCCATCTCTCATCTTCTCTTCCGTTATTTCTAACAATTCTACCAATATCTGTGCCATTTTCTCCAGCAGGTTTTCACCCTTTTCTTCCTCCACGTTTTGAAATCTCAAGTAAAATTCTGATCTGTCTGTTTCGCCTCTCAATGACTCATTATGATCCCTCTCAACTTCATTTAATCTGGTATTGAAACTCCCTATTTCTTTGTCTTTTGTTCTTGCTGCTCCTCAATTTTCTTAATCCTCTCACCATATTTCTCTATTGTTTGCTGTAGAGTTTTTATATTTTCATCTGTCTTGTCCAACTTCTGTTCCATTTTCTCTATTCTTTTTCCATTCTCATTTACTGCTTGTAATATCTTCTGCATCGTATCTTCTTTCTCCTTTTCCTTCTCTTGCTGTGATGCTGTCAGTGCAGGAGTTGTTACTTGTGGAATTGAAGGTCTTCTACTCATTATTACAAAAATATCCAACTCAGATTGCAGGGAAAAAAGAAAGCCAATAAAAAGGAAAAATAAGAATAGTAAAAAAGGAAGGGGCGTAGCCCTCTATAAAAATGAGGTTTCTAATAAAGAAGGATATCCAAAAAGAAAAAAGGAAAATTACAAAAAGAAGGAGGCAAAAGAAGCAATCCTAGTAAAAAAAAAGAATCAATAGTACATCAATAATTTGAATTGAAAAGATAAAGAAAAAGATGTAAATAATGTAAAGAAAAAAATCCAATAGTTATGTATCTTAATTCAAGTACATAAAAAATTGAAAGGAATCAAGCTTAAAAAATAAAATTAAAAATTGGGAAAAGGAAAACACCAATAAAGGAAAAGGAAAAGAAATTAAAATGAAAAATGAGCAAAAGTCCTTTAAAAATAAAAATATATTTAAAAATTAATTATAAAATTGAATTCCA
Source organism: Naja naja (assembly GCA_009733165.1). Lineage (NCBI taxonomy): Eukaryota > Metazoa > Chordata > Lepidosauria > Squamata > Elapidae > Naja > Naja naja. The sequence goes on along the minus strand of SOZL01001859.1, from coordinate 7,499 downwards.
GGCAATAGGAAGTAATAAAAAACACAGTCACTCTTTATTCAGTTGCCACTGCTTAATATCTGAGGCTTCACAAATTAAAAAAGAAGATTCCAACTCTTTTGTTTTTTTAAATTGTCCAAGGTCACTTCCTCCTTTAACTTCAAATCCAGGCTCAGATATACAGCAGTTCACTGAAAGCACCTGTATAAACAATCTCCAGTACTTTCTTATCTAATTTTCAGCATAGAGCCCTTGACACAATTCTTGTTAAGTGTGTATATATTTTGAGGAAAATAGCAAGCCCCTAGGTGGCAATGTTGTATCGCTTTCCCTACTTTCACTTCCTTGCTGGCTAGTCTTCAACAAAATGTCACTTCCTTCTCTTCTCAAAACAAGAAAGAACAAAAAGGACCTCAACGGCCATATCTTATATTAAAGAAAAGAAAAATCAAGTTACATTAGAGTCCAAAACACCAAAAATAATATAAAAAAATAATATGTTACCTCAAACCATTCAAAACTAAAAAGGAAAAAAAAGAAGAAAAGGAAAGCCTTTAAAAACTGTAAAAAGAAGGAAAAAACAACTCTTCGATCTCAAACAAAATCTCTCACGCCGCCTGTTCCATGTCACTCTTAATTTCTAAATTCAATTAAAGTTACTAGAGTGTTCTCTAAGAAAAGGAGAAGAAAAAAACCCATCTCACCGACCGACACACTTCTTCTGATCTCGTTCTTCCGGAGCTGTCACACCTTCAGCAGCTTGATGGTTGCCTCAATCCGCTGCTGGCAAAGGGGTTGTCCTGGATTAACCAGGGACTTTGTGATGTCCCTGGGATCAACAGGAGATACCCCATTCATTCACCAACCCTACAAGTCGGTTTAGGTCCCGAGGAACCGTCCTGCAGTGGCGATATCGGAGGTGATTTCAGGAGCTGAAATCACCTCAGTCTCTCAGCGACACCAACTCCACTCATCATTAAAATCTCCTCTCTTGTAACTGAATTCACTTTTCCCCGATTGACACTCTGGAATAATAGCGAGCAGATCTTGCACTCCTCGTGTGTAACATCTGTCAGTGATTGGAAGAGGGCTGCATCCTCCCTTCTCCAACCAAGAGATTGTGTCAGTTGGAAAAGGGGCTCCCAGAATCCTCCTGATCTTCAGCTCTTCTCCTTGTGGTCTTTCCTCCAGGCTAAGAGCAGCTCCTTTGATCTCTTCCTTGGCTTATTTCTCCCTCCCTGAAGTTCACGTAGATTTTTTTGCAAATTCTCCTCCAAGTGTAGTGCCTGCAAGGGGAGCTGGTGCTTCAGTTGGGGTCTCCCCAAACCAGAACATTCACTTCCTGACAACCTTATGGCTGCATTTGCCTTCTTTCCATGAGCCTCACCTGCTGACTCTGATTCCGTTTCCAGTTAACTACGATTTTGAGAGCAATTTCACTAACATACATATCAACTTTAGTATCCCTCATCTTTCTTCCAGTCCATTATTCAAGTTCTTACATGAGACTCTATTGTTAGTCATGTCCTAGTTGCTAAAAATCAAAAAAAATTCTATGGCTTTTTACTTGTTTGCTAATAAATAAATATTGTTTCTGGAAACTTGATGTTCCTCTTATTCAATTTTATTTTATTCAAAAAGGTAAAATACAAGTTTTGGAAAATAAAATTATTACAAAGACAAGACAAAGAAGACAAAACATTTTTTGAATTGTGCATTATAAACAGACAAAACATGCATATTTTTCCCCAGTTGAATACAATACAGCAATAATAGTTTTTCCCTCTTGCAAAATAGGCTCACAGTTATAAACTACACATCTTTTTGCAATTATCTGACTTGTCATCTATCTGCTGTATATAAAAAATGTAGTTCACAGGCAATCCAACAATAAAATTAAATTTCAAAACTTCAAAATTGTTTGTTATCTGCTATTGTATTTAATTCACAGAAAATTTGCAGGGGCTTCTTATCCACCACAGACCACAACAATCATTACCTCTGATCCATCCAGAATCTGTCCAGGGTCAAACATCTTTGTTTGCTTCTTAATAATAATGCATTTCTTTAAAATTTTAACTAGGATTTTCCCAACAATTGCTTTCCATTCCCCAAAGTCTTGGACCTCCTGTAAATTGACACACAATGCCTCTTAAGACTTGCATTCCAGTTAAATGTGACAAGTCCATTCCCCCATCTCCCTCAATCTTCTGGAAAGAATCCATTTCATCCGTCATCCATTCTGTCCACTGTGAGTCTTCAGGGTCCATGGCCTCTGCAGCAGGGGTGGAATTCGAATTTCTTAACAACTGGTTCTGTGGGCGTGGCCTAATTTGTGGGTGTGGCTTGGTGGTCATGTGACTGGGTTGGAATAGCTTGCTGACTGGGTGTGGCTAGGTGGTCATGTGACTGGCAAACCTCGCTTAATGAAGAGGTCCTCGCTTAATGGCCAGTTGCTTAGCAAGTGTTCTAATTTATGACTGACCTCCACAGAGGTACTTGGCCTGTTTTTGGTGTTTTGATAGCCACACACACACAACCACACACATACACACACACCCTTTTAACCCAGCTATTGTTTGATTCTGTAAGAATCTCCTGCTGGAGGAGGGCGTTGGACTAAATGACCTCTGAGATCCCTTGCAGGCAAGCCCTAGATTACTGTGCTGCTTCAAAGTCTTCTGAAGCCAGGGTTTATGTCCTTCCCTCCTCTCCTTTTTCCCTCTTTCCCTCCAGCCCTCCTTCCATGTATTTATCTATCCATCCATAATATATCTCATTTACTTTCTCCTCTCTTCCTCTTCCTTCCTTCCTTCCTTCCTTCCTTCCTTCCTTCCTTCCTTCCCTTTTTTCTTTCTTTCTGCCCCTTCCTTCCATCTGTTTTTCTTCCTTTCACTTCCTTTCTCTCTCCCTTTTATTTTTTTCTTTTCTCTCTCTTTTCTTTCTTGTATCTTCCTTCTCTCTTTCTCTCTCTTTCTCTTTTCTGTTCTTTCTCTATCCCTCTCTCTTTCTCTCTCTCTCTCTCTTTCTCTTATCTCTCTCTTCTAAAAAGCTAGGAAGTCCACTTGAAACACACACATACACACACACCCAGGGGTGGGATTCTCCCATTTTGGCCCTGTTCTATTGTACTCTACCTATCAGAGAATAAGCCTTTAGGCAGGGATTGTGCTTTTTAATCTTTGTGAAGGGTCTTCAAAAAAAATATGCAATCAACAGAAACAAACGAGGCAGGTGAGAAACAAAAGGATGCTGAGAGCAACCCCAGTTCTACAGTATCATAGAATAAGAACAGCCCAGAAGAAAGGCAATAGCAGGAAGGAAGGAAGGAAGGAAGGAAGGAAGGAAGGAAGGAAGGAAGGAATAGAAAGAAAGAAAGAAAGAAAGAAAGAAAGAAAGAAAGAAAGAGAAAGAAAGAAGAAACCACCCTAGTGTAGAATCATGCAGCCTTTAACATTTCAGATTGGTGACCCTTCCTAGACCCAACTCTTATTGTATCTACAGTACATGAGTTTCAGTTCCAAAGATGCTCCTTCTTCCCAAGAGCCCAACCTTCAATTCTGGATGAATACCCTTTCACTCTTTGTTCCTCATCATCCTTCTTACATTGGATCACAAGCTATCAAACCAGATCAGAACGAGGAACAATAGTTACAGTTATGCTGCAACGGTCATAAATGTGAAAAATGGTCATGTCACTTTTTTCAGTGCCATTGTAACTTTGAATGGTCACTAAATGAACTGTTGTAAGTCAAAGATTACCCATAGAAAAATACAAAAAGCTTCTTTGCTTTCAAAAAGCTGCCCTCATTAGATTAAAAATACCTGCAAGCCGGAGTTACAAATCAGGCAGGGTGCCAGAGCACCTTGAGGAATGAAAATAGTTAAAATGCAGTGATAACTATCAAACAGCCAACTCTTGCTCATAAAGTGAAATCCTTTAGCAGAGAGGTCATTTAAGCTCTCCAGAAAAGCAGACCCAGGAAAAGTAATCCTTAGATCTATTTGCACCATTTAAAAATACAGCTAGTCTCACTCACCTCACAAGATATCCTAAGGAAATCACCCAGATTTAAGGAAAGGTCACATGCCCCCAAGAAAGGCAGAAAAAAAATCAGTGCCAAGCTTGCATCCTGCCTCTTGGAAGTATACCCCCAAAGGACAGTGCCAGATAGTACTAAAGCAGTGAAGGAAGACCCCCTCCCCAAATAGAAAAAGAAACCATGAGGCAAGAAAAAATCCAAACACAATACAAATAATTAAATCACAACAGTAGCTGTTGCTTGTTGAAGCTCAATAGGGAAAATTATCCCATCAATAAACACAGGATTAAATTTCACCAAGGACAAAATTAAGCTTCACCAAAAACCAGTTTTAGACCAAAACTCAGAAAGGGTATGTAAACTCACCTTTCAATGTCAATCCTTCTAGCTAGCCAAGAAGCCTCGCTCTCATAGGAGGGGCCTCCTTGGGGTGCCGTCAGTCAGACATTGTAGGCTGGCGGTCCCCAGGGCTAGGGCCTTCTCTGTGGGAGCACCTGCCCTTTGGAATCAGCTCCCCGTGGATCTCCGCTTGGCCCCTGACCTCCGCTCCTTCCGGGACCTGAAGACTTGGTTGTTTCAAGGGGCCGGAGGCCTCAAGGGGTGGGTTGGGTTTTATTTTAACTTTATTTGGTTGTTTAGTTGTTTAATTCTGTTTTATTGTAAATTTTCTCTGTTTTAATGTTCGCCCTGAGTCCTTAGGGAGTAGGGTGGCATACAATCGAATAAATAAATAAATAAATAAATAAATAAATAAAATGTCACTCATCTTGGTTCCCTGTCACTAAAAGCTTTGCTTCATTATTCAATGATTTCTTCAAAGTGCTGATTGTCCAGGGAAATATTTCCTCCCAACAGTTAGTGTAAAAATCTTAAAACAATCCTTCCCCTTCAAGAAAGCCAAGCCTCACAAGCTCTGGAGACATTAAGTCTAGGCTGTCTGCCAAGCATGTAATAAGGGTGGAATTCTCCAAACTGCTTATAAAGTTAACAAGGGGTTCCATAGAAGCGGATAGAACTGGTAGAATCCCACCCCTACTTTCCAGCGATCTCCACGCAGCCTGCCTTCAAACCAGACTCCTCCTTCAGGTGCCAGCAGCAAATTATGTTCCACTCCATCCCACCATCCATCCATCCAATCCATCTGATTCAACAATTGTTGCTTGCTTCTGATTATCACCTTTAAATTGATCTAAAGCCACTGTTATTTTATCAAACTTTTAAAATAAAGCTTCAGTTTAAAGAATTTATATTCCTTAAATCACATCAAATTAGCTTACTCTAAAATTGTATTAATTGCTGTTTTAATGACAATATAGAAAAATTGATGACCAATGGCTAATTGTTTTCCATCACCTTCAGGTTTTATAGGAGAGATTTAAAAAGATTCAAAATTATTTGAGTATCATTTTGAAGACAGTTTTTATACACTTAATCATAACACCATCCCTCAGATCTCTAATCACATTACAAAATCGTTTGTTTCAGTTATAAAGCTAATGGCAGTATTTGTATCCTGATTAATCCTATTTGGAGATTAGACAATTGTAGAAGAAAGATTTAATGTGGGATAAGAAACCAAGTTTTCTCCTTTTCAAATTCCTGGATGTTCCCATTCTAGTTTAATCCCTTTATGGAGAAGAATGAATTTTGGAATATTTCCTACATGAAACTCTACTTGGATCAAAATGGAGAGATAACAGCAGATCTGGTGATCTTTGCCCTGTTGGTTCTTCCCAAGGAAGATTTCAGTAGCAAGATTCTGGCGTATTTTAAAAGACAGAGAATTTCTATCGAACAAAATGCTCTTTCATGGCTAACGTCACTCAATAAGGTGGGAGAAATTTTGGTGTCCTTTCTCTGTTTTCCAAAGCCGGAGGTCCTGTTTCCAGTGGGCCAAGCCTAGAGTCTCCAGGGTGGTTGGCCTTCCATGCCAGTTGGTGTCTTCTAATGGAAGTTCTTCAAGAGACAGGACCTCAATGGAGTGGCTTTGCAATGAAATCTTTCAAGATCTTACTGGTCAAAGGTTTTTTTCTCTATCACAATTTAATTCTATATTTAAAAAATCTAATAAAATAAAAGTTTCCTAAATCTTTTACAGTAAACATTATTCTCAGTTTTAATATGAATATATCATCATACTTTTTTTTCAATTCCATCACTGTAGACTTTATTAAATAGAAAGCACTTTACTGTATTGTTAAATTCCAAAAGCAAAAGGGAGGAATTAAACGAAGGATCTGCCAGTTGTTCTACCTCCTGCATCTGTTTAAAGTAGTCAGAGATTTCTTATTTACCTCAGTGAAGACCAGAGGCTACTGTGCTAATGTCCATTTCTCCCATCATTTTCCATGAATGGAGAGTCCTAACATGTTTTCTTTGGCATTCCTATTTTTTTTTCTCCTTAGTCCCTGCCTCAGTCCAAATGTGTGGAAAGTTGTCCTCCTGGATTTGTAAAGAGGGCTCGAGAAGGAAACCCAGTTTGCTGCTACGACTGTATTCCTTGTCCGGAGGGTACCTTCTCCACTCAGGAAGGTGGGTGACACCAGAGGAAAGGAAGACCTGGTGGAACTGGATCCATCCAGAACGTTTTCATGAAAGTTCAAGTTAAAAGACAGATTGAAGCTCACCTGGTGTCTTTTTTTTTTACGTTAAACCTGTACAATTTCTCATCTAAAAGGAAGTAAATAAAATAGGCTTTGAAGGAGGGGCTGGGAAGAGATGGGAGGAGGGGGTGACAGAGAGGGCAAGCTATGCTAACAGCAGAGGAAATATCTCTTCTGCTTTTTAGTCTGGATAGTTGCAGCTAAGTTCACATTTCTAGAAACACCTGAGTTCTTTGGAACTTGGTGAATTGTTTTAGGTTAACCTTCTGAAAGACCTTGCAATTCCCTGTTTATTGGCCTCCCCTTGAGGATCCCTGAGAAGGTGTCCCTGGCCCATAATGTGGGGCTGTGGAGAGTTATGGGGGAACTCATTACACAGATATTCTGCCAGTCATGTAGATGGATCAATAAATCAGAATAGAGTGGGAAGGGACTCTGGAGGTCTTCTAGTCCAGCCTCTGATTAATCAGAAGAAACTATACCATTTCAGGCAAGTGACTGTCTGGTCTCTTCTTAAAAACCTCCAATGTTGAAGAACCCCAAACCTCTGAAGGCAACTTCTGTTCCACTGGTTAATTGTTCTCACTGAGAGGAAGTTTCTTCCTAATTCCAGATTGCTTCCAGATGTTACAAGATACTTTAGGTATCCTCCAAGTCCAGTATATTAACTGCCATGTGGCAAGACTCAGGATGTTTGCCTAAAAAGATTATATGATTCATTGTTAACCTCATAACTAGCTTCCCAAGAAGATTATCTTATATTACACCTGGAAATAATTACCATCCTAGAACTTCCTCAACTCTCCATATACTCTCATTTACATTTAACAAAAAAAAATCCTCCTTATGCTCTTTTTAATGAAATTGTTAAGAA
>SOZL01001858.1:24648-45444 GCA_009733165.1 Naja naja | reverse complement strand
AGCAAGATGCTTCGTACCCCAACGCTCAGCCCAGAGGAAAGGAAGAGATGAGATCGGCAATTCTCCAGGTTTTCGGCTTGGAAAACAGCGAGCAGAAGAAACAGTCGCCGCTCTCATCCCCTCCTGCAAAGAATAGCTCCGATAGCGGTGGCCAGGGACAGGACGAGGACTCAGGAGGAAGACACCAGAGTGGTAAGAGCCACCCAGTCCTGCCCCGGGACCCCTTCTGCCATAAGCAGCATGCAGGCTGAAAACCGTCAGCCTCCCCAACTGAATTTCCGCGCGAAAAATGGCGCCCGGTCGGCAGGGAAATTCAAATTGAACAAGACAAAATGGCGCCGGCCCCCCACGCTATTCCCTATGGCCTGTCAGAGCAAACAAGCTCAAAACTAAAGTCACCCACTTGGCAGCGGCTGGCCTTGCGGTGACTGGGGAATTGGGACCACCTATCTCCCTATGGCTGACTATGCCCGAAGCCCATCGGGGGAAGAGAAGCAGGGATCACCAACCTGGCAGTGCCTACCACTGCGGTGATCAAGCGGGCCTGCCAACCTGGAGGTTGGCCCTCTGGCAGCAGCGGCGCCGCTGAGCCCACCCGCGCCGACGAGCATGCCCCCAGTCCAGGCGCGCAGGCCCTCGCCAGGCGACCGACCGGTCACGGCGGCCCGACACAAAACAAACATGATCTGCCCACGATGCCGAGATCAAAAGTGCCATCAGGACGCTAACAGCAGTCCTGTGAAGCAAGACACCAGCCTCCCTAGCCTCCCGACGAAAGCGGCCTCCCCAGACGATCTCCCCGACGATCGCGGCCCCATACTCACCTTTTCGGTGATTCCAGCGACGTTCGCATCTTCTTCGGCCTTCCCAGGCCCTTACAGCAGCTCAAAGGCCGGAGCAGGAGCTGCTGGGTAGGCCCGAGGCCTACCTCCGGAGGACAGGCCGGAGAGATCCTTCCCGGCGCCGTTCAGCGCGAAATGAGCTTCGCCGCATGCTCAGATCATCTTCAACTCCGCCCCCGAGGAGGACGGCTTCCAAATAAGGAGATCTTCAGTTTTCACGCCACCATACCACTCCCGCATGTCAGTTTCCTGACGTTCAGCACCCTGGACAGCGGCCGCAAGCCTTTTCAATGCAGGCAAATACCAGCCTTTTACCGCTTGATTTTAAAAAGCTGTCAGCTACAGGAAGGAACCTTTTAGAGTGGTCCAAGGCGATTCAAGTACTGTTTATGAAGGAGAACGCTTTGCATCTGTTGGTGAATCCCCTCCTAAGCCTTGGCAACTGGAAAACTGACCTGCTACATCATAAGGTTTATTGTTTATTGTTATTAAGTATAGATCCTGTGCTATATCCAAATATTCCTCATAACCTGACTGTATTTGAAATTTTGAAGAAATTATTTAATTTATTCTACTCCAAGAACTCTAATACTACAGCCAGGATCTCCAGGGAGTTCCACTCTGCCAAATTAAGGCAGGAGTGGACATGAGTGAGCATCTCAGTGAGCTCAGTAAAATGAGGGAAGAATTAATGTTAAGGGGGGAACAAGTGCCAGAGCACAGTTTGATAAGTGTAATCATAAACTCATTAGATCCCAGCTGGAATAATTTTGTGTCCCAACTAGATAATTACAGTTATGAAGAGATGTCTCTGGAAGTCTTGTCAGGTAAACTGATTGCTGAGGACAATCTAAGAAAAGATAGAGCAAGCTTCCACAGGGAGAGAAGAGTCACTAGGAGGCCCAATAACTCAGATAATGTAAATGCTATTGGGGAATGTTTTAGTTGTGGCTCAAGGGGACATTACAAAAGAGACTGCCCACGCAGCAATGGTATGGGAGGAAGGCAAAGAATGCCCTCTGGAAATAGGAGCAATAGGAGGTCACCCACACCTCATAGGGGACCTCAACACAGCTCCTCAAACCAGAAAAAGGGAAGGGGGACCAGGAATGAGAACAGGTTTAAAAGGGACAAATTTAACCTGGAAGATAACTTCACCAACATGGTAGAAACCAGTTACCCCAGGCTCACCAAAAGGCAACGTGAGCAGCTATGGTTATTAGATAGTGGGGCAAGTAAGCACATGGTGAAGGACAAGAGCTTATTCACAGAGCTCCAGAGACATGATTGTTATGTCAAGGTGGCCAATGGTATAAAAACCAAAGTTGTGGGTATAGGTAATGTGTGTATCCCCGGGCTTGGGGAGATCAGTGGTATTTTCTATGTACCTGCCCTAGAGCATAACCTCCTTAGTACCCTGAAACTCAGTGAGAACTCTGATATAGAGGTGTTATTTACCAAAGGGAAGCCATAGTGACCAATAATGGTCACACTGTTGGGAAAGTGTTGAAAATAAATAACCTGCCATATTATTCTCCTGTCACAAGGACTGAAGGTTCAGGGGCCAGCAACACAATTGACACAGATGACTCAGATGATGAGTCTCAACCAGAACCAGGAGTCAAGACCAGGGGTTACAAAGGAAAGAAGGGGGACAATGGCAGCTACACAGGTAATCAAGAAAACACAAAGAGCGTCAGATTTAATCTGAGTCACATTAATGAACAAACCAGAGCGCCAACACTGTTTCCATTGGGAAACCACTTCATGATGAGTGCGCTCATCTCATGCACCGTAGACTTGGCCACATTAGTTTCCCCATTATACAGAAAATGCCAGAACATTCCAGGGGTTTAAACATAAAGGACTGTAACGTCTTTATGGACTGCTCCATCTGTAAGAGCGCTAAGTCAAAAATTAAACCAGCACCCAGAAAATCAGAAAGGCAATCTGAATATAAATTCCAGCTGGTACACATGGATTTAGTGGGCCCTATGAAACATTCACTTGGCAAAAATCAGTATTTCCTGACAATAGTGGATGATTACAGTAGATATGGTTTTGTTTATCTACTTAAAACCAAGGACCAGGCCTTCTCCAAATTTAAAGAGTTCCACAGTCTGATAGAGAATCAGCATAGGGTCAGAATACAAAGGATATTAACTGACAGGGAACTGAATTTAACTCAACTCAGTTTTCTAACTGGTTGAAAGAAAAGGCATAGTACACATGAAAACAGCCCCTTTCTGCGTCCAAAACGGGGTTGCAGAACGGAGAAATGGAGTGTTACAGGCCATGGTGAGATGTGTCCTGGAGGATGCTAATCTCAAATTTGTTTATTGGGGAGAGGCTGTTCTCTATGCCAACTATACATTAAATAGGATATGGTCCAGCGTAGTACACAAAACTCCATATGAAATGGTGTACGGACATAAGCCAAGCTTAAAGCACCTCCACGCTTTTTGGGGTGATGGCAGACGTACATGTGCCTAAGGAAATCAGGAGAAAGGGGAAAAGGTGTCAATCAGACTGAGGTTTATTGGATACGAACCAGGCTCTAAAGCACACAGGTTCATTGACACCAACAACAGAGTCGTGATTTCCAGGTCAGCAGCCTTCCACGAAAGCACAGATTGGAGCAGAATTCACGAAAATGAAATTCTGACTCACACACCTTCTCAGGATCTGACCAATCAAGAAACAGATGACTCAGAGGACAGGGGAGGGCAAGTGCCCCCAAAACCCTAAAGGGGATCCTCAAGGGGAGTAAGGAGGTACCCAGGAAGGAGGGACACTCCAAGCTTGGAAGGCTACAATGATAGCAATGAGGAAGATAACATATCAGACAGCTCTGATACTCAACAGGAATCAATCAATAGGCCAGTCAGATCCACCAGGAACACAAAACCAAAAGGTATGAGGATTTCATTACCTATGTAAATCAAGTGCCAGATACACCTCAAAGGTATGAGGACATATTAGCACTACCACAAAGGGAGCAAGACCATTGGTATAAGGCAATGGATTCAGAGATGGATAGTCTTAGGAAGTTAGAAGTTTTACACCCTCCAGACTACCCAAAGACAAAAAGGTGATAGGTACAAGATGGGTGTACAAAAGAAAACACTTGATGATGGTAAATTCATCTATAAAGCAAGATTAGTGGCGAGGGATTCTCACAACGATTCCCTGATGACTATGCTGAAACTTTTCACCAACTGTACGCCCGAGAGCGTTAAAGCAGCACTTACCATAGCTGCCATACACGGAGAAGTGTACATCAATTTGACATACAGACAGCATACCTACATGCCAAATTAGATAAAGAGTTATATGTTAGAGCTCCCAGGGTTTAGACCAAAAGGAAGGTGGAATCTGGTTATTGAACAAAAGCCTATATGGCTTAAAACAATCAGGAAGGAGATGGTACGAGTGTCTCACAAAATATTTAAAACAAATGGACTTTTGGCCTCATCAGCTGATGAGTGTGTGTTTATCAGAGAACAGAAGGGGATCAAGGAAACTGTTCTAATTTATGTAGATGATATACTACACATTTGCAAGTCAGAGAATAGATACAAGATCTTCTCTGAGCAATTGGGCAAGGAGTTTACACTAAAACACTTAGGCCAAATTGACAAGTTTTTAGGGGTGCAATTCACAAGAACTGAGAAGGGGTTTGCACTTTCTCAGAAGGATAAGATATTAGATCTGCTCGAAAGGTGTAGCATGGCTGAGGCTAAACCTTGTGAGACCCCATGCAGACTGATTTCCTCAAGAATATGTACAATGAAAGTCCAGAATTTGAGCAGAAGACACTCTACAAATCTGTGTTAGGTTCACTATTGTATATTGCCAGCTGGACAAGGCCAGACATTAGTTTGACTGTGAATGTCTTGTCCAGACATTCAGAGAACCCCACTCAGTTTCACTGGAGTGGAATCAAAAGGGTTCTAAGGTATTTAAAGGGCACTATTAACTATTTACTATTACTGGAACCTTACACATCTGAGAAGCCAGATCTTTATTGCTACTCAGACGCAGATTGGGCAGGGGACAGTAAGTCCAGAAAGAGTACCTCAGGGTATATCATATTCTTGAATGGTAGCCCTATTCATTGGTACTGGTAAACAAAAACTGATAGCCACCTCCACAGCGGAGGCAGAATATGTGTGCCTATCTAAGACTTCAAACAATTTAATTTGGTTTGATGAATTGTTAAAGAACATGTGGGAAGAACCTGTATATCCTATTACCATACACGAGGACAACAGAGCGGCCATTGATATATCCAAGGCCGAAGCTGTGGGACAAAGGTCACGCCACATTGACATTAAGTGTAAACATGTCAGGCAATTATCAAAAATGGGGTTTATTGAAACTGTTTATACTGAGACTAGAGAACAAGTCGCAGATGTTCTAACAAAACCTTTGCCCGGGACCAGCACCAGTACTTGTTGAAGAAAATACCTATGGTTATGTAGAATGTACTTGTTGCTGTGTAAATATGTATGTGTAAAGGATGTAATGTTGTTGAATTGAATTTTTAATATGTGCCATTAGAAAGGCACAGAGAAGGGGATTGTGGAAAAGGATTTTCCATGGGGTGGCTGTGCACTTTCTACTGGCCCCACCTCAGCCTAACTGAAAAGTTTAAATAGGCCAATCACTGCACTGTTGTGTTTGAATCTTCCCAGTTCTTTGTCAAGCTCCACCCCTCCAGACTCAGGACTATAAAAGGAGCTAACCCAGTTCTCAGACCTCAGTTCCAAGTTCCAACCTAGTTCCAGTCTGTCCCAGTTCCAGTCTGTTGCAACTGCCTGGGACCATTCAACTGGAAGGGCCCTGCCTTAAGACACAAGGAGGGCTTCTTGGAACTCCAGCCATATAGATGACTGCCTCATAGGAGGAAAAGAAAAAGACTTCAGAAAGAAGCAAGTGGACACTGATGTAACTTTTGACTGACTTTTATTACTTCTGTACTTTTACATAATAAATAGCTTTGGATTTGGATCACTGGGCCCGGACTCTTCTTTGGTAGTTTCATACAGAAAAAGGTAATGAGCCATCCACCTTTAATATTACAAAAAACCCCAACAGGTTAGAAAATAACTTTTTTATAGGTTACATAGCTTCATCTCCTGATTTTTTAGAGATTTTCACACAAAGGAGCCTCGAAGATAGGCTGAGATTGGCAAATTGCCTGGAACGTTATCTGTAAAGGTGGCTCGGTTCCCAGGTGGGCAATTTGCCTGGATCTTTGAAGATGACTCAGTTCCCAGTTTCAGCAAAGGGAATAAAATTTAAAACTAGCTGCACTTTGTACATGCTCTAATCCATATTCTGATTAAAGCAGAGAATTGACACTAAAATTTGACTCCATCTGGAGGTTTTACAACAAGAAATGGAGAATGCATGGCTATTGCCAGCACAACAGGTGAAGTCATGAAAGGTTTACAATGGGCTTTGCAAATAACTTTTTCTTCTAATTTTTGATAAGTACAGTAAGGTATAAATGGTGGAGTTATGTAAAGTCTGATTTTCAATTTTATTTTCAGAATAACTTATCTCTTCAATGTCCTTTGCCTGACTATCTAAGCTGTATTGTTTGCCTAAAGAACTTTGGCTTGCTTACTTAATGACTTCTTCCTTTACAAGGCTCCTCATAATGCTCCCTGGAAAGTGTCCTGCTATTTTAACTTTCAAAACTTTTTCTCAACAGCCTTTCAACTTAATATCTGACTCTCATTATGTGTGTCAAATTATTTTTAATCTTCCAGGTGCTTATATTATGCCCAGGATTTACCCTAATTATGATCTTATTTTTAATTTTGCCACCAGCTACTACAAGACCGAAGATATTTGTTACATGCGTAGTCACTTGACCCTTTCTGGGCCTCTTTCTTAAGGCTATTGCTTTGTTGATTTTTCACTCACTTTTTTTTCCTCAAAATGCTAGAGGCCTGGCACAAGCTTGCCCTATTCCAATTACTCAAGTCAAGTAGATTGTTTTATCATCAACTTTGGCAAATGGATGTTACCTACTAGGCAAGCCCTGTTTTTTTACAACATGATATTTTGCTTTTTGCAATTTTGTACCACCTGGAATATAGCCATAATGGAACATGCTCATCGGCCATTTAAGGCCTGTCTCCACAAATAAATAAAAAGGAGGAAATGGTCTCCAGAAGGGTCTCTAAAAAGTTTTTAAAAGTATAATTTCCTTAAATCAATTGAATGTAATTGCATGTTTCTATTTACCTTAAATTAATTGAATGTTTTAGTTAACTACTTGGGGGTGAGGGGGAGGCTGTGTTGTTGTGTTTGCTCCTACAGGACCTTTGTGGATTCCAGCTCATTGTGTCCGCCCACAGCTCATTGTGTCCATCCAGGCTCGTTGTGTCCACCCAGCCAAGGATTTCGTGACAGCACACCAGTCCCCAGATCTGGTCCTAGTCCCAGAATTTGACTTTACAGATGGCACAGTGTCCCATCCGGGTTCATTTGCTTATGCTTGACTAACATCACACAGAATGATGTCTTTTGCTTATCTGAAACTTATGATATGGAACATTTGCTTTCTACATGTTTAGTTCCTGTCTGCACTCCTTCTGCAGTAATTCAAAATTTCACTGGCTTAAGCGGATTTTTATTACATGGGAACTTTAACTATAAGACTATATCTAATTGGGGATTTGCTGCTTATTATCCACACCTTGATGCAATTGCTTTACACACCTCAATGGTAGCGGTCCCTATAAATATAACTTGTGCAAAAGTAGTTAATTGTACATCTTCAAGTAAAAAACCTCACTGTCATCGTCTTAGCTCACCTGCTTTGAACTGCACAGCTTTGGAAGAGACTTCTTTCACTTTTCCCATGTTTGGCTACCTCAAGGATAGTTTTTACATGTGGTCAAGAAACTTTTAATTATATTCCTGCTAATCTTAGTGAAGTACTTTGCTGCCTCAGTCGGCTGATTCCTGTTTTGCTTTCTAAACAACAACTTCATCATTCGAATTGTTCTCAATGAGGGGTCATGCTAGATAACACTTGTGACTTTGAAACAACCTTACTTAATAAAGCTGAATACGTAGTGCTAGCTTTGTTTATAGTGGGCGTGCCAGCAATTGCTGCTCACGCTCACCTTAACATTAACTCTGTTGCATGTAATTTAGCAAAAACAATTATGTAATTTAGCAAAAACAATGTTACTTCTTCAGTTATCTCAACAATCAACCATAAGATGCAAGTGTTGAAGAAGGCTATTCTACAAAATCGATAGTTTTAATTTGTTTGATGGGTCATGAACCATCCAGCACCAGCTTAATATTTTCAACAATTTGGCCTTGGATTTGAAAATTGATAAATTAGGATTTTGGTGGGAAAGCTTTTGGGCTTGGTTGCCCACAGGCTAAATGGGAAAAATTCTATGCTATGTAGTCATTAGTTGTGATTTAATTAGTGGGTGCTGCTTTGTTCAATGTCTCCCTTCTCTTTGCAATATATGTATCACAGCTTTTCATCCCAAACCCTCTCTTACCTTGCCTAAGGCTCAAGTTTATGCCCTATATAAACAACTGCAAGCATGCTCTTCTAATGATTCTTATGAATCCTCTCTAACTTCTTTTCTGATTCGCCTTTAATTAAAAAATTTAAAATGGAAGGAGTGAAATGTGGTGGCCACTGAGTTTCCCTGGATGACACTAGTAGCTGGCAGCACACTGCAGCCTGGTGGAGGGGCCTCTTTTGCTATCCCATGAGCTCATCTTCTATTCATTCTCTTATCTGTTGGGATGGGATGGGATGTCTCTGAGTTTTCCAGGTGTACAGGTGATATCATTTACTAACATCACCACTAGTCTTATGGATTGGTTGGGAGGTTGCACCAATGTGGTTGAGGGTTTCACCCATGTGGGATCTATTCTCCAATCCCAATGCTGTATCTATGCTGTTCTTTTCTGCTTGTAAAAATGGTATAAAAGTAATAAACACCACGTATGTGGTCAGACATCTTTGGACACTGAAATGACTGGTTATTGAATCCCTACACTCCCAGCTGCAACCCATGAGGAGGATCATGGCCCTCTCCTCCCGAGTAGACCATGCTTTTCCCTGATCCTCTCCTCCCTGCGTTTCCTGGGATGGATAGGAGATAGGCCTGGATCCTCTGATTGCTCAGCCAGCCTCTGCCCTTCCCCAGCCTCCTCCACCACCTCTTGAGCCACACTCCCACTCCCTGTTGGCTGTTCCTCCTCTTCCTCAGAGTCAGTCTCCACCAGGGGCATGACACCAACTTTCTGCAAATTTTGCCTTCCCAAATCTCCGGAGATTCCAACA
This sequence comes from Naja naja, assembly GCA_009733165.1. NCBI lineage: Eukaryota > Metazoa > Chordata > Lepidosauria > Squamata > Elapidae > Naja > Naja naja. The sequence goes on along the minus strand of SOZL01001858.1, from coordinate 36,261 downwards.
ACAAAGTGCCCTAAATTTCTTCTAGCATTCTGCAACTGCTGCTTTCCCAGATATCCAAAGATTCCACCCCCAGCACACCCTACCTTTCTCTTAACTTTCTGAGGCATCTGCCATCCCAGACCTCCGGAGATTCCACCCCCATCGCTCCCTATTTTTTTCCTAAATTTCTGCAACTTCTGCCATCCCAGATCTCTAGAGATTCCACCCCCAGCACGCCCTACCTTTCTTCTACCTTTCTGTTACTTTTGCCTTACTAGATCTCTGGAGATTCCACCCCCAGCGTGCCCTACCTTTCTCCTAAGTTTCTGCAACTGCTGCTTTCCTAGATAGCCAAATATTCCACCCCAGCACGCCCTACCTTTCTTCTGTCAACTAAAAAGATCCTCTTTTGGTCTTTTTAGCTGCTAGAAAAAGGGAGTGGGGGAAAAAACGGAATACTTAAAATGCCTAGATATTCACCTCAGCAGCCCAAAGTAGTCGGAGCATAAGAACGTTATCGCAGAGCATGATGGATTACTCTTGGAGATGGATGTGTCCCATTGAAGAAGTCACATTCATGGGGTGGGGGGAAGACCAGGGTCAAGGGGGAAATATATGATGTCATTTAGTATTGGCTGCAGCCAGCCACATGCCAAAATGGCAACTTCTAATAAACCAACTTACTTTTCTCTGAGATGTGGCTAGAGACATTTGATTTGAATGAGGGTGGATTTTTTGGAGCCCTGACACTAACTTTCTGCAACTTCTGCCATCCCAGATCTCCGGAGATTCCAACCCCAATGTGCCCAAACTTTCTCCTAACTTTCTGCAATTCCTGCTTTCCCAGATATCCAAAGATTCCACCCCCAGGGCACGGTACTTTCTCTTAACTTTCTGTAGCTTCTGCCATCCCAGATCTCCGGAGATTCCACCGCCAGTGCACCGTACCTTTCTTCTACCTTTCTGTTACTTTTGCCTTCCCACATCTCCAAACATTTCACCCCCAGCATTCCCAAACTTTCTCCTAACTTTCTGCAACTCCTGTTTTCCCAGATCTCCAAAAATTCCATCCTCATGGCACTCTAACTTTCTCCTAACTTTCTGCAAGTTCTGCCTTCCCAGATCTCAAAAGATACCACCCCCAGCATGCCCTAACTTTCTCCTTACTTTCTGCAACTTCTACCTTACCAGATCTCCAAAGATTCCACCCTGGCGCACCCTATATTTCTTCTAACTTTGTGCAACTTCTGCCTTCCCAGATCTCAAAAGATTCTGTCCCCAGCCCGCCCAACTTTTCTTCTAACTTTCTGCAAATTCTGCCTTTCCAGATCTCCAAAGATTCCAACGGCAACATGCCGAAACGTTCTCCTAACTTTCTGCAGCTCCTGGTTTCCCAGATATCCAAAGATTCCACCACAGTGAACCCTACTTTTCTCTTATGTTTCTGCAACTTCTGCCTTCCCAGATCTCCAGAGATTCCACCCACATCGCACCCTATTTTTTGCCTAACTTTCTGCAAAGTTTCCATTCCTACCTTTCCGCCCTACCTTTCTCCTACCTTTCTGCAACTCCTGCTTTACCAGATGTCCTACGATTTCACCCCAGCAAGCCCTATTTTTCTTCCAACTTTCTGCAACCTCTGCCATCCTAGACCTCTGGAGATTCCACCCCCAGCGCTCCCCACCTTTCTTCTAACTTTCTGCAAATTATGTCTTTACTGATCTCCAGAGATTCCTGTTAAGTTTGCATGAAGAGTCAGACGCGAAGAGCTTCAGTGAAGAGTTTGTTAGTGACTACAGCTTGAATGGACCCGTCTTGGCTGGGCTACGGCTGCTACTTATAGCCAGCAGCCGCAGTTGCCAGCCAATCAGAGTGCAGGGTTTTCCGCACTTTTCAAACCAATCATATTTGACATTTTACAAGAACAATTCAAACTAAACCAATGACATTCAAACCTACATACATAACACCCCTCCCCACTAGGTTCAGTCCATACCAAACCCCAACCTATCTAATGTATTCTTTTAAATAGGTGGGGCTCTTGCGTGTACGTTGAGACCTTCGTGGTTCAGAAGTTTTAACATTCTCACCCAGTGAGAGAGGAAATGTGTCTGCTGACATTTCCCTACTGGGACTTCCTGTGAAAGAAGACCCTGTTTGATTGTTAGAATCTGGTCTCTCCTCCCAACCCATCTCCAGCCCAATGTCAGCACCCAAGTCAGGTAGTGATGTACAATCTTCCACTTCTAAGGATGGATTTTGGCATTGTGACAGGTTTTGGAATGGTTCCTGTCGTAATGGCTCGTTACACATGGGATGGATTCTTGCTTGCTGATTATCCTCCTGCTCCTCCCCTTCCCCTAGAATTGACATCAGGTGAGGGAACTAGAGAGGAACAAGTGCGATGTTCCTGAGAAACCTGGATCTAAGTTGATCAATGTGCCTGCTCCAGAGGACTCCATCCTCTGTTTGCACCCTGTAAGAACGAGGGCCTGTGATTTGAGTTATCTCAGCAGGAATCCACAAAGGTTCACCCATAAGGTTCTTAGCATAAACAGAATCACCCACACTGAATGTGCGAACTTTGGAAGTGGAATCTAGTGGTGCGTTGGGTGCGTAAGTGGGATGAAGGCGGTCAAGGGAAGACCTAAGTTTCCTACCCATCAACAACTCTGCTGGGGATAAGTTATTAGATGGGTTAGGAGTGATGTGCTGAACACTAAGAAGTTTTTCAACTTTCTCAGTGATGTCCCCAGGACCCAGTTGCTGAAGTTTCTCCTTGGTAAAACGCCATGCGTTCAGCCCGGCCGTTAGCGAAGGGTGCCCAGGGGCAGTGAGGGCATGTCTGATACCCTGTTGTGCTAAATAGGATTCAAAAGGTTGGATGTAAATTGAGGGCCATTGTCAGAGACAAGAACATCAGGTAACCCGTGGGTTACAAAAGTTTTTGAGCTGCTTGATGACAGCATCAGTTGTGGTGGATGCCATAGGGATTACCTCTAGCCATTTGGAATATGCATCTACTATAATAAGAAAGGTGTGCCCTCTGGTAGGGCCTGCAAAATCAATGTGAATCCTAGACCATGGGCCCCTAAGACATTCCCATTCCTGTTTGGGGGCGAGAGGTGGGGCAGGCCTGACTACCTGACAGTTGGGACAAGATGCAACCCAGTTTTCAACCATTTTGTCAATACCTGGCCACCATACATAACTCCTGGCCAATCCCTTCATCCTTACAATACCAGGATGACCCTCATGTAACATTTCCAAAACCTCTTTGTAGTTTTGCAGGAATAACCACCCTGTTACCCCACAAAATACATCCTCTTAATACAGATAATTCAGTTTGCCTGGACTTAAAAGGTTGGGCCAGGTGAGGTAGATCTTGAAGAGGCCAACCTTTCTTAATCCAGCCTATAACAGGAGCCAATAAAGTGTCTTTGGCAGTCTCTCTGGCAATTTCAGCAGCATGCACTGGAAGCTTGGCAACAGTTTCTAGGAAAAAGGTGTGTGTTTCAGGTTCAAAGTCCTCCTTGTGGCAAGGAAGTGGGCAACGACTCAGTGCATCAGCATGTCCAATGTCCTTGCCAGGCTTGTGGATAAGTTTGTAAGAATAAGCAGCAAGAAATTCAGTCCACCTCAGCATTCTTGGTGACAGGATAGTAGGTGTAGGTTTATCTCCTGCCACAATGCCTAACAAAGGTTTGTGATCTGTAACAATGGTAAATGTTCTCCCATACAAATATTCATGAAATTTCTTGACAGCTGCAACAATTGCCAATGCTTCCTTGTCCAATTGGCTGTAATTCCTCTCTGCTTTGGTCAAAGTGCGAGAGTAAAATGCAATAGGGGCTTCTCTCCGCTGGGAAGCCTGTGGCTCAAACCCCCCCCCACTCCAAAGGGGATGCATCACAAGTCAGTACAACAGGCAAATTCTCAGAGAACTGTATCAGTACAGCATCAGACGTGATTAGTCTTTTAATACTGTTAAATGCTGATTGTTCCTTCCTCCCCAGACCCAAACAGACTTTTGTCAAGTAATCTGTGCAATGGTTCTGCAATGGTTGCCTTCTGAGGTAGGAACATGTGATAAAAGTTAATGAGTCCAAGGAAGGCTTGCAAATCTGTTTTGCATTTAGGTCTAGGGGCTTCTTTGATTGCTTGAACCTTGGCATCGGTAGGGTGGATGCCATGCTTGTCAATCATATAGCCCAGGAACTCAACCTTGTCAGTTTTAAGAGTGCATTTTTCTTCCTTGACTTTTAACCCCGCTTTCCTGAATCTGGTAAGGACTTCTCTGAGTCTTTCTTGTAACTGAGTGTCATTTTCAGCAGAGATTAACACATCATCAAAGTAAGGCACTACCCCTGGCAGTCCTTGGAGCATCCTTTCCATAAGGCTTTGAAAGATGCCTGGTGCCACGCTTACTCCAAATTGTAACCTTTTACATTTGAAGGCACCTCTATGAGTCACAATGGTTTGGGCCTCTGCAGTGGCATCATCAACTGTTAGTTGTTGATATGCCTGGGCCAGATCCAATTTGGCAAAGACTGTACCCCTGCCAAGTGAATGTAATAGATGATGCACCACTGGAACTGGGTATGCGCTCTGCTGCAGCGCATGGTTCAGTGTCCCCTTATAGTCCCCACAGATTCTTACTGACCCATCAGTCTTGACAGGTGTGACTATGGGTGTCTCCCATCTGGAGTGGTCAGTGGGCTCTAAAACTCCTTGAGCTATTAGTTTATCTAATTGTGCATCAATTTTTTCCTTTAAGGCAAATGGGACCCTTCTGGGCTTTAAACGAATTGGGGGCACCTTGGGATCTAGGTTGAAAGTGATAGGGGTCCCCATATACTTGCCCAATCCTTCGCTGAAGACCTCTGGAAACTCAGACTTCAAGGCCTCCTCCCATTCAGAGTTGCTCACGTGATTGATGCCAGTCACCTCGATTGAACCACTCAAGTCCCAGCAAGCTTGGGCGATCCTTGTCCACGATGGTCAGGGGCAAACGTTTGGTGTGGCCTTTGAACTTCACGTTGAATTCTCTTGTTCCAACTACTGGAATCTTGTTCCCTTGGTAGTCTTTAAGAGTCAGTGCTTGCTTCTGGAAATGTTTCTTCTGAATGTTGGGAAGTAGCCTGTGAATAGTGTCCCATGACACCATAGATAAATAGGAGCCTGAGTCCACTTCCATTTGGCAAGGCCTTCCTTCAATGAGTACCTTCACATGTACTTTTCTGCTTCTTAAGGTTGAAGAATGACCAATGGTGACTGTTTGATGAGTTTCATTCTTCCCATTTGCTTCTGAGTTGCCCCCATTTTCTCACTGAAGTTGTTGGGCTTGAAATCTTTGTCAGGAAACTTTCTTCTGTGTGGTGGAGTTCTGGATGATTTGCAGACTCTTGCTAAGTGACCTCTTTTTCACAACGAAGGCAGATGGTATCAAGAAACTTGCATTCAGTGCGGGGTGCCCCCACAACCTCTGCAATAAAAGTCTTGCCTTTTTCTTCCCAGGTCTTTCTTTTTCTTTTCCATTCTGAGTCTATAAATTCCTTCCTCCACCTCACTGCAGTCTGATTCAGAATCTATTTGCTCGCAATGAGTTGTTGTGGACTTTTCCACATCAGAATGGCTTGAGGCCTTGTTAATTTTCTTCATGGCTGCCGCTGAGGACTTAGTGGCTTCTGCTGAGGAGGCCTCTTCTATGGCTTCCTTCAACGTGATCTTAGGTTTTAATAACAATTTGCTCTGAAGCACCTTGTCTTTGAGGCCTAGAACAAATCGATCGCATGGCCTCCTCCAAGTTGTTAAACTCATGCACCCCCAATGTCTCTTAAACTTGCCACGAAGTCGTTAACGTTTTCGCTTTCCCCTTGATCCCGATGGTAAAACTCGTGTCTCTTAATGAGGCACGATACTTGTGGGGCGTAATGGGCTCTTAAAAGCTTTTCTAAATCAGGCCATTCCATTACCTTCACGTCTGCAGCTCCCGCCAATGCCTTCGCCATCTTGAAGACTGCCGGACCGCAGTGCGTAAGAAAGACCGCCTCTTCCGCTTCTCGGAGATGTCGGCGAGGTCGTTTCCTTCCAAATACATTTGGAAGCGATCCGCATACGATTCCCAGTCTTCTGCCGCCGATCGAACGGGCTGGGGGTGTTCAGCGCAGCCATCTCGCTCTTCTGCTTGTCTTCCGCGTCGTCTTCTCTTCAGGGGAATCCCACCTCGTCCCAGTGTTAAGTTTGCATGAAGAGTCAGACGCGAAGAGCTTCAGTGAAGAGTTTATTAGTGACTACAGCTCGAATGGACCCGTCTTGGCTGGGCTACGGCTGCTACTTATAGCCAGCAGCCACAGTTGCCAGCCAATCAGAATGCAGGGTTTTCCCGCACTTTTCAAACCAATCCTATTTGACATTTTACAAGAACAATTCAAACTAAACCAATGACATTCAAACCTACATACATAACAATTCCAACCCCAATGTGCCCAAATTTTCTCCTAACTTTGTGCAACATATACCTTCCCAGATCTCCGGAGATTCCACCCCCATCACTCCCTATTTTTTTTCCTAACTTTCTCAAACTTCTATCTTACCAGATCTCCAAAGATTCCACCCCCAGCATGCTCTACCTTTCTTCTACATTTCTGCAACTCCTGCTTTACCAGATCTCCAAAGATTCCACCTCAGCAAGCCATAATTTTCTTCTAAATTTCTGCAAGTTCTGCCATCTCAGATCTCTGGAGATTCCACACACAGCGCGCCCTACCTTTCTCCAAACTTTCTGCAACTTCTATCTTCCCTGATCTCCGGAATACGACCCCATCGCTCCTATTTTTCCTTACTTTCTGCAACCCACTTTCTGCGCATGCCCAAGATGGCGACCGGCGGCGTTAGGCGTTCTCGCATCGGAGGTTTTGTTGGCTTGTGAGGGGGAGGCTTCTTTACCACCTCGTGACTGGCTTCGCTCCTAGGGGTCGCGGGCGCCGCTGGAGCCATTCCAGCGAAAATTGAGCCGGTGGCTCAGCGCTGCTGGGTTTCCCCCCCGCGACCGCATTGACTACCGGCTGCTGGCTTGCTGCCCAGATTGGGGCAAAGCCGTCTGCTTTATCTAGCGGCCTTGTGGAGCCCCGGCACCAAGGAATTTCGGCGCCGGAGATGTTGGCGAGGTCCATTGGGGCCATTGAGGATCTGTTGGCTGGGGATTTGCTGCGGTGTTGCTGCGGCGTTGCTGCGGCGTTGCTGGCGTTGCTGGTCACGGTTGCCAGCTGTTTTTTGCTGGCGACGAGTACAGCGGCGCAAGAGCCTGTCGGCGACAAACCACGATCCTGTTGTGACTCCAGGGACTCGGCTGCATGGACAGCAGTCGTGACGATGGTGGTTGATGGTCTCTGGCGCCATGGTCTCCATGGGGGTGACCATGCGGAGTCTATGAAGATGAACAGGACCACCGGCCTGGAGGCTCCTCCCCCTCTTTTCTGCTTTTGGTTGGGGGTAGTGTCCTTGTGGGGAATAGGGGTTTTTGCCCTCCCTGAAGGGCCTCCCTCCCTTCCCCAGAAATGAAAGCTCTGGGGAGGAAAGATCTATGGGGAGGAGTTGGGAGGCCTACAGGCCTGGAGATTCCGGGGAGGCATTCACAGTCATAGCCCGGCCGGGTGGGCGGGCTCTATCCCGGTTGGGGGTGGGTCGAGTCTTGGCGAAGACCCCCACGAAGGGATGGCGATGGCCCTAGGCCCGTGGCTGTGGCCGGTATGTGAGTGCTGTACCTTGCCTGGACTGCTATGGACGTTGTCACCCCATGTGGACTATGGGGTTTATCATTGTCCATTGTCCTTCTCTTCTATTAATGCCATCTTGGCCCTGCTATCATCATTGAGGGCATTTGGCTCATTGCACCATTTACCTGGACTTGGACTCTGCCTCCTCTTTGGGACTGGCCTCCTCCCTTGCAGTGAGAGGGCAACCGAGGATTAATTCTCCTGCAGTGAGAGTGCAGTGGACTATGCAGGACTTTGCCCCAAGTCACTGTGGTGGCAGAACAGTGACTGGTCCATTTCCACCTGGATCATCGACAGTGGTGAGAGAGCTGCCGATTGTGGACTTTCTCCTGACTTTAACATCGCCTGTCCCTTTATTATATTTCCATCTCCCTTTGTTCCATCTCCCAACTGCCTCTTGTATTGTTTTGCCTGAGACATATTTACTATGCCTGCCTATTCCCCATCGGAGTTATGGGCCCTCCAGGCGGTTCCCCTGTCTGGGATGTGGCCCCTTACGCTATCAAGAGCTTACCTTAATGACGGATCTTGGGATCCCGAGAGGTGGCATGCCAGGATGAGGGGGCTAAATTCTAAATTTGACAGGAAGGGGAAACTTTTAAAATTTTTAATTGATCGTCTTAAGGGGTTAGGGAAGGGGATAAATGGGTTTTGTCCAACCCGTTCATGGTGGAGGGGGCGGGGGCAGGGGGCGGGCTTCGGGACCTGAGGTGGGGACCGCGATCCCCAGGGTGGTTGGTGTTGGCAGGAAACGGAGAGGCATAGGGCCATATCATGTGTTGGGAGCACGCACCCGCCATCTTTGTGCGGTTGCCTGCTCCGACCCTATGGCCTCCTCCCAGGGGGCATGGGAACTGGGACCCTGGGCTTAGACTGGTGTATTTTAATGCCAGGTCCGTGGCTAATAAGTCCACCCTCCTCCGTGAGGTAATTGAGGAGGAGGCTGCGGACCTGGCCTGCATCACCGAGACCTGGTTGGGCCCAGAGGGCGGTGTCCCTCTGGTAGATTTGTGCCCTCCAGGTTTTCGGGTTCTGCACCGCCTCGGCCCAGGGTAGGGGTGGTGGGGTGGCCGTGGTTATCCGGGAGACCCTGTTTCCAAGGGAGGTCACTGTTCCAGAGATAGGCGGGAGTGAGACACTCCTCTTGAGGTGGGGGCCCAATGGTCGGGTGGGCTTGCTGCTCGCATACCTTTCTCCCAGCTATGTGACAGCGGCCCTACCTGGGCTTCTTGACGTTCTCTCGGGGTGGCGGTGGAGTTCCCGGGCTTATAGTCCTGGGGACTTCAATCTGCCCTCCCTGGGGGTGCGCTGGTTTGGCCCAGGAATTCATGGCTTCTATGGAGGCCATGGGCCTGACCCAATTAATCCAGGGCCCGACCCATGAGGGGGGGAACACTCTTGACCTAATTTTTGTCTCTGAACAGTGGCGTAGTGACAGAGGGCAGGCCACTTTTACGGCTGTGCCCGTTCCATGGTCTGATCACTATCTCCTACGGCTGGTCTTCCAACAGGCCGCCCCCCACTGCTGGGATGAGGAGCCGCTTAGATGGTTCCGCCCCAGGCGCCTTATGGACCCGGAGCGGTTCTCGGCGGAGCTGGGGTTTCTTCCCTCTTCCCTTGCCCACAGCTCTGTCGAGGACCTGGCGGCAGCTTGGCAGCAGGCCGCATCGGAGGCTCTCGACAGGGTTGTCCCCATGCGACCCCTCACACGTCGTGGATCCCGGATGGCTCCTTGGTACTCGGAGGAGCTCCGGGAGATGAAACGCCGTCGGAGGGGCTTAGAGAGCAGGTGGAGGTCCACCCGTTCCCAGTCCGATCGAGCCCAGCTAAGAGCCTATATTGGGACTTACCTGGTAGCTATGAGGGCGGCGAGAAGATCTTATCTCTCCGCCCTCATAGCATCCGCAGATAACCGCCCAGCCGCCCTGTTTCGGGTAACCCGTTCTCTCCTTCGTTTAGGGGAGGGGGCGGACCCGTTGCGGGGCAGGGCTGAGGAGTTTGGTCAATATCTGTCGGATAAGATCGCTCGAATTCGGGATGGGTTGTCCTCTGATTTGCAGTGGTCTGAGGAACGAGATACAGGTAGTCTGGCCAGTATGATCTGGGAGGAGTTCGATTCTGTTTCCGAGGATGAAGTGGACGGGATTATGCGGCGTCTGAGTTCCACCACATGTTTGTTGGACCCGTGTCCTTCCTGGCTGGCTTATGCCGCCAGGGAGGTCACCTGCGGTTGGCTCCGGCAGTTGTCAACGCTTCATTAAGGGAGGGTGTTTTCCCCGCCGCCTTGAAGGAGGCGGTGGTGAGACCCTTCTGAAGAAGCCTGCCCTGGACCCTACCGTGTTAGACAACTTTCGTCCAGTCTCCAACCTTCGTTTTTAGCGAAGGTTGTTGAGAGTGTGGTGGCTCAGCAGTTTCCACTTTTCCTGGATGAAGCGGACTACCTGGATCCAGATCAATCGGGCTTCCGCCTGGTTTCAGCACGGAGACGGCATTGGTCGCACTGATGGATGATCTCTGGAGGGCTCGGACAGGGTTTTTCCTCTGTCCTGGTCCTATTAGACCTCTCAGCGGCTTTCGATACCATCGACCATGGTATCCTTCTGCGGCGCTCGAGGGGTTGGGTATAGGGGCACTGTGCTTCGGTGGTTCACCTCCTACCTCTCGGGCGATCGCAGTCAGTATTGGCGGGGGACAGAGGTCTACCTCGAGGGTGCTCTCTTGTGGGGTCCCTCAGGGTCGGTCCTCTCCCCCTGCTATTTAACATCTACATGAAGCCGCTGGGTGAGATCATCCGCGGTTTTGGGGTGAGTTTCCATCAGTACGCTGATGATACTCAGCTGTACATTTCCACCCCGAACCAGATCGGTGATGCCCTCTCCCTGATGACCCAGTGTCTGGATGCGGTACGGATCTGGATGAACGGAAACATGCTTCGTCTCAACCCGCCAAGACTGAGTGGCTGTGCATACCGCATCTCGCCCAGTTTGGAGTGTCCATCTTTGGCCATCGGGGGAGTGGTATTACCCCCTGTGGATAGGGCGCGGAACCTGGGGGTCCTCCTGGACGTTCGGCTCCGCTGGAGGAGCAGGTGGGGGCCGCGCCAGGGGGCCTTTGCCCAGCTCCGTCTGGTTCGCCAGCTGCGCCCTTTTCTGGACCGAGATGCCCTACGCACGGTTACTCACGCCCTTGTTACCTCCAGACTCGACTACTGCAACGCTCTCTATTTAGGACTGCCCTTGCATACCATCCGGAGATTGCAGCTGGTGCAGAATGCGCGGCGCTGGTGGTGATGGGAGTCTCCCGTTCTCCCATGTTACCCCCCTCCTGCGCTGCCTTCATTGGTTGCCGGTTGCACTCCGGGTGAGATTCAAGGTTTTAGTGTTAACATACAAAGTCCTTCATGACATGGGTCCCCAATATTTAAGGGAGCGCTCCTGCCGACATCGAGTGCCAACCGCCCTGTGCGAGCACATAGGCAAGGACTCCTTGGGGTCCCGTCAGCTAGCCAATGCCGGCTGGCGGTTCCCCGACGACGAGCCTATTCTATAGCGGCCCCTGACCTCTGGAACCAACTTCCCCTGGAGCTCCGTCTGGCCCCTGACCTCCGCACCTTCCGCCATGACCTGAAGACCTGGTTGTTTAACCAATCCGGTTGTGATTTTTGGGATGGGATGATTTTTATGGGATAGTTTTTATAGGATAATTTTTATGGGTTAAATTTGTAGTTGTAATGGGGCTTATTTAGTTTAATTTGCTTTTAAATTATTTATTGTTGTTGTTGTTTTATTTGTAAGCCGCCGAGTCTTCGGAGATGGGGCGCATATAAGTCCCATTAATAAATAAATAAATAAATAAA
>SOZL01001858.1:0-23648 GCA_009733165.1 Naja naja | reverse complement strand
TGGATCCAGATCAATCGGGCTTCTGGCCTGGTTTCAGCACGGAGACGGCATTGGTCGACTGATGGATGATCTCTGGAGGGCTTGGGACAGGGTTTTTCCTCTGTCCTGGTCCTATTAGACCTCTCAGCGGCTTTCATACCATCGACCATGGTATCCTTCTGCGGCCGAGGGGTTGGGTATAGGGGCACTGTGCTCGTGGTTCACCTCCTACCTCTCGGGCGATCGCAGTCAGTATTGGCGGGGGACAGAGGTCTACCTCAGGGTGCTCTCTTGTGGGTCCCTCAGGGTCGGTCCTCTCCCCTGCTATTTAACATCTACATGAAGCCGCTGGGTGAGATCATCCATGTTTTGGGGTGAGTTTCATCAGTACGCTGATGATACTCAGCTGTACATTTCCACCAACCAGATCGGTGATGCCCTCTCCTGATGACCCAGTGTCTGGATGCGGTACGGATCTGGATGAACGGAAACATGCTTCGCCTCAACCCGCCAAGACTGAGTGGCTGTGCATCGGCATCTCGGCCCAGTTTGAGTGTCCATCTTTGGCCATCGGGGAGTGGTATTACCCCTGTGGATAGGGCTGAACCTGGGGTCCTCCTGGACGCTCGCCCGCTGGAGGAGCAGGTGGGGCCGCCGCCAGGGGCCTTTGCCCAGCTCCGCCTGGTTCGCCAGCTGCGCCTTTCTGGACCGAGATGCCCCGCGCACGGTTACTCACGCCCTTGTTACCTCCAGACTCGACTACTGCAACGCTATTTAGGACTGCCCTTGCATACCATCCGAGATTGCAGCTGCAGAATGCGGCGGCGCTGGTGGTGATGGGAGTCTCCCGGTTCTCCCATGTTACCCCTCCCTGCGCTGCCTTCATTGGTTGCCGTTGCACTCCGGTGAGATTCAAGGTTTTAGTGTTAACATACAAAGTCCTTCATGACATGGGTCCCCAATATTTAAGGGAGCGGCTCCTGCCGACATCGAAGTGCCAACCGCCCCTGTGCAGCACATAGGCAAGGACTCCTTGGGGTCCCATCAGCTAGCCATGGGCTGGCGGTTCCCCGACGACGAGCCTATTCTATAGCGCCCCTGACCTCTGGAACCAACTTCCCTGGAGCTCCGCCTGGCCCCTGACCTCCGCGACCTTCCGCCATGACCTGAAGACCTGGTTGTTTAACCAATCCGGTTGTGATTTTTGGGATGGGATGATTTTTATGGGATAGTTTTTATAGGATAATTTTTATGGGTTAAATTTGTAGTTGTAATGGGGCTTATTTAGTTTAATTTGCTTTTAAATTATTTATTGTTGTTGTTGTTTTATTTGTAAGTCGCCTCGAGTCTTCGGAGATGGGCGCATATAAGTCCCATTAATAAATAAATAAATAAATAAACCCCTGCCTTCCCACATCTCCAAAGATTCAACCCCCAGTGCATCCTACTTTTCTCTTAACTTTCTGCAAATTCTGCCTTCCCAGATCTCCAAAGATTCCTCCCCCACCGCTCCATATTTTTCCCTAACTTTCTGCAACTTCTATCTTACCAGATATACAAAGATTCCATCTCCTGTGTGCCCTACCTTTCTCCTACCTTTCTGCAACTTCTGCCTTCCCAGATCTCCAAATATTCCACCCCCAGCATGCCCTACCTTTCTTCTACATTTCTGCAACTCCTGCTTTACCAGATCTCCAGAGATTCCACCCACATCGCACCCTATTTTTTGCCTAACTTTCTGCAAAGTTTCCATCCCTACCTTTCCGCCCTACCTTTCTCCTACCTTTCTGCAACTCCTGCTTTACCAGATGTCCTACAATTTCACCCCAGCAAGCCCTATTTTTCTCCAAACTTTCTGCAACTTCTATCTTCCCTGATCTCCGGAGATACGACCCCCATCACTCCCTATTTTTTCCTTACTTTCTGCAACCCCTGCCTTCCCACATCTCCAAAGATTCAACCCCCAGTGCATCCTACTTTTCTCTTAACTTTCTGCAAATTCTGCCTTCCCAGATCTCCAAAGATTCCACCCCCAGATTGCCCTAACTTTCTCCTAACTTTCTGCAACCTCTGCTTTCTCAAATATCCAAAGATTCCACCCTCCATCGCACCCTACCTTTATCCTAACTTTCTGCAACTTCTTCGTTCCCAGATCTCCAAAGATGCCACCCCCAGCATGCCCTACCTTTCTTCTGTCAACTAAAAAGTTACTCCTTTGGTCTTTTCATCTGCCAACAAAAGGGACTGGTGGAAAAAAAGGCATTCTTGAAATGCCTAGATAATCACCTCGGCAGCCCAAAGTTGTCGGAGGATAAGAACGTTACTGGAGAGTATGATGGATGACTCTTAGAGATGGATGTGTCCCATTGGAGAAGTTACATCCATGGGGTGGGGGAAAGACCAGGGTCAAGGGGGAAATGTATCATGTGATTTAGTAACGGCTGCACGCAGTCATGCACGAACATGGCAACTTCTAATAAACCAATTTATTTTCTCTGAGATGCAGCTAGAGACTTTTGATTTGATTGAGGGTGGATTTGTTGGAGCCCTGACACTAACTTACTGCAACTTTTGCCTTCCCAGATCTCCAAAGATTGCACCCCCAGCACGCCCTAACTTTCTCCTAACTTTCTGCTACTCCTGCTTTCCCAGATCTCCAAAAATTCCACCCTCATGGCACTCTACCTTTCTCCTAACTTTCTGTAACTTTTGACTTCCAAGATCTCCAGAGATTCCACCTCTTGTTTACCGAAATTTTCTCCTAACTTTCTGCAACTCCTGCTTTCTCAGATATCCAAAGATTCCACCCCTAGCACACGCTACCTTTCTCCTATGTTTCTGCAAGTTTTGCCTTCCCAGATCTCCAAAAATTGCACCCTCAGCATGCCCTAACTTTCTCCTAACTTTCTGCAACTGCTGCTTTCCCAGATCTCCAAAAATTCCACCCTCAGCGCACCCTACCTTTCTCCTATGTTTCTGCAAATTTTGCCTTCCTAGATCTCTGGAGATTCCAACAACAAAGTGCCCTAAATTTCTCCTAGCGTTCTGCAACTCCTGCTTCCCCAGATATCCAAGGATTCTCCCCCCACCCCCAGTGCACCCTACCTTTCTCTTAACTTTCTGCAACTTCTGCTTCCCAGATCTCCAGAGATTCCATCCCACCATGCTCTACCTTTCTCCTAACTTTCTGTAACTCCTGCTTTCCTAGATATCCAAATATTCCACCCCCAGCATGCCCTACCTTTCTTCTAACTGTCAATTGAAAAGATACTCCTTTTGTCTTTTTAGCTGCCAGAAAAAAGGAGTGGGGGAAAACATGGAATACTTGAAATGCTTAGATATTCACCTCAGCAGCCCAAAGTTGTCGGACCATCAGAAGGTTATTGGAGAGCATGATGGATGACTCTTGGAGATAGATGTGTCCCATTTGAGAAGTTACATCCCGTGTGTGTAGGAAAGACCAGGGTCAAGGGGGAAATGTATGATGTGATTTATTATCAGCAGCACCCATCCACATGCCAAAATGGCAACTTCTAATAAACCAATTTACTTTTCTCTGAGATAAGGCTAGAGACTTTTGATTTGAATGAGGGTGGATTTTTTGGAGCCCTGACACTAACTTTCTGCAACTTTTGCCATCCCAGATCTCCAAAGATTGCACCCCCAGCATGCCCTAACTTGCTCCTAACTTTCTGCAACTCCTCCTTTCCCAGATCTCCAAAAATTCCACCCCCATGGCACTCTACCTTTCTCCTAACTTTCTGCAACTTCTGCTTTCCCTGATCTCAAAAGATTCCACCCTCAGCGTGCCCTAACTTTCTCCTAACTTTCTCTAACTTCTACCTTACCAGATGTCCAATGATTCCACCCCAGCGTGCCCTATTTTTCTTCTAACTTTTTGCAACTTCTGCCTTCCCAGATCTCAAAAGATTCCATCCCAGTGTAACCTCTATCTTAATCCTAATTTATTTCCAGATCTCCGGATATTCCAACCCCAATGTGCCCAAACTTTCTCCTAACTTTCTGCAACTCCTGCTTTCCCAGATATCCAAAGATTCTACCCCCAGTGCACCCTATTTTTCTCTTAACTTCCTGCAACTTCTGCCTTCCCAGATCTCTGGAGATTCCACCCCCATCGCACCCTACCTTTCTCCTAACTTTCTGGAACTCCTACTTTCTCAGATATCCAAAGATTCCACCTCCATCGCACCCCGTGAGTGTTTGGGTGGAATAACAGCCACTGTAGCCAAAAAACAGCTGTAAATAATCAAGCATAAACAAATGAGCCTGGATTGGACACTGTGCCATCTGTAGAGTCACATTTCTGGGACCGATCCAGACTGGTGTAGACTGGTGGCGGATGGCTGGGAGGACACAACAAGCTGGAATCCACAAAAGTCCTGTAGGAGCAAACACAGCAGCACAGCCTCACCCCCCTCACCCCCCAAGTAGTTAAATTTTGAATAAAAACATCCAATTAATTTAAGGTAAATGGAAACATTCAATTGCATTTAATTGATTTAATTTTTGTTAACTTTTTAAACTTTTTTTGAAAAGATTTTTATTTTTTAAGACAAACAAGTACAGACAAAACATAAAAAACAAAACCATCTTCCATTTTATATACATACAGTGTGTCAGTTGGTTACAAATCTTTTGTGCTATCCCTTGGTAGTCATCACTCACAGTTTATATAGATTTTCACATTGTCAATCTAACATATGCTTATATATTTATCAGTTATTAATCATTCATGACTAAACTATTTATTCCATCATTTATACGAGATATTCTCAATTTGTTATATAAAGTTTATATTACACTTTCATCCAATGGTTATATATATTTATATTGTATTTTATATCAATCTATTAAACTTATATTATAAGATTTCCTGATGTATTACATTACCATGTCTTTTTATTCAACCATCGATAAAACAAATCCCATATCATGTAAAATTGTTTTTCTTTTTGGTCTCTAATTTCAAATGTCAATTTACTCATTTCAGCACAGTCCATAATTTTCTTAATAACTTCCAGCTGCACAGGTATTTTTTCATTTTTCCAATTCTTAGCAAATACAATCCTAGCCGCTGTCAACACATTTACAATCAAATATTTCAATTCTTTATTGTACATTTCCAGTATAATTCCCAATAAAAATATCTCTGGTTTAAAGTCTATATGTTGTTTTATCATTTTTTCCAACCACATGTGGATTTTAGTCTGATATCTTTTAGCATCTGAACACGTCCACCACATATGGTAATACGAGCCAGGTATCTGATGACATTTCCAACATTTATCCGATTTATTCTTAAACATTCTTGCAATTCTCGTCGGGGGTAAGTGCCACCTGTAAAACGTCTTACACAGATTTTCTTTATAAGCAGTTGACATTGTCATTTTATAATTTTGAGACCATAATTTTTGCCACTTCTCTAAATGAATCCTGTTAGGAATCTGTACACCAATTAGTTGGGTTGGCAATTTATAAACCAGCAATGTATGTTTGTAGCTTTAAGAAAAAATCACTGTATTGATTTATACTATATTCTGATTGGTTGATTATATTGCAAATTACCATAAGAGGGAGCTAGAGATCATAGTTTGCTCTCTCTTTCTGTCAAGCTGCCGTCACAAACTTCAAAGTAAGAGAACTACAATCCTCGCTTTTCAAAGATCCGCTTATTTCTCTACTAAGGTAATCTAACCATATACATACACTCAAAGTCAGCTCTGGCTGGCTCTGCAGCTCAGAGCTGGATTTATACAATCATCGACGCATCGGTTAGGTTAATTGCTGCCATTACATAACCGACTTGCAGACATTCTCACTGGTCACCATCCAGATGAGTTATGGCTAACAGACTTTTGCATCCCCTCTATGTTGCTACTATATTTATTTATTTATTATTTGTTTATTTATTAAATATTCCTCTTCCCCATCGGGGAACTCAAGGCGGCATACAACAAGATAAAAAACAGTAGCCTATACAATATAAAATCAAAACTCATTCATACGATCCAGACATACAAGAGGGAAGAACAAGGTCTCAATTCCATGCCCTCCACAAAGCCAGGTCTTAACAGCTTTATGGAAAGCAAGTAGATTGGGGATGGTTCTGATCTCGCAGGGAGTATTCCAAAGGGATGATGCTGCCACAGAGAAGACTCGCCGCGGCCCCACCAGCCGACATTGTCTGGCCGACGGTATCCGAGCAAGCTCCTCCTGTGGGATCTAACCGGCACTGGGAGGCATACGGTAGCAGTAGGCGGTCTCGAAGGTATCCTGCTCCTAAGCCATGAAGGGCTTTAAAGTTGTCACTAGCACCTTGAATTGCACCTGAAGACCACACCGCAGCCAATGCAGCTTGCAGAGGATAGATGTTATATGGGACATCAGGTGCACCCATAATCACTCAGCGGCCGCATTTTGCACCAGCTGAAGTCTCCGAGTGTTCTTCAAGGGCAGCCCCATGTAGAGCGCATTGCAGTAGTCCAATCGGGAGGTGATAAGGGCGAGCGACCCGTGTGTAGAGCCCTCGTCCAGGAAAGGTCGCAACTGGCGCAACAGGCGAACCTGTGCAAAGGCCCCCTGGTCACAGCCGTAAGATGGTAGTCAATTGTAGCTGTGGAAGGACCCCCAGTTGCAACCTCTGGTCTGAGGGGAGGTAACTTTCCCCAGTACCAAAGTTGATAATCAACTGGAGACCGAGGGGCAGGACCCACAGCCACTCGGTCTTGTCAGGGTTGAGTCTGAGCGATTAGTCCCCATCCAGACCCTCACAGCCTCCAAGCACCGGGACATCACCTCCACGGCCTCACTAGATTGACCAGGGACAGAGATACAACTGGGTATCATCAGCGCATTGATGATACCCACCCCTTGATCTCACCCAGCGGTTTCATGTAGATAGGAGGGGGAGAGAACAACCCCTGAGGGACCCCACATGGCAGGGCCCTAGGGTTTGATCTCTGCCCCCCACCAACACCGACTGAGTTCGGTCAGAGAGGTAGGAGGAGAACCACCGTAAAACAGTGCCCCCCACTCCCAGCCCCCTGAGCCGACCCAGAAGGATACCATGATCGATGGTATCGAAAGCCACTGAGAGGTCAAGAAGCACCAGGATGGAGGGAGACCCCCCATCCCAGGTCCGCCAGAGTTCATCCACTAGCACGATCAAGGCCATCTCGGTGCTGTACCCGGGCCTGAAACCAGACTGCAAGGGATCCAGATAATCAGCTTCATTCAAGGACCAAGGAGTGGAGCGCCACCATTTTCAACAACCTTCCCCAGAAAGGGAAGGTTGGAGACAGGACGGAAGTTATTTAAAAGAGGGAGGCTTGGAGCACAGCTCACATGTGGTGCTCTCCAGGCCTGCCAAACAAGCCAGGAGGGACATGGGTCCAGTAAACAGGTGGTGGCATTCACTGCTCCCAGGGCCTTGTCCACATCATCAGGGCCAACCGGGACAAACTCATCCCAGATAACTGGACTAAGACCTGCCTCTACCACCTCAGTGGACTCTGCCCAGCCAGAGTCCAAGTCTGACCGAATCTGAGTGACTTTATCTGCGAGAAACTGAGCAAATTCCTCAGCCCTTCCCTGCAGGGGTTCCTCCGCCTCCTCAGATCTTAAGAGGGAGCGTGTCACCCGAAACAGGGAGGCCAGGCGACAGTCCGCAGACGCGATAAGACTGGCCCAATATGATCGTTGTGCCACTCTTATCGCCACTAGATAGGCATCAATATGACGTCCTAACAGTGTCCGGTCAGATTCAGCCCGACTTTTCTTCCAGTGATGTTCTAGGCATCTCTTCCGCCACTTCATCCCCTGGAGTTCCTCGGTAAACCAAGGAGATTTCTGAGGTCCACGGACGGTGAGAGTCCACAAAGGCGCAACCCGGTCTATAGCCCCAGTGGCCGCACTATTCCAGGCTTCCACCAGGGCCTCAGTCGAGCTGCAGGCAAGGGAAGCCGGAAACTCCCCAAGCTCCCTCTGAAACCCAATTGGGTCCATTAGGTGCCTGGGGTGGAACCACTAATTGGTCCCGCTCCTCTTGCTGGAGTGGTCGTCAGGAAGTCCAATCTTACAAGGGAATGATCTGACCATGACAAGGGCTGGGTGACTATTTCCCCAATATCAGATCATGGCCATTGTTCAGAGATAAAACCAGATCGAGCATGTGTCCCCCATGGTGAGGGCCCTGAACTACTTGGGTCAGGTCCATGGTTGCCATGGAGGCCATGAACTCCTGGGCTACACTCGAGGATTTGCCAAGGGATGGCAGATTGAAGTCCCCAAGCACCACCAGCCTGGGGAACTCAACCGCCAACCCAGCTACAACCTCGAGCAGTCCAGGCAGGGCCATTGCAATGCAGCTGGGAGGCAGGTACATTAACAACAGGCCCACCTGAACCCCTAGGTCCAACTTCAGAAAGAGGGACTCACACCCGTCTATCTCCAGAACAGGGCCTTCCCGTGGACATAAATCCTGACGAGCAATTACTGCCACTCCACTGCCCCTGCCCTGAGGTCGCAGCTGGTGCAGCACTTGAAACCCGGAGGGGCACATCTCAACGAGGGGAACCCCCCCCTCGGGCCCCAACCAGGTCTCAGTAATACATGCCAGGTGAGCCCTCTCCTCCAAGATTAAAACATGGATCAGAGGAGCTCTCCTTACTACCGACCTGGCATTTAAAAGCAACAGCCGGAGCCCAGGGCCTGGTCTTCCCTGGTCAGTGGGTCTCCGAGAACTGCTCAAGGGGTCAGAACGCGGTACCGCCAGCAATGGGAGAGTACGCGTTCCCCAATAATGGCTAACCCCATGGCTCCTGCCATATCTGCCTCTCCCAGTCACCACTGAGATAGACCGTCCCTTAAATTCCTCCGCGGTCATGGTCCATCCCCTTCTACTCTCCACCACTGTCTCCAGCCGGTGGGAATATATGTACTGTTTGGGGATTATATATGAGTGGATTACGTGTTCATACTTGACCCAGCTTCCAGGTGTCATGGCTCCATGTCTGTCAGCCCTGGAGTCATGACAGGCTGCCCCTCCTACCAGGCGTTCGCCTGTCAAAATATAAAATGATATAATAACATATAGAGTGCTCCGGAAGGGATTCAGGCATTGGTTTTCAATTTATTGGGGTGCTTTTTATGGAAGTGCATGATGAGTCTATTCGCACAGACGTCAGATGCATTCACCCATGAGGCTCGGTGTTGGGATATCCTTTCCAACATACCAGGTATTGCATGCCCCATCTTCTTATCCGAGCATCTAATACCCTATCTATTTCCATGTGGTTTGAGGTTATTTGGGTTGGTTCTACATGTGAGTTAGTCTCCCTAGTCTTACGGTTTTAGTAGACTTGCATGAAACACTGGGTGAACACGCCCTAGCTGATGTAATTTAAGTTTCACGGTTACAGGGTTAATTACTTTAAGTATAGGGAAAGGTCCAATATATTTGGGTCCTAACTTACGGCTATGTAATTTCAGTTTAAGGTATTTAGTAGACACATAAACCTTATCCCCAACAGCAAAAGGTTTATGATCCTGTCGTTTTTATTTGCTTGGGTTTCATGGGCTAGTCATTTTCCTCAATGATTTTGTACCTGTCCCCAAGACTCCTGAATCTTTTCTGCCCATCCCTTAACACTGAGTGGATCCTCTGGTTGACATGTAAAAGTTGGAATAGGGACAAATTCAATGCCATACACTATATAAAATGGACTGTATCCTGTACTACTATGGACAGCATTATTATATGTGATTTCTGAATGGTAACAGATCCACCCAGTTTTGTTGTTGGTAGGTGATATATGTTCTCAAATACCGTTCAACCATAGCATTAGCTCTTTCAGCCCCCATTGGTATCGGGTGATTGGCTGAACTTAATCCCTGAGATGATCCTAACAACTTGACAAAAGCCTTCCAGAACTGAGCACTAAACTGGACTCCTCTGTCAGATATTATTCTCCTAGGGGATCCATGTAACCTATATACATGTTGGATGAACAGTTCAGCTAACTTGCCTGCCGATGGACGTCCTTTACAGGGAACAAAATGGGCCTGTTTTGAGAACAAACCTATGACATTGTACCCCTTACTGCTTGGTAATTCCACAATGAAATCCATCGCAATGTCTTGCCATGGTCTTGAAGGTTCTGATACCTGTTGTAATAATCCTAACGGCTTGCCTGTTCAGGGTTTAGACATTGCACAGACATGACAGGTTTTTACATAGTGTTCTATCTCAGGTCTCATGTTGGGCCACCAAAATTGCCTACGTGTTAAATGTAAGGTTTTGAGGAACCCGAAATGTCCAGCTGGTTTTTCATCGTGGCACTTGTTCAGTATAGCTTCCCTCATTGTACGCGGTACATAAATTTTATCTCTTTTCCAAGCTATTCCATTTTTATAAGAACACACTTGTGGATGTTCTCTCTTGGGTCCAGGGTACTTGTGGGAACGCCTCCTGCCAGCATCACTTACCAATCGCCCTGTTCGCTCTCATAGGAGGGGCCTCCTTGGGATACCATCAGTCAGGCATTGTTGGCGGGCAGTTCCCAGGCTGGGGCCTTTTCATGGGAGCACCTGCCTCTGGATCAGCCCCATGGACCTCAGTTTGGCCCCGACGCCGCTCCTTCCGCCCGAGGAGACCACAAGACCTGGTTGTTTCAACAGGCTGGCCTGGAATGACCGAGAGTTTTATTTTCTGTAATTTGGAAACTGTTTTATTTAATTACTTTTTATTGTAAAATTTGTTCTGTTTAATGTTGCCTGAGTCCTTGGGGAGTAGGAAGAGCATACAAAGCTCGAATAAATAAATAAATAAATAAACCACTCATCAATGATGTTTCTTTCTGCAACCTTTCATAGTTTACTTCTCATGCTTGCGTGTTACTCATCAGGTTCTACTATTATTATCAATTAAAGGCTGTATAATGATGGTTTTCTGCTTGGTATTGAGGCAGTCGGGAGAGGGCATCTGCCATAAGTTTCCCTCCAGAATATAATGTGAAATTAAACTGTTGGAAATACAGAGCCCATCTTACTTGTTTGGGGACAGCTTCCTGGGCTTTTGTAATGCTTGAGGTTGCGATGGTCAGTCCAGACTCAATTTTCTATCCCCCCTCTAAAAAGAAATGTCAGGTGCTTAGGGCCCATTTGACTGTAGAAAGCTTTCCCTATTGCCCAACCTCTTTCTGTAGAACTAAATTTACGGGACTGATATCGCTGGGGTTTAGAATACCTCGTCATTCCTTAACAGAGGAGAACAGCCCCACAGCTACATCACTCACATCTGCCTGTACTACATATTTCTTTGTTGGGTCAGGATGTTGTAGAATGGGTTCTTGGGAAAACAATGATTTCAATGCATCAAATGAATGTTGACACTCTGTGGACCATGCTATGTTGACACTCTGTGGACCATGCTATTTTCTGGTTTGGTTTGGTTTTCTGCTTGCCTTCCCGTTTTTAACAGGTCAGTTATAGGCAAAGCGATGCGAGCAAATTGAGGTATAAACTGCCTGTAAAAGGTCGCAAACCCTAAAAAGCCTTGTACTTGTTTCCATGTTTGGGGTGGTTCCCATTCCACAATGGTTTTCGCCTTACCCGGATCCATCTCTAATCCTGTACTAGATATGCAATACCCCAAATAATTGAGTTTTGTACGATGGAACTCACATTTTGAAAGTTTCACATACAGTTTAGCCCTCAACAATTTACGTATTTGTGGACGTGTTCCTCCATTGTCTTTGTACATATTAATATATCGTCTAGGTATACCAACACTCCTTGATATAAATATTCCTGAAGTATTCAGGATTGACTTTTTCTGTCAAGCGCCGTTCGCCAAACGCCGGAAGTAAGAGAACTACAATCCTCCGAAGCTTTTCAAAGATCCATTTATTTCTCTACTACAGGGGGGGTAACGACCATCTACATACACTCAAAGTCAGCTCTGGCTGGCTCTGCAGCTCAGAGCTGTATTTATACAATCATTGATGTACTTTCGGTTAGGTTAATTAAGCTCATTACATAACCGACTTCGGACCTTCCATCCACATGGGTTATGGCTAACAGACTTTTGCATCCCCTCTATGTTGCTACTATATGTATGTACTGTTTGGGATTATATATGAGTGGTTCGTGTTCATCCTTGACCGGGCTTCCAGGTGTCATGGCTCCATGTCTGTCAGCCCTGGAGTCATGACACTGACATTCTGTTGCTATCTAATGTTCTCTGTTGTATTTATGCTTTGCTTATACTTTGATATCTTTGTTTACTGTAAATGACTTGCAACCGGTAAGAAGACTTTGTAATTGGATATTATTTGGACTGTTAAACGTATATGACCTGGACCATTTATTGGACTGTGCTATTTCTTAGAGTAAACTTTAACTCAATTTAGTGTATCTGTGTGTGGCTGAATAATTATTCATAACTACTCTCATAAACGTTTCAATGTGCATATCCTTGTTATTCAAGGGTTATTCTGTACATATCATAACATTGGTTATGGGCCCAGAGAGATATTGAGAATCAGTGTGAATATACAGTTTCATATAAAGACAGCTGATTGCGGTGCATTGTTAAACTGCCAATGGCACAAGAACAGTCAACCAGTATATCTCAGATAACGCAGTTGGATGGAACAAACTATGTTTCCTGGTCTATGAAGTGCAGCCTACTTCTGTGTAAAGACGGATTATGGACTGTAGTTAATAGTCCACCAGATATAACAATTTGGGACCCATTGAATGATGAAGATAAAAAGAAAATATCTGACTTTAACCGGGATAATGAAAAGGCTCTTAGTATAATTGGACTGACACTGAGTGATATGCAGCTAGTCCATATTCGTGGTGAAGAATCTGCTGCTAGATGTTGGGACATTTTGAAGAGGATTTATGTTCGAGATAGTGTGGGTGTACACATACACCTTACACGTAAACTGTTTAGAGCCGTGGTGATATGTTAGCTCAGCCGTGGGCAAACTACGGCCCGGGGGCCGGATCCGGCCTGTTAGGCTGTTCTATCCGACCAGCGAGCTGAAAGAGCAGAGGGTTCTCTTGCTCTCCCAGAAGGCTACGTGAAGTAATCTAACTTTGAATTTATATTAGTTCACACAAACACTCCATCCATGCTTTTGTTCCGGCCCTCTGGTCCAGTTTAAGAACCCATTGTGGCCCTCGAGTCAAAAAGTTTGCCCACCCCTGTGTTAGCTCATTTGGAGTTTATGAAAAGGACTTTACAAGAGCTACAAGAAAAGAGCTGATTTTCTCAGTGCATCAAGTTTACATCATTCTTTCTTCTTTGGAAGAAACTTATGATGATTATGTGTCTTCACTGGAAGTTTTAAACAGAGATGAACTTACATTGACTGGCATAACTGGAAGACTGTTAGAAGAGTCAAGAAGAAGGCAAGATAGAAATCAACTGAGAGAAAAACAACCACAGGAAGAAAAACTGTCTTCTATAGGTATGCCTATATTGTAAGGAAATGTTTTTTGGTGGGGTTAAAGGTCATATAGCCAGATACTGTAAAAAGGGTAAGAAACAGAATTTATTTATTTTATTTTATTTATTTATTAATTCGACTTGTATGCCGCCCCCTCTCCGAAAGGACTCAGGGCGGCTCACAGCTAAAACACAACAATAAATAAGTTACCTAAAATGCGAATTAAACAAGATACAAGTCAAATAAAATTTAAAACCCCAAAGTTAAAACAGTTGAACCCCCCCAGGAGGTCAGCACAGCCCGGACTGTGCAAATAACCAGGTCTTTAAATTGTGGCGGAAGGTGCGGAGAACGGGGGCCAGCCGAAGCTCCAGTGGAAGATGATTCTATAAAGTGGGAGCCGCCACAGAATAGGCCTTCCCCGGCTTGCTGCCAAGCAACATTGAGTCGCAGACGGCACCCCGAGGAGCCCCCATCTGTGCGCTCGAACAGGCGGGTGGTATTCGATGCTGGCAGGAGTAGTTCTCGTAAATACCCCAGACCCATGCCATGTAGGACTTTGAATGTTAACACCAGAACCTTGAATCTCACCCGGAGGATGACCGGTAGCCAATGCAGGTCGCACAGGAGGGTTGTAATATGGGAGTATCGGGAAGCTCCCATCACTACCTTGACGCATTTTGCACCAGTTGAAGCCTCCAAGTGGTACGCAAGGGCAGCCCTAGGTAGAGACCGTTACAGTAGTCGAATCGGAAAATGACGAGTGCCTGAGTGATTGTGCGCAGAGCATCTCGATCCAGGTATGGGCACAACTGGCAAACCAGCCGGATCTGGGCAAATGCCCCCCTGGCCACGGCCCCCACCTACTCCTCCAACTTGAGCCGTGGGTCCAGGAGGACCCCCAGATTCCGTGCCCTGTCCACGGGGGCCGACACCTCCTCCCCATGAGCAAAGATGGAACCTCAAAACTGGACCAAGATGTCGGTATGCACAACCACTCTGTCTTGGCTGGATTGAGTCAAAGCATGTTCCTGTCCATCCAGATCTGCACCGTTTCCAGACAACAGGACATCACGGAGAGAGCATCACTGATGTGGCCTGGGGTGGAGATGTATAACTGCGTATCATCAGCATACTGATGATAACTCACCCCAAATCCACGGATGATCTCACCCAGCGGCTTCATATAAATGTTGAACAAGAGGGGCGAGAGGACCGACCCCTGAGGCACCCCACAAGTGAGATACCTCAGAGCCGACCTCTGCCCCCCTGCCAACACTGATTGCGAGCGTCCCGAGAGGTAGGAGGAGAACCACTGTAAAACAGTGCCTCCCACTCCCAACCCCCGAGATGCGCAACAGGATACCATGGTGATGGTATGAAAGCTGCTGAGAGATCTAACAGGACCAGGACAGAGGAAAAACCCCTGTCCCGAGCCCTAGAGCCCATCAATCAGTGCAACCAATGCTGTCTCCGTGCTGTACCCGGGCCGGAAGCCCAATTGAAACGGATCTAGGTAGTCTGCTTCCTCCAGGAAAAGTGGCAGTTGCTGCGCCACCACACTCTCGAGAACCTTCGCTAAGAAGTGAAGGTTGGAGACCAGACAAAAGTTGTTCAACGCGCCTGGGTCCAGGGCAGGCTTCTTCAGGAGGAGCCTCACCACCTCCTCTTTCAAGGTGGCAGGGAACAACCCCTCCCTTAACGAAGCATTGACCACTGCCCAGAGCCAGCCGCACGTGACCTCCCTGGAGGCATAGACCAGCCAGGAAGGGCACAGGTTCAACAAACATGTGGTGGAACTCAGCCGCCGCATGATCCTGTCCACTTCATCCTCAGAAACAGGATCAAACTCAGTCCAGATCACATCAGCCAGACCACTCGCACGCCCATTCTCTGACCACTGCAAGTCCGAGTGCAACCCTTCCCGGATCCGAGTGATTTTATCCTGCAGATATTGACCAAATTCCTCAGCTCTGCCCTGCAGAGGGTCCGCCATCTCCCCCAACTTCAAGAGGGAGCGGGTGACCCCAAACAGGGCGGCTGGGTGGTTATCTGCGGATGCTATGAGGGCGGAGAAATAAGACCACCTCGCCACCCCCACAGCTACCAGGTAAGTCCTAATATGGGCTCTTAACTGGGCTCGGTCAGATCAGGCGGGTCGCCCTCCACCTGCTCTCTAGTCCCCTTCTACGATGCTTCATCTCTCGGAGCTCCTCAGTGTACCATGGAGCTAACCGGGATCTGCGCTGAGAAAGGGGACACATGGGGACAACCCTGTTGAGAGCCCCTGCGGCCGATTGTTGCCAGGCAGCCACAAGGACCTCGGCAGGGCTGTGGGTAAGGGATGTAGGAAAAAACCCCAGTTCTGCCTGGAACCTCTCAGGGTCCATCAGGCACCTGGGGCGGAACCACCTGAGTGGCTCCTCATCCCAGCGGTGTGGGGCAGCTTGATGGAAGACCAGCCGTAGGAGATAATGGTCTGTCCATGGAACAGGATGAATAGTTATATCACCATCCCCCAGACCACTACGCCACTGCTCTGAGACAAAACCAGTTCGAGCATGTTGCCCCCCTCGTGAGTCGGGCCATCTATTATCTGGGTCAGACCCATGGCCTCCATGGAGGTCATGAACTCCTGGGCCAAACCCAACGCTGCACCCAGGGAAGGCAGGTTGAAGTCACCCAGAATCATAAGCCCTGGGAACTTCACCGCCACTCCCACGATGGCATTGAGCAGACCAGGCAGGGCGGCTGATACACAGTTGGGGGACAGGTATGTAAGCAGCACGCCCATCCGACCCGCAGGCCCACACCTCAGGAGGAGGGACTCACACCCGCCTATCTCTGGAGCAGGGACCTCCCTTGGAAACAGGGTCTCCCAAATAACAACAGCCACCCCTCCACCCCTTCCCTGGGGTCGTGACTGGTGTAACACCCGAAAACCTGGGGGGCATATATCAACCAGAGGGACTCCACCCTTCGGCCCCAACCAGGTCTCGGTGATCCAGGCCAGGTCCGTGGCCTCCTCCTCAATCAATTCACAGAGGAGGGATGCCTTATTAACCACAGACCTGGCATTAAGGTACACCAGCCGGAGCCCAGGGGTCCTAGATCCCAAAACCCCCAGGCATTGAGAAGAGGCTGAGGGGTCGGAGTGCGCCACAGCTCGGATGTAGCGGGGGTGTGCTCCCCTAACATGATATGGCCCCCCCCTCATCGGCTCCTGCCCATTCCAACCATCCTGGGGATTGCAGATCCCACTATTCCGCCCGGAGTCCCGCAGGCTCCCTTACGCACCCCCCAACCACAGCCCTGTCTCAGGCTGCACTGAGCTCCCGGTAAAAGACCCCCTTCCCTCCCTAACCCCCATAAAAGTTGAAACAAAAATTTTAACAAAGGAGCCCTGGGTCCTTTTTTTCTATCCCTCCCCGAACCCTGACCCCTGCCCCTTCCCGTGCCATGCCATCTCTCTGGATTCCATGATCCGTCATCGAGATAGGCTAAGGGTAATCCAGAGGGCCAAGCCTGAGAGAAGGGGGAATCCCTCAGAGCCCACAATTCTGCAGCCTGATAAGTCCACATCTGATAACAATAAGTGTCCCGTTGACGAAGGAAAAGATAGCCGAGAGATGTAAGTGACATGTCCTATTAGTGATGTTGGTGATGTTAAAGTCTCCACATCAGTATGAATCCAATCAACTGGGTCGTCTTGTTCCCTAGACTCCCTCTCACGGCAGTCCAGGAGGCCATTGGTCGAGCACATGAGACTGGCCACTGCTCTCTCACCGCTCGTGGCACCCCAGTGAGTTAAAGGATTAGATGGTATATCGCAGATGTTAATGCAGTGGAGAAGGAGTGGTGCATCCCATCCCATTGCTCTCTCACCACAATGGATGGGTGACCCAAATAAGTTCCACAGCCCCAACCTGAGGAGACTAATGAGGGAGGAACAAGGCATAACCCCCAACAACTCGCAGGGGTCAAGAGTTCTGGGTGGCAGATGAATAAAGCCACCCAGTTGGAGATAGGTAAGAGTCTTCTTGCCCTGTGGTGCCCCTTCCGATGGTGAGAGGGGGAATGGGGAGCGGAGAAAATCATCCGGCGGCAGCATCCAACCATGCAGCCACCCCCATCTTCGTCGGTGCATACCTCCCAGCCAGGGGCGACCTCGGGCTCACCTCCAAACCACCAAGCCCAATTTTGGCTGCCACACTGTCCCTGGATCCGCACCGCCACCATGGCTGTCATCGCCACCGTCGTCCCTGGAACAGGGCCCCAGCCATCAACCACAATGTCCCGGCAACTTTGCGAGGGCCAGAGCACAGTCATCGTGGCCAGGACCATGGCCTCCAACCACCCCGGCCACCAAGCTCTAAATCACAGGCCGTTAGGGCCGTTAAGACCGCTAGCACTCCCCCGATACCTCCGGTGCCGGTGCAGATCTCAAAACCGGGGGTGTCATAGTTGCCACGGCCACCAAAATCACCGGCCGGCTGCACCACCGGACTCTTCGGGGGAAAGGCTATTGGGTGGCAGAGACGACAAGTCCAAGGCGACGCCCGCAAAACCACCATCATCATGTTAGGCCAAAGAGCCGGCACCGGGGAACGTCACTGAAAGACCGCGACTCTCCTGGCAGGGCTTGATTGTCCTGGCCGCTTTCTATTCCCTGGATCTTCTGCTGCCGATCCAGGGGTCGGGGGAGGATAAAAAGCCCCTCGTCACTCCCCAGGACAAGAAAAAGCCTTCGCGGAGAAAAGACTCACTCGCTGCTGTCCGCCATCTTGGGCATGCACAGAATGCTATTAATATACAGAGAGCTTATAAAGATGTTAGTTTAGCCATATCAAGTACAACTACAACTGTAAACCATGATATATGGGTAGTTGACAGTGGAGCAGCACAGTGTATAACTAAAAGTAAAGAGAGGTTTGTTAAAATGACAAAGAGTAAACAGCATGTATCATTAGCTAATGGATGGAAACTGAAAGCATCTGGAGAAGGCACTGCATATTGTTCATGTATTAATGAACATTTACCAATGTTGTATGTACCTAGAATGATATTTAACTTGCTTTCTGTAAGAGCAATGGTAAAAGCAGGATTTGTTGTAACCTTTCAGGGAGACAAATGTTTAATTGAAAAACAGGGTAAAAGTGTTACTGCAAGATTGGATAATGGTTTGTTTATTATACATGATAATCCATTAATTAATGCTAACTCAGTTTATGAGAATAAAAAGCCTCATGATGAATGTATTCATCTGCTCCATAGTATGGGACATATAAATTTCAAAATGCTAAAGAAAACTGTTGAGTTATCTAATGGTATAGAATTAAAACCTTGTACAAAGTATTTAAATTGCAGTATTTGCAATCAAGAAAAAAGCAAGGTAACTCCTGCAAATAGGGTAAATGGATTCAAAGCCAGTGAACCATTAGAAGTTGTTTTTGCTGATATTATTGGACCTAATAAACCTAGTTTAGGTGAAGCCTGTTACATATTAAGTATAACTGATCATTTTTCCAGATATGGTTTCTGTTATTTAATGAAAACAAAGACAGAAACATATCAGCATTTTGTAAACTGGCTAAAATTTGCTGAAAGGAAAAAGAAACAGAAAGCTTTAGCTTAATTACAGATAATGGTACTGAATTTACCAATAGAAAATTTGAAGCCATGTTACAGAAAGCTGACATTGAACATAAGCGTTCTGCTCCTTATAGACCACAATGTAACTCATATATTGAACGTAGAGGACAAACATTGCAGGCTATGGCTAAGACTATGATTTCGGATTCTGGTTTATCAGAGAAACTTTGGGGTGAAGCAATAATGTGTGCTAACCATGTTTTGAATAATGTAGTGAATTCAACGACTGGTGAATTACCCTTTACTCATTGGAATGGAAAAAAGCCAGATCTCAGTTATTTATATACATTTGGAACCCCAGCATGGCTTCATATTCCCAAGCAAGTAAGGCAAAAGGGACAACATAGAGCAAGACAATTATATTTTGTAGGTTATGAAGCTAATCATAGATCATTTAGATTTTGGGAGCCAGATACTACTAACGTATATTTGTAGTGCAAGTGCTAAATTTCTGGAGCATGTTGGCTGGAGAAAGCTTGAACAGGAATATAATAAGGTACAGGATAGTGTTGTTGTTGAGACTCCATTGTTTACCGATAATCCTGATAATAATGATATTGATGATAAGATAGTGGAGGAATACTCAATGGAGGAATCATTAATAGAAGAACCCTCTATGACTGTAGAAGACGAGGATTTGATAGGGGAGGTAAAGGAAGAGAACATACCAACAACATGTACTGAGTTGCCTAGGAGATCAACTAGGGAGAGACGTCCACCTGACAGATTTCAAGCAAGCATTGTATGTCAGGTTAATACAGAACCTTCTAACTTCAATGAAATAAAACTGTATTCTACAAAGGATCAGGTAGCTTGGCAGGAAGCTATGAATAGGGAGTTAAAATCATTAAAGGATTTAGAGGTGTATGAGGATGTAAAGTTACCACTAGGTGAGCATGCAGTAGGTTGCAAATGGGTGTGTAAGATAAAGACTGGTGTGGATGGGACTATTACCCATAAATCAAGATTAGTTGCTCAAGGATTTGCTCAGTCAGATAAGGACTATGATGGAGTGTTTTCACCTAGTCTGAGATCAAATACATTGACAGCAGCATTAGTTTGGGCAGCTAAGAATAAATGTAAAATAAACCATGTAGATGTTGAAACTGCATATCTACATGCACCTTTACAACATACCATCTATATGAAAAAGCCATTAGGTTTAAAGGATGACAGAAAAACTGATTATTGGAAATTAAAGAAAAGTCTTTATGGTCTAAAGCAATCCGGTTATGAATGGAATAAATGTATTGTAAAGGAATTAGTTTCAATAGGTTTTGAACCTGGTATAGCTGATCCTTGTTTGTTCCGAAGAGAAAAAGATGGTTTAATTTCTCTATTACTGTTATTTACAGATGACATAGCAATTATAACTAAAACTGAAGAAGAAGCAAATGGTATTGTTTATAGATTACAGAAAAAATTCAGGATTAGAAATTTAGGGGAAATTAAGCATTATTTGGGTCTTGATATAGTGAAAATGAATAAAGGTTTTAAAATTTCGCAAGCCAAGAAGATTAGCCAATTATTAAAACGCTATAATATGGAGCATTGTAAATCTGCTAAGACATCAATGAGTAAGGAATTTACACATAGTGATATTAAAAGTCCCATGTTTGATAAGGAAATATATCAATCCTTAATCGGTAGTCTATCATATCTGGGTAATCGGTCTAGACCAGATATATCTTACAGTGTAAACCAATTGGCTAGGTATAACACTGAACCAAATGAAAGGCATTGGCAGGCAGCTAAGCGAATACTTAGGTATCTAAAACACACAATCCATTATTTGTTATATTTAGAACCAAGTAACGAATTAGTGTTAACTGCATATGCCGATGCAAGTTTTGCTACTGATCTAATGACTCGTAAGTCAACATCAGGTATAGTGGTAATGTTGGGTAATGCTTTAATAGGATGGAAGTCCATTAGGCAACAACATATTAGTTTATCCACTATGGAAGTGGAATTATCATGTTTATCATTAATATGTACAGAATTGATATATTATAAACAATTGTTGAACGATATTGGTATTACTGTACGTGATTCGTTTATTGTTTATGAAGACAATCAATCTGCAATTAATATGGCTACTAATTTAGCTGTTAAAACAAGGTCTACACATACTGATTTGAGATATTTGAACGTTAGACAGTGTGTTCAAAATAAATTAATTCAGTTAGAATACTGCATGACTGAACATAATATTGCAGATCATTTCACGAAAACTCAAGGTGCAATTAAGCATAGTGTTGTGAGAATTATGGTTTAAAGATGTAATGTATTACATATTGACCTACCCAAAGGGGAGAATGTTAGGAATCTGTACACAAATTGGTTAGGTTGGCAATATATAAACCAACAATGTATAATGTATGTTTGTAGCTTTAAGACAAAATCACTGTATTGATTTATACTATATTCTGATTGGCTGATTATATTGCAAATTACCATAAGAGGGAGCTAGAGATCATAGTTTGCTCTCTCGGACATTCTGTTGCTATCTAAGGTTCTCTGTTGTATTTATGCTGTGCTTATACTTTGATGTCTTTGTTTACTGTAAATGACTTGCAACCTGTAAGAAGACTTTGTAATTGGATATTATGTGGCCTGTTAAACGTATATGACTTGGACCGGTATTGGACTGTGCTATTTCTTAGAGTAAACTTCACCTCAATTCAGTGTATCTGTGTGTGGCTGAATAATTATTTATATCTACTGTCATAAACGTTTCCATGTGCATATCCTTGTTACTCAAGGGTTATTCTGTACATATCATAACAGCTACTAACTGGTGATTGATTCACTAGGCTCCTTATCCTCTCATGTTCTTGCCAATCTCTACCACCTGATTTAGTTTTATGCAACTTTGAAGCCACCTGAGGATCTCTAGATATAGACAACGGTGGTACTGGACAGTCCATTGCCCAATGTCCAGACCTGTCACATCGCAAACACCTCAATGTTTGTCTGCCACTTTGCCTTTGTAGTGGTCTGATTGTAGGCCTATTTACTGGGACCCCACCTCTACGTTGTGGTATCACTCCTTCAGGTCTTGGATTTAATCTACATAGCCCATCATCTAGCTCAATAGCTACCCTATACCAGTCTATTAAAGTTGTGTGAGAAGCATGATACAAACAAGCTTGATTGAGTTTACTATCCAGTCCTTCCTTGAATAAATGGATTAATAGACTTTCTGGTAAAGTAGGAAGTCTGCCAACCACTCGTTGAAAGTCACTGACATACTCCCGAGATGTTCTGCCTTTCTGCAGCCAGCAAATCCTCCTCCGCTTGTTTATCGGTTGTTTTATCCTCAAAATTGGTTCTCAATGCCGCCAAAAATTGTCCGATATCCCCCAATTCAGCTGACCGATGGCTATACATGTCTGCTGCCCATTCTTGAGCCTCCCCTATAAATACACCTGTCACAGCCACCACCATAGACCAATGCGAAGGGTAACTATGGCCATACAGATCAAAGTGGTTAATGACTTGCCCCAAGAATACAGCTATCCTATTGGCACTGCCATCAAAAGTTGCAGTTAACACAATTTTATTTAAATCTTCAAAAAACTCTTTCCCTAATCTAATTGGAATTGTCTGGAATAAATATAAAATTCTAGGCAATACATTCATCTTAATTGTTGATATTCTCCCAATCAATGATAATTGTAATTTTTTCCATTTTGCCAAGTCTGTCGTAATCTGCTGTTTGAATTTAAGATAATTATCCCCTTTTAGTGTACTACATCTTGATGTAACATATATTCCTAAGTACTTAACCTTATTCGTGACCTGAATTTCTAAGACTTCTTCCAACTCTTTCTTTCGTCTTGCTAACATATTCTTTGTTAATATCTTTGTTTTATCCTTATTAATTTTCAAACCTGCTACCTTTCCATACTCTTCTATTTTTTCTATTAATTTGGGTGCTGTTTCCAGTGGATCCTCTAATATAAATACCAGGTCATCTGCAAAAGCTTATTTATTTATTTATGATGGGATTTATATGCCGCCCTATCTCCTGAAGGACTCAGGGTGG
The DNA here is from genome assembly GCA_009733165.1 of Naja naja. Lineage (NCBI taxonomy): Eukaryota > Metazoa > Chordata > Lepidosauria > Squamata > Elapidae > Naja > Naja naja. The sequence continues at coordinate 485 of SOZL01001858.1, read as the reverse complement.
CTCACAACTATAAGAAGACATAGAATACAAAAATTAAAATTATTACAAATATTAAATCCCAACAATAATTTAAAAACCCACAACAAACAATAAAACCAATAAAAGCCAATAACCACCACCCCCAGTCCAGGTCGGCCTGCTGGAAGAGCCATGTCTTCAGGTCGCGACGGAAGGATCGACGGTCAGGGACCAACCGCAGCTCCAAGGGGAGCTGATTCCACAGGGTGGGCGCTCCCACAGAGAAGGCTCTCCCCCTGGGGGCCACCAGCCAACACTGGCTGGCCGACGGCACCCTAAGGAGGCCGTGTCTGTGGGAGCACACCGGGCGCTGGGAAATCACTGCTGGCAGTAGATGGTCCCACAAATACCCCAGCCCTAAGTCATGTAGAGCTTTACAGGAAATTACCAGCACCTTGAATCTCACCCGGAGGGCAACTGGTAACCAATGCAGCTCACGCGAGGAGGGGTGTAACATGGGAGTATCG
>SOZL01001857.1:0-11364 GCA_009733165.1 Naja naja | reverse complement strand
GTTATGTATGCAGGTTTAAAGTCATTGGTTTAGTTTGAACTGTTCTTGTAAAATGTAAAAATGATTGGTTTAAAAGTCGGGAAAACCCTGCACTCTGATTGGCTGGCAACTGCGGCTGCTGGCTATAAGTAGCAACCGCCAAAAAATAAGTGGTTCGTTCTGAGCTGTAGTCACTAATAAACAAAGAGCTTGAAGCACTCGACTGTCTCTCTTCATGCAAACTTAACACTGGCGGCAGAAGGTGGGATCTCCTGAAGAAGAAGGCAACAGCAGCGGAACAGAAGAGAGGAGATGGCTGCACTGAACACCCCCCAGCCCTTGATTGATCGGCAGAAGACTGGGAGCGTGTATGCAGATCGTTTCCAAATGTATCTGGAAGGAAGCGATCTTGCCGACATTTCGAGAAGCGGAAGAGGGGTTTTCTCTCGCACTGCGGTCGGCAGTTTTCAAGATGGCGAGCATTGGCGGGAGCTGCAGGCGTGAAGGTAATGGAATGGCCTGACTTAGAAAAGTTGTTAAAGCCCATTATGCCCCACAAGTATCGTGCCTCATTAAGAGACGAGTTTTACCGTCGGGATCAAGGGGAAGCAGCGTAGCGACTTGTGGCAAGTTTAAAGAACATTGGGGGTGCATGTGAATTTAACAATTTAGAAGAGGCCATCGTGATCGATTTGTTCTGGGCCTTAAGACAAGGTGCTTCAGAGCAAGTTATTACTAAGACCTAAGATCACTGAAGGAAGCAATAGAAGAGCCTCTTCAGCAGAAGCTACCAAGTCCTCAGCAGCAGCCATGAAGAAAATTAACAAGGCCACAAGCCATCCTGATGTGGAAAAGTCCACAACAACTCATTGTGAGCAAATAGATTCTGAGTCAGACTGTGAGGTGGAGGAAGAATTTATAGACTCAGAATGGAGCGGAAAAAGAAAGACCTGGGAAGAAAGAGGCAAGATTTCTACTGCAGAGGTTGTGGGAAGCCACCCCGCACTGAATGCAAGTTCCTAGATACCATCTGCCTCCGTTGTGAGAGGACACCTAGCAGAGTCTGCAAATCATCCAGAACTCCACCCAACAGAAGGAAGTTTCCTGACAAAGAATTCAAGCCCAACAACCTCAGTGAGAAAATGGGGCACAGCAAAGAAAGGGGAAGAATGAAACTCATCAGACAGTAACTATTGGTCATTCTTCTTCTATCAATAACAGAAAAGTGCATGTCAAGGTACTAATTGAAGGAAGGCCTTGCCAAATGGAAGTGGACTCAGGCTCATATTTATCTATGGTGTCATGGGACACTATTCACAGACTACTCCCAAACATTCAGAAGAAGCATTTCAAGAAGCAAGCACTGACTCTTAAAGACTACCAAGGGAACAAGATTCCAGTAGTTGGAACAAGAGAATTCAACGTGAAGTTCAAAGGCCACACCAAGCGCTTGCCCCTGACCATGGTGGACAAGGATCGCCCAAGCTTGCTGGGACTTGAGTGGTTCAATCCACTAGGCATCGAGGTGACTGGCATCAATCATGAGCAACACTGAATGGGAGGAGGCCTTGAAGTCTGAGTTTCCAGAGGTCTTCAGCAATGGATTGGGCAAGTATATGGGGACCCCTATCACTTTCAATCTAGATCCCAAGGTGCCACCAATTCGTTTAAAGCCCAGAAGGGTCCCATTTGCCTTAAAGGAAAAATTGATGCACAATTAGATAAACTAATAGCTCAAGGAGTTTTAGAGCCCTGACCACTCAGGTGGGAGACACCCATAGTCACACCAGTCAAGACTGATGGGTCAGTGAGAATCTGTGGAGACTATAAGGGGACATTGAACCATGGCTTCAACAGAAGCATATCCAGTTCAGTGGTGCATCATTTACTACATTCACTTGGCAGGGGTACAGTCTTTGCCAAATTGGATCTGGCCCAGGCATATCAACAATTAACAGTTGATGATGATGCCACAGAGGCCCAAACCATTGTGACTCATAGAGGTGCTTTCAAATGTAAAGGTTACAGTTTGGAGTAAGCGTGGCACCAGGCATCTTCAAAGCCTTATGGAAAGGATGCTCCAAGGACTACCTTACTTTGATGATGTGTTAATCTCTGCTGAAAATGACACTCAGTTACAAGAGAGACTCAGAGAAGTCCTTACCAGATTCAAAAAGCGGGGTTAAAAGTCAAGGAAGAAAAATGCACTCTTAGAACTGACAAGGTTGAGTTCTTGGGCTATATGATTGACAAGCATGGTATCCACCCACAGATGCCAAGGTTCAGGCAATCAAAGAAGCCCTAGACCAAAATGTAAAACAGATTTGCAAGCCTTCCTTGGACTCATTAACTTTTATCACATGTTCCTACCTCAGAAGGCAACCATTGCAGAACCACTGCACAGATTATTAGACAAAAAGTCTGCGTGGGTCTGGGGCAGAAAAGAACAATCTGCATTTAACAATATTAAAGACTAATCCGTCTGATGCTGTACTGATACAGTTCTCTGAGAATTTGCCTGTTGTACTGACTTGTGATGCATCCCCTTTTGAGTGGGGGTTTTTGAGCCACAGGCTTCCCAGCGGAGGGGAAGCTCTATTGCATTTTACTCTGCACACCTTGACCAAAGCAGAGAGGAACTACAGCCAACTGGACAAGGAAGCCTTGGCAATTGTTGCAGCTGTCAAGAAATTCCATGAGTATTTATATGGGAGAACATTTACCATTGTCACAGATCACAAACCTCTGTTAGGCATTGTGGCAGGAGACAAACCTCAGCCCACTATCCTGTCACCAAGAATGCTGAGGTGGACTGAATTTCTTGCTGCTTATTCATACAAACTCATCCACAGGCTGGCAAAGACATTGGGCATGCAGATGCTTTGAGTCACTGCCCACTTCCTTCTCACACTGAGGACTTTGCTCCTGAGACTTACACCTTTTCCTAGAAACTGTTGCCAAGCTTCCAGTACAGCTGCTGAAATTGCCAGAGAGACTGCCAAAGACACTGTATTGGCTCCTGTTATAGGCTGGATTAAGAAAGGTTGGCCTCTTCAAGATCTACCTCAACTTGCCCAACCTTTTAAATCCAGGCAAACTGAATTATCTGTATTAAGAGGATGTATTTTTTGGGAGGTAACAGGGTGGTTATTCCTACAAAACTGCAAAAGAGGTTTGGAAATGTTACATGAGGTCATCCAGGTATTGTCAGAATGAAGGGATTGGCCAGGAGTTATGTATGGTGGCCAGGTATTGACAAAATGGTTGAAAACTGGGTTGCATCTTGTCCCAACTGTCAGGTAGTCAGGCCTGCCCACCTCTTGCCCCCACAGGAATGGGAATGTCCTAGGGGCCCATGGTCCAGGATTCACATTGATTTTGTAGCCCTAGAGGGCACACTTTCCTTATTATAGTTGATGCATATTCCAAATGGCTAGAGGTTATCCCTATGGCATCCACCACAACTGAAGCTGTCATCAAACAGCTTAAAAGCTTTGTAACTCACGGGGTTACCTGATGTGCTTGTTTCTCAATGGCCCTCAATTTACATCCAACCTTTTTAATCATATCTAGCACAACAGGTATCAGACATGCTGACAGCCCCTGGGCATCCTTATTCTAACGGGCTGGGCAGCAATAATGGTTTGATTTACCAAGGAAAAACTTCAGCAATTGGGTCAGGGGATATCACTGAGAAGTTGAAAAACTTCTCAGTGTTCAGCATATCTCCCAACCTCTCTGTAATTTGTCCCCAGCCCAATTCCCCAACTCAACTAATTTGTCCCCAGCTGAATTGTTGATGGTAGGAAACTCAGGTCTCCCCTTGATGCCTTCATCCCACTTACGCACCCAAGCACCACTAGATTCCACTAGCAAAATTAGCACATTCACTGTGGGTGATTCTGTTTATGCTAAGAACCTTATGGGTGAACCATTATGGATTCCTGCTGAGATAACCCAAATCACAGGCCCCAGGTCTTACAGGGTACAAACGGAGGATGGTGTCCTCTGGAGCAGGCACATTGATCAGTTAAGATCCAGATTGCCTCAGGAGCATCGCTTTTGCTCCTCTCTGGTTCCCATACCTACTGCCTCTTCTAGGGGGAAGGGGAGGATCATGAGTGTAATGAACAAGCAAGAATCAACCCCATGTAACGAGCTAACGACAGGAACCATCCCAAAACCTGTCACAATACCAACAACCATTTTCACAAATGGAAGATTGCACATCATTACCTGATTTAGGTGCTGACATTGGGTTGGAGATGGATTGGGAGGAGAGACCAGGTTGTAGTAACCAAACAGGTTCTACCATTACTACAAGTCCTAGTAAGGAAATGTCAGCAGACACATTTCCTCCCTCACAAGGTGAGAACCTTAAAACATCTGAACCACGTAGGTCTCAACGACACGTAAGAGCCCCACCTATTTAAAAGAATACATTAGATAGGCTGGGGTTTGAGTATGGACTGAACCTAGTGGGGAGGGGTGTTATGTATGCAGGTTTAAAGGCATTGGTTTAGTTTGAACTGTTCTTGTAAAATGTAAGAAATGATTGGTTTAAAAGTGCGGGAAAACCCTGCACTCTGATTGGCTGGCAACTGCGGCTGCTGGCTATAAGTAGCAGCCGCAGCCTCGCCAAAGTGGGTTCGTTCTGAGCTGTAGTCACTAATAAACAAAGAGCTTGAAGCACTCCACGTCTGTCTCTTCATGCAAACTTAACACTCCCCACTTAGGAATGTGTCAAGCCCAAAACCCTTCCTCCTATGACTACCACAGAGAAAGTAAGAAAAATAATATATACTAAGACTAACTAAAATGTCTACACTTATGTCAATTTCAGGCTTGACAGGCTGCCCTCCCTCATTTGAAAAGAAACCCCTGCAACAACATAAAATACACAAAGACTGAAATTAGGTTAAACACAATCATACAATGCACATTTTAACCTCCTCTGCCACCCACAGAATCCAGTTTTGGCTTGTGTAGATATTTTTCATGGAATTTCCCCACCAATCTATCAGCATTTACTTTCCAGCTATTAACCCAAGTTGCTTGTGAAATTGGATAGCCTTTCCAATAAAATAAATATTGTAACTTCCCCTTGAAAATCCTAGAATCCAAAATTTTCTTAACTTCATAAAGAATGAACGTCGTGTGAATTGCCTTTTTGGTTGTTTTTCAGCATTGCTCTTCCTGTGCTGTCTGAGCGCATTGTCCATTCTTATGGCCATCCTGTACCACTCATAGATTCTATCTTCAGGCAACCCACGGCACAGGCAGATTTTTAACAACTCCTTATCCAGGCTTTCTTGGAAATAGTGCACAATTAATCTTTGAGACCAATGCCTGAGATTAGTGGCCAGGCGTCTGAACTCAAGCACTAAATCGTTGGTGGTGTGCTGTCCAGCCAGTTTAGAGTTAATGGGATTTGGGATAGGTAGTTAGGAATTGAGAGGTGTCCCCTTAAGGGAATGCATCATGGTAAATGTAGTTAAGGTATCCTGGGAAATGTAGTCCATGTCATGTGGTCACATCTGTAATCCTGATTGGTCACTAAACTGACCCTTGTGGGGTTGGGGAAGGCTCCCTCGCTCTTACCTGATCACACAGCCTCATGGTAGCAGCTATACCCCTGCCACTATGACTATGGGATGAAATATGGGATAGAAAGATTACTATCATTTACACTACGATTTCAACTGTACAAAGAATTGGACATTAGATGCATCTCGACATAACTGTGAGTCACCTTGAGGATACCTAATATAATCCAATAAAAGAAACTTTGTATGGAAGAATTTATAGAGTTATCTATCTGTCTCTATATTCAGCAAATGGACCAAAAGACAGAATAGGTGGGTCTACCCTTCTGCCTGATGCTTTTTATTTCAGCTTCTGCTTCTTGTGCTTGGGAAGAATCCTCAAAATGTGAACGGAACTCTCTTAGGAAGTCATCCACATTATTTAGTTCAGGGGCTCCTTCATCACTGAGCTGGGTGAACCATTCAGATGCCTCTTCCTCCAAATTGTCTCCAAGGAATTGGACTAGTTCTACCTCATCGTGGAATTCATTTCCATGTCTTTCAATGTAAGACCATGCTCTATTCAGGAAAAATGCAAGTTTACTTGCAGTCCCATCAAACATGGTTTTAAAAGGTATTGGGGTGTTCGCACATGGAGCTGGTTGCGGTGGGGGAGGTGGGGGGGGAGGTGGGGCTGCAGCCTGGGCTAGCCTCATTTGAGCTTGTTCCTGAACCCATCCTCTGCCTGGATAAAATGCTCATCCCGGAGGGACTTGGTCAGCTGGAGGTAAATGAGGTGGGGGGGAGGGCTCATTCCTCTATGGATTCTTTGTGGACTCCCCCTCCTACTCACGCCTCTACATTCCACTCTCGGAGGTGAATGATATGTAGGTGGAAAGTCTCCCACAGCGGTGGATCACCCTCTTCTGGGAGGAGAATATTCTCCCAACAACTGGCTTAACCCAAAAGTTGATGGGCTGGAAGCTCTGGTTTCACGATCTCTCCGGGGGTGGGGGGGATTCTTTGGGAGGCTTGCTGCTCAGCTGGCAACTTAACACAAGGCCTCCCACAGAGTTTGCACTCACATTCCAGTGCCCCTGGATCCCATCCTTCTGCCATCTTCCCTGAGTCTTTACTGTTACCCAAAACTCCAGGTAAGCAGCCAGGGCTCAGGACACTGAATAATAACCCTTCTCCGGGATTATGGTTTTTGTGAGATCCGGAATAATGTCAGGATTCCAAGTGATGAAATCCATTTAAAAAGAAAAGTACAAAGTCCATCTTTCAAAAAGATTTCTTTTATTTAGGAAAGCATCAAATTGGCAAAGTCCATGGTAATTCTGGATCTGACACAACCCAGAATTATCCCACAATATTACAAGTTAGAAACAACCCCCTAAAGTCACATTCTCCAATAGAAGTAATTCAACGTTGCTTGATGTCATAAATCTCCACCTCAAGGGGCCCCAGCAAGGACAGCTCATTTCCCATGGGAAGAAAGATCACCTAGCCAAAACAACCCTCTTTATCTCCACTCCTCCCCACTTAGGAATGTGTCAAGCCCAAAACCCTTCCTCCTATGACTACCACAGAGAAAGTAAGAAAAATAATATATACTAAGACTAACTAAAATGTCTACACTTATGTCAATTTCCATCTTGACAACCACAATATATATATTTCTTTTGTTGGAAGAATTATCCTTCTGGGTTCAGTTCCAAGTGGGGAAAAAGATGCTGGAAGCATGGAGGTTGTTTGGAAAGATGGTTTAATGGTGGACAGGACCACATGGCTTGGAGCTGCAAAGTGAAAAGGATGATCACATGCTTCAAGATGTTGGGTGAAGGAAAAGAAAGGCCAAGATGCTGAGAGACCTTTAGTTATATATCCTCTGTTGGGCCCCACCTTAGTGTTTCCTGTGTAAGAAATGTATCCCATTGGCTGTCAGACTCGCAGGGGCGGGGGTCTTAGCTAACTTTGTAGGCTTTGTCTGGACCACATGGCTTCACCTGAGTGCTGGCTGATGCAATCTTCCCAGGCCATGTGGTGAGATGGGTAGAGGGCTTTGTTATGTAGAATACTCTGGCCCAGGCCTTAATGGCCCGCCCATTAACAAAGGTGGGAGTGAGCTTCTGCTTCTGAGGTGAGTTTCTGCTTCTGAATTTCTACTTCTCTTTTAGGGGAAATATTCTGCCTTTTTTAATATATCCTAAAGTATTTCATTTTACTAGGAGAGGGGTGGGTGCTAACTTCCTACAATATTCCAGAGGAGGGAAAAAATACCCCCAAACTACTGCCACTATGGGTGACTCTCCCTGCGCTGGAAGGAGCCACAGCCGGATTTTATGCTCGAGGAAGCAAGATCGTAGAATAAAGATTCTACGATCTTGCTTCCTCTATTAGGATTGACAGACGCTTAGAAAAGATTGCGCACAAATGAAAAGCCCGCTTCTTCTTCTTTTTCCCCAAAGAAGATGGAGTAAATGGAGAGAGGATTTGTGCGGGAGGTGTACTGGAGAAATAGGGATGACTGGAATTCGGAAATGCTTGCTTCATTGAGGGAGAAATTGGGGAACACCTCCCCACCCCCCCAATCCCGCCTGGCTTTTTCCAATCCTACAGAAGAAATGTTTACCCGGGAGCCACTTTAGCCTGAGCCGGTGGGAGAAACTGCTGCGTTCCCATCAGGATGTTTTTCGCTCTGACACTCACTCCTCTTTGTCCTCCTCCGCCACCCTCCAGCCTTGCCCACCCACCTCTGATCTAGGTAGCTCCTCCATCCTTTAGAGAGATCTTCCTTTCCTTCTCCTTGGGGGTCTTCCCCTCTTTCTTTCTTCCGACTTGCTCTTGAGTTTTCCCTTCTTTTTCTTTAGGACTGGTCCCTCTCTTCTAAGAGACACTAAGGGGAGCAGATACCCTGTTCTGTATATAACCCCCCCCTTAATGATTTTGGTGAGTGGGGGAAAGGTAGGCGACAGCTACCATAAACAGAAGGATTCGGTCTCTCTCTCTTTCTCATCACAAAAACCACATTGGTAGTGCTAAACAGGTTTCGTGGCTGCTTGGAAATGGAGGTGGCTGGTTTTAAACTGATATTGGGAGCCCAATGCTAACTCTACCAAGTCTTTGGGCGAATAATCAGCTTGGATTCATCTGCCAGGATGTTTTGGCATTGCTTGCCACTGGTTGTGCCTGCTGGGTAGGTGCTCCCAATCCTTTCTTAAGAATCATCTTCACTATAACTGTGCTTTGGATAACTTTGCTGCTCTGTGGATTGTTACTTCAGGATTGCTGCCTGCCCCTGTCGAAGATGTTGTTGCTGTCTTTTTCTTTGTGAGCCTTTCAGGCAGGGGTATATTCTACCAGGCACATCCTTATGGAGATCTTGGATTTATATTGCTCACGGTTTTGCTTGGATAACTACCTGACACTGCCAGTTGACTTTGTCATCTTGATATGTGGCCCAAAGACCTCACTTATCTCCTCCTGGACATTAGACTGGCATCCTTCTACAGGATGATAGCACAAGATGCATGGTGGCACCAACTGCACCTTGCTGTGAAACTTACGTGCAGGGATGAGAGTTGAGAACAGAGATATTGGAATATCACCTAAGCAGGGTAAGTTTAGACCCTGTTTAATTCCATCTATGGATACTACTGTTATTTGGGAGAGAAAGGAGGAAGTGCATGGACTTCTGCCAAAATCGTTCTGTGGAATTTAATAAGCCAGTCCTCTGGCTACATATGATACCAAGGCTAGAAAAGAAAAGTTGTTGCAAATGCTAATTGGAGAGATAGCAATTGGCATGTAATATTCCAGGAGGAGAATCATGGGTGTGCTGTCCAGCCAGTTTAGAGTTAATGGGATTTGGGATAGTTAGTTAGGAATTGAGAGGTGTCCCCTTAAGGGAATGCATCATGGTAAATGTAGTTAAAGTATCCTGGGAAATGTAGTTCATGTGATGTGGCCACTTCTGTAACCCTGATTGGTCACTGAATTGACCCTTGGTGGGTTGGGGGAGTTTTCTTCATTCTTGCCTGAACACAACCTCATGGTAGTATGGCTACCCCCTGCCTCTAAGACTATAGGATGAAAGAGATAACCATCTTTTTACCCATAAAGACAGATATGCAAAGGATTGGACGTTAAGAAGAACCTCGTCATAACTATGAGTTGATGGGGATGCCTGATGAACCAATAAAAGAGACTTTGTATGGATGCTTTGTGGAGTTTATCTATCTGCCTTTGTACAGTATTTGTACAGGACAGGCAGAATAATGGGGGTGCAGATTGGCTTGTCCCCAAAATGGGGGATCTAAGATCCAATTATCCTGCAAGTTCTGCTATATAGCTCTTTACTTCTTCCAATCTGTTCAATCTTCAACTGCCACTGGATGTTTCTCCTTTAAGCATTATAAATAAAATACAGAGCTTCCATGTTCAGAAGCAGTTTAATTTTGAACAGTAAAGGAACACTACTGCTTTTGTGATTTCCTCTGCAAACTTCCCAAAACATTTGGTTGGCTAAGCTGGAAATGAAAACCTTCAAACTGAGAAGAAAACACATAGCCACAAATTTAAGAAAAATTCCTAGGAGACATCTGAGCACTCTGACTTTCCAATTGCTGCTGCCATACAAAAAGCCAGGCATCCTTATCAGGAACTCCTTGCTATTTCCCTAAAGGTTTTTAAAGATTACTACATGCAACACTTTTCAGTAAGTTATTTTTTGGAATTCATGTGAAATGTTGATGTATTAGCCAGTATATATTCCTTTTTTCTGCATTTCTTAGTCTTTTTCATCCTTTCCTTAGTAATAGAGAGGGGTTTTTTTGTTTTTTGTTTTATCCTTTGGCCCTAGAGAGACAAATTCCTGCATTTTTCTGGTCAAGATTTCAAAATATCTTGCCATTGCCTGCTTCCTAGGGATGAGAAAAAGTGATTGGCACAAGTTCACCCAGCTAGCTTTGCGCCTACAGCAGGACTAAAATTTATAATGTTTCCATTTCTAGCTTTATGCCTTAACCACTACACCAAACAGTATCATAGCCTCATAGTAATAGGAGTAGGAGAGGTGGTTTGATTAATTAAGAAATTATAACTTTCATAATTGTAGTGTACAGTATATAATGTCTCTTGACTCATTCTGAAGACCAGATTTCCCCTATCTGAACTTTGCAAATACGTTGGTTTACAAAGCCTATCATCCCTGAGCCAAGATAATCATTGGGTTGACCACTCTGAGATCAGAATATTGGACTTACTGAGGCTTTGTTGTGACCCATCATTGCTGTTCTTACATTCATATGTGTTAACACATCCGCAAGAGTGGTGGTATTCAGCTGGTTCTCACCGTATCGGGCAAACCGGTAGGAAGAATTTGGCATGGGTTGCTGAACTGGTAGTAAATTCTGGCTGGCCATGCTCCCGACCCAGTTGCCCAGTCGCCGCCGCCGTTCCGGCCCAACCCGATTCTCTTTCACTTGGCTCGCCTTACACTCATTCGCACCTCTTGCCCCACCCAGTCACTCCTCCCCTCCTATGAGGCACGCTGGGTCCTCGTGGCTTGCCATTCTAGCCTTCCCACATGGCGCCTGTGCCTCAACTGAGCAGCCCTGATCTGCCTCCTGCTGACAGGTAAGCCTGCAAGTCGCACTAGCCCCCACCACCATTCCCGAGCTCAGCTGGCTGGCTTCCTCACCGGCGTGGCACCATCCCAGGCAGCACTCGCAGCCCCACTGCCCCTGGCCTCCAGCTTGCCGGTGGCAGAGAGGAAAGCAAGCCAGGGCTGACCCATCACTGCTCGGGTCCCCACCAGCCTGGATCTCACCCCCTGCCTGGATTCTCCACAGCTGCT
>SOZL01001856.1:28513-83151 GCA_009733165.1 Naja naja | reverse complement strand
GAAGACAAAACAGGTAGGTATTTGTGTCTCTTTGTGTGTGTGTGTGTGTGTTTGTGTGTGTTGCAAGCTCCCACTGGCCCCCTGTTTGAACCCCCTGGAAGGGACAGTCCAGCTCCAAGCCAGCCAGCCACTACCTACTCTCCAGGTCGTTGATGAGCTGGTCGTCGTGCAGCTTGACCGCTCGGTGCTGCTCCACCTGGTCCTCCAGATCGAAGATGGCCTCCTTCAGGTTCTTCAGCTCCACTTCGCTTTCCGCGTTCTTCTCCTGCAGCCTCAGCCCCGTCTGGCTCAGCTGCTCCGCCTGCCCCGCGCATGTCTCCTTCAGCTGCTCCCTTTCCTTCTCCACCTGGGGAGGGGTGGGGGTGAGAGGCACAAAGCGGGCATGAAAAGGGGGACAACGGCACCCCGGGAGCCCTCTGCCATCCCACCGGGGCAGCAGGAAGCGTGGTCCTCGACTTACGAACGTTCGCTTAGCAAATTTCCAAATTTATGACAGGGCTGGGAAAAGTTAAGAATTGCGACGGGCGCTTGCGGTTATGACTGACACCACCACTGTCCCCATGTGTTGTGGTTCGCCGGCAGCCTGTGCAGACGGCAGCGGAATCGGACAGTGGGGAAGAACGGGGGCCAGTCTGGGAGTCTGAGGAGGCCCTGCATCCGATGCAGAGATGGGGCCAGGACCATCTGGGACTTGTGTAGTGCCTCCGGAGAATCTGGCAGCAGCGAGGCAGAGAAACAGGGGAGCCTGTTCCCAGTGCGTGCTTGCGCAGAGCTGCCAGAAGGCAAGAGCAGCTGAGACAAAAGGAGCGACTCGGGAGTAAGGCTGGGAGGTGATTGCCCCTCTCATAAGGTATAAATTTAATTAACTGTATTGCTATTTTTATTGTAAGCCGCCCTGAGTCCCCAGGAGAGAGGGCGGCATATAAGTCCAATAAAACTAAACTAAACTGAACTAAAGGACAGGCAAAGGTGAAGAAACCTTTGCAGGAAGCAAAGTTGTTCACTCTGTTCGGATTAAATATTGAAGCTCTGTGTGGACTTTGTCCTTTGTGTGGTTTTTTACATTTAATTTGGCACTTTAGTTGTTGGCAGCAATTCAAAGGAGAGAAAGGTGGGTGCTTATCTCGAGGAACTTAGGACACAATACCGGCTGGGAATGAACATAATTCCCAGCCACTGAAATAAAACAAGGGTTGTTTGGACTAAGCATGTGCTTAATCACGGTCTCAGGAAGCCTTGGCCAGAACACCATGTCAAATGACTGTGATTCAGGTACTGGGCATGTACAGGCAATCCTCGACTTATAACAGTTCATGTAGTGACTGTTTGAAGTTGTGACAGCACTTGAAGTTACAATGGCACTGGAAGAAATGGCCGTTTTTCACACTTACGGCCGCTTATCCCCATGGTCAAAAAAATTCAGATGTTTGGCCACTGACTCGTATTGATGACGCCTGCAGTGTGCTGGGGTCATATGGTTCCCTTCTGCCCAGCAAAGTGAATGGGGATTCCAGAGCTACTTAACAACCGTGTTACTGACTTAATGACTGCAGTGATTCACTTAGCAACTGTGCCAAGACAGGTCGTAAAAAGCGGGTGGAGAAACAACCGTCTTGCTTTGCAATGGAAATTTTGGGTTCAATTCTGGCCGTAAGACAACAACTACAGGTTCAATTGTTCTGGGCTTCTCTATATCTTCCATGAAATTTAAAAATTTATATACTGTTTTTTAGGCTTTTAATATATTATTGTACACCACCCAGATTCCCTCTGCAAGGGAGATGGGTGGTGATTAAATGAATAGATAGATAGATGATAGATAGAGATAATGATAGATGTAGACATAGTTAAATGATAGATTGATATAGAGATGATAGATAGATAGATAGATTAGAGAGACATAGATCATAGAGACAGAGATTATAGATAGTAATGATATAGAGATGATAGATAAAAGAGATAGACAGATCATAGAGATAGAGATAAATAGAGACACAGAGAGATAATAGAGAGAGACATGGAACATAGAGACAGAGATGATATATAGATAGATATAGAGATAGTTAGAGATGATAGAGATATAGACAGATAGATGATACATAGATAAGACAGACAGATAGATCATAGAGACAGATTATAGAGATAGATATAGATAATAGAGACAGAAAGAGATAACAGACAGAGACAGACATAGATTACAGAGACAGAGATGATAGATAGAAGATGGATAGATAAGAGACAGAAAGAGATATATAATAGAGACAGACAGATCATAGAGACAGAGATGATAGAGATACAGTAAATAGATAATAAAGACAGAACAGATAGATCATAGAAACTGACAGATAGACATAGATCATAGAGACAGAGATGATGGATGGATGTAGAGATAGATAATAGATAGGTAGATAATAAAGACAGACAGAGACAGACAGATCATAGAGACAGAGATGACAGATGGATGGATGGATGGATGGATAGATAGATTAGATAGATAGATAAATAAGATAGATAGACAGATAATATAGAGAAAGAGAGAAAGAGAAAGATAATAAGTAGGTGATAGTTAAATGATAGCTAGATGATAGGTGGAGAGAGATGATGATAGATAAATGGATGGATGGATAAACTTTTAAACAAAGAAAACAAGGCACAGCAAGAATCGAAATACCCCGAGTCAGACACAAGAGGAAAAAATCCATTCTAAACCTCAGCGGTTAACCAACAACAGTCCCCCTGTTCTTTTTTGAGAGCTTCCAATCCAGTTGTGAGATCGGACAACACACAAAACACACGCCCACTTTCCCAGGAAGTGCAAGATACCTGGCTGGTTAAGAGGCCACTCCCTGAACCGATTCGCTTCCAAGTACACCAAAGGTTTATTGGGTTACAAGTTCAAGATTTGCCGGTTGAATGACCGCACATAAGTGCACAACGTCACAACTGGGCTGTTCAGTAAAGGGGAAAAAAATAAATCAGCAGCGAGGTTGGGCAGAGAAGGGTGTGCTGGAGAGCCAAACCAGGCAAAACATTTGCAAACCTGGCCCCTTTAAGACTGGTGGACTTCAACTCCCAGAATACCACAGCCTGGCTGAGGAATTCTGGGAGTTGAAGTCCATCTGTCTTAAAGGGGCCATGTTTGGAGGCCCCCTGCCCTAAAGTTAGGGACCGCTCTTCCCAAAATCAGGCAGATTTTTCATAGGTTGTCCTTGGGTTACGACCGCATTGGAACCTGCCTATCACGGTCGTAAGTCATGATAGTTTTAAAGCGGGTCGGTCACATAACAAAGCTGATTTCACAATCTTTTTTTTTCCTGGTGGGGAGGGCGTCATTAAATTGGATCCATGGTTTGTTGAGGGCTGGTTTTGCTGAAAACCAGAAGTAAATGCCAGGTTTTGGGCAAAACCGTCGTCAAAGCCAATGCAATCCCAAATTGCATTAACAGAGGGATACAATCAAGATGAAGGGAGGTACTAATATCACTCTATAAAGCCTTAGTAAGGCCACACCTAGAGTCCTGCATCCAGTTTTGGTCACCACGCTATAAAAAAGAGGTTGAGACTCTAGAAAGAGTGCAGAGAAGAGCAACCAGGATGATGAGGGGACTGGAGGCTAAAACATACGATGAACGGTTGCAGGAACTGGGCTTGGCTAGTCTAGGGAAGAGAAGGACCAGGGGAGACAGGAGAGCATCTTCCAATATTTGAGGGGCTGCCCCAGAGAGGAGGAGGGGGTCAAGCTATTCTCCAAGGCACCTGAAGGCCAGACAAGGAACAATGGATCGAAACTGACAAAGGAGAGAGGAAATAAGGAAGAATTTCCTGACAGTGAGTACAATCAACCTATGGAACAGAAATTGCCTTCGGAAGTTGTGGGAGCTTCATCACTGAAGGCTTTCAAGAAGAGATTGGACTGCTATTTGTCAGAATGGTGTAGGGTCTCCCGCTTGGGCGGGGGGTTGGACTAGATGACCTATAAGGTCCCTTCCAACTCTGATTATCTGTTATCAAATGTAGGCCCATAACTTGCAAACGAGTGCCTAGAGTTCGGTCATGTGATTAGAGGGCACGGCTAGGGAATTCTGGGAGTTGAAGTTGAAAGCATGATTGATGCTGGGGAATTCTGGGAGTTTCTCATAGCAATAGAAATTTTGGGCACCGTTGAGGACTACCTGTATTGTCGCTGCTAGCGCCCTGCGGGATCAGCTCAAATGTGCAACATGTCTAGAATGTCACACCCGCCGTCCCGGGAGTCCCCAAGAATGGCCCCTTTTCCCCCCGCCGTGACCTTTTTTCAGGTATACTGCTGCCACCTCTGGAGGCTCCACCGAATGCCTTACCTTGGCCAGCTGCCCTTGCAGAGTCTTCACCTCGCTGTGGGCCTTCAGCAGCTCCTGCCTCAGCTCCGTGCAAGATCGTTCCAACTGGTCTCGCTCGGCTCGGATCCCACGCAGCACCTCGTGCGCGTCCGAGCGTCCGGCTGCCTGCTCCATGGCATCCATAGCGGCCGATTTCCGCTTCTCGCTGTCCAGCTGGGACCGGAGCGACTCGCTCTCGATCTTCAACCCTTCCAGGTGGACCTTGCAGTCTTCCAGGGTCCTCGCCAAGGCGCCGTTGTTCAGCCGCTCGGTCTCCAGGTGGCCGCCCAGCCGCTTGGCTTCCTCGCCCAGGTTCTTGACTGCCACCTGGGCCTCTTGATGTTCTCGCTCCAGGCTCCTCAAACTGCTGGTCAGCTGCTGCTGGATGTTGAGCATCTTCTCGCGCTCGAACTGGGCCTTCTCCTGCAGCTCGGCGCACCGCAGCTCCAGCTCATGTACCTTGGCTTTGCTCTCGTCCGTCTTGGGCCGATCCTGCAGGAGGGCGGTCAGCTTCTCGTTCTCTTGGCTCAGCTGCTCGGCTCGCTCCCGGTGCTGGCAGAAGGACCTCTCCAGCATGGCCTTCTCATCGGCCAGCTTCTCATTCTCCGCCGTCAGCTCCTGGACCACCTGCTGCTGGTCAGAGAGCTCCTGCAGGGTGGCCTGCAGCTCCTCCGCTGTGCAGTGGTGGTTCTCCTCCATCCGCTGGATCCGCTCGGTGAGTGAGGCCACCGAGAGGTTGCTGGCGTTGTTGGGCGAACTGCCCGAGGTGGAGCACCTTGAGGTCTTGAAGACATTGCTGCCAGAGGACGGGGGCCTGGAGGGGACATCCGTGATGTGCTCGAAATCCGAGGCGTCCGGGGACAACGACGCTTTGGTCACGTCGCTGCTGGACGAGCCCGAGTTGCGGAGCGGAGGCCCGTTGACGCAGAGGCTGCCGCTGGTGGGGTTGCTGCAAAGGGACGGCTGAGTCGGGCTGCCAAAACTGGACTCCTGCGTGGTCGGGGTGGCTAGGCTGCCGCTAGTGTCCGAGAGGGGCGAATCTTCCTGTTGGTTTAACTTCTCCTTCAGCAGTCGGTTCTCCTCTCCCAGGTGGAGAAGTTCCCTCTGGAAGGTCTTGTTCTTCTCCTGGAGGGCCTGGATGATGGACTCCACCTCGGTTGGAAGGCCGTCCACCGGCGTGCCCGCCGAGCCGGGGACATTGGCCAACTCCTTGCCTTGGTGCTTCTTCAGCTCGTTGCGCAGTTTGGTGATCTCTGAGTCTTTCGTCTTGGCCTCGGCCAGCAGCTCCTTGACCTGAGACGCCAGGCCCGCCTTGTCGCCGACCTCCGCCTCATTCTTGGGCTTGAGGGACGGCCGCGAATGCTTGGTGGGGGTGGGCGCCCCGGAAGACGTCGGGCTGGGCTGAGCTTTACGGGGCCTCAGCACTGCCTTTTCTCGGGCTACGGCGCTCGGCAGCTCCCGCGGGGCGGGGATCCCCGTGCGCTTGGAGGACGGGGCGGGACCTGGGAAAAGAAAAGAGGACACCGATGAACCTGCTATGATGGATTGTGGGAAATGTAGTTCCCTGCTCGCTGGGTGCCTGCAGGGTGGAACTCGTCACTAAAGATGCTAGCAGGACTGCAAAAAAAAAAACAATGGCTACCAACCTGCCTTCCATTGAGGACCTGTATCCTGCAGGAGGGCTGGGAAAATATTTACAGATCCCTCACATCCCGGACGTAAACTGTTTCACTCCTACCCTCAAAATGACGCTGTAGGGCACTGCACAGTAGGACAACTAGACACAAGGACACTCCATCACTCTGCTAAACAACTAATTCCCTCAACACCGTCCAACTACTTAGTAAGACTATATTACTATTAATCTTCTCATCACTCCTTATCACCCATCCCCTCCCACTTGTGACTGTATGACTGTAACCTTGTCGCTTGTATCCTTACGATTTATATTGACTGTTTCCTGGTATGTTTTGATTGCTTATTATACCCTATGACCAGGGGTGGGATTCTACCAGTTCGGACCAATTCTGTAGAACTGGTTGTTACGATTCTGTGCAGTTCGGAGAACCGGAAAATCGCACCACCGGCTGGCCCCTCCCCTCCCCTGCTGTCGATTTCTGCTTTCCAGCTAATCTAAATCGCTGTTGTACTGCTTTGCTTTCACCCAGAATGCTTCCCTGAGGCCCAGTCAGGGGTGATATTCAGGGGGTTGAGGGGTGGGGGAGAAGTGGCCTGAGAGCAGAGCTGAACCTTCCTTAGGACTGAAGCTTCTATTTTTCAGTGCAGACTCAGGCAGCAGATTGCAGAAAGGTAGATCTGTGAATGAATCTGTGATTCTGCAAGCAACTCAATCTGCTTTGCCTGATTTTGGGTAAAAGTTGCTCTTTTTTATATCTAAATATAAAAAATTCAATATTTACATAAATATTTACAATATTTACATACAAGCCATGCTCAGCCAGTCATATGACCACCAAGTCACCGCCCAATCAGCAAGCCACACCTACCCAGTCACATGACCACCAAGCCACACCCACAAATTAGGCCATGCCCACAGAACCGGTTGTTAAGAAATTTGAATCCCACCCCTGCCTATGACTATCATTTTTTTTAAAATTACATTTATATGCCGCCCTTCTCCGAAGACTCAGGGTGGCTTACAATGTTTTTGGAGCACAACCCAATGCGCTCAGCAATAGCCTTCCTTCCATTGTATATGCCTGCTTATTACTAAGCGGCATTTCTACAAAGTCAGCTTATTGCCCCCAACAATCTTGGGTCCTCAATTTACCTACCCCGAGAGGATGGAAGGCTGAGCCAACCTTGAGCCTGGTGGGATTCCAGCCTGCACTAATTGCAGGCAGCTGGAACTTAAGTGCTAGGCATTTAACAGCCTGCACCACAAAGGCTCTTTAAGTGTTGTACCTTATGATTCTTGACGAATGTATCTTCTTTTTAAGCACACTGCGAGCACATGCCCCAAGACAAATTCCTTGTGTGTCTAATCACACTTGGCCAACAAAGAATTCATTCATTCATTCATTCATTCATTCAAATGAAATTCAATGATGAGAAAAGTTAAAGTTCTACATTTAGGCAAGACAAACCAAATGCACAGGTATAGTATAGGTGGTACCTGGCTCAATAGCAGTAACTGTGAGAGGGATCCCAGAGTCCTAGTGGACAATCATTTAAATATGAGCCAGCCGTGTGGTGCAGCTGTCAAAAAAAGCCAACACAGTTCTAGGCTGCATCAACAAAGGGAGAGAATCAAGATCACGTGAAGTGTTAATGCCCCTTTATAAGGCCTTGGTAAGGCCACACTTGGAATAATGGATCCAGTTTTGGTCACCACGATGTCAAAAAGAGGTTGAGACTCTGGAAAGAGGGCATAGAAGAGAAACCAAGATGATTAGGGGACTGGAGGCTAAAACATACGAAGAACGGTTGCAGGAGCCAATTCGCATTGACAGCCATTTGCAGTGGGTTCTTATTAATTCATGAGCCTCGAGCCAAGTTTAAAAAGAAATCCAATTTATGCAACTTATAAACCTCATGTATGCAACTGTGACTTTTGTGGTTTTTTCCACTCTAACAGCTGCGTGACTAACTTAACAACTGCAGTGATTCCCTTAACAGCTGTGGCAAGAAACAGGACAAGCTCACTTAACAATGACCTCACTTAGCAACGGAAATTTTGGGTTTCAATTGTGGTGGTAATTCGAGGACTACCTGTATATCTTAACCTGTAGGGTTGTGGCTGCGGAATTATTATTTCTCTCCTTTATTATTATTATTAATTTATTTTTTTAAATTTTAATTATAAGAATACAACACAGTGCAACCGATCTGGCCTTACAATTGTTATGCATATATACATTTTCTTCACCATTGACAATCCTCTTGTTTGATGCACTGTTTACTAATTATTCTAATCATCATCGCTACTTATGTTCTGACCTTGCCTTCTTCTATGCAACCACTGATAGAATTTATTCCACGTTTCATAGTACTCAGATTCTCCCTTGTTTTTTAATTCTAGAGTTAACCTACCTGATTCAGCACAGGCCATAATTTTTTTTTATTATCTCTGTTCCTGGCGGAATGTTTTCATTCTTCTAGTATTGTGGATATATTATTCTAGCCGCCGTCAACACACGTACTATTAGATAAATTAAATCCTTCCTATATCTTTCTGCTATTATTCCTAGGAGGAAAAAAATCTGGTTTAAATGGAATATACTCTCCCATCATTTATTCCACCCATGTCTGAATCATTCTCCAATATATATATATATATAGATAGATAGATATATAGATATAGATATAGATATATATATATAGATGTAGGTATGTAGGTCTTGGTGTATTGCGGTCTTGTCCCGTGTAAGATTGAGAGTATCTTGGCAACGTTTCGACAAAATCTCATCCGTCATCTTCAGGCTGGTGTCTTCAGCTTCGTTCTTCTGGGAGAAGTGTGTGATAGTGGCTGTCTTTGTCAGCTAGGCGTTTGGTTCTGGAGATGAGGGTCTTGGCTATGGAGTTGATCTGTGCAGGGTGGTGATGGGATTGTGCATTTAAGTAGTGGTTAGTGTGTGTCTTTTTCTGGTAGATGGTGTGTCCTAGGGAGCCATTGGGTTTTTTTGTAAATTAGGACATCCAGGAACAGAAGTTGGTTGTTGGTTTCTGTTTCCATGGTAAATTGTATTTTGGGTGTAGGCTGTTGAGATGTGTGAGGAAGTTGTCCAGTTTTTCTTTCCCGTGTGGCCAAATTATGAGCCAAACCAAGGCCCGGAATGTCACATCACAGCCTTCCACCCAGGATACTACATCACAGAACTCAGGAGATCACAACACAAAACATCAGGAGGTTGCAGCACAGACAACGACCCAGGAGATTACAGCACCACACCCAGGACATCACAACAATAGAACTCAGAAGGTCATCACACAGCCCATTACCCAGGTCGTTACAACACAAAAGGCTGAGAGACACACAGCCAGCACCTCAGCCACACAGGGTCTCAGGAAAAAGCCATCCAATCTGCATACATCAACTCCACAAACCAATCAAGAAGTAACAACACAGCCAACTCTAGAGTTTAAAAGGGGAAAACAGCCACTATCACACACTTCTCCCAGAAGAACGAAGCTGAAGACACCAGCCTGAAGATGACGGATGAGATTTCGTCAAAACGTTGCCAAGGTATTCTCAATCTTACACGGGACAAGACCCGAATACACCAAGACCTACATACCTTTACCCGTGAAAATCTACGAAAACAAATATATATATATATTTGCAGCATTGCAAGTCCACCACGTGAAAAAAAAATGTGCCTGATACATCTTTGCACTTTTTTATTCTTTTCCTTTTATTGGCTGGGAGAGCTTGTGATGTTGGGGCAAGCCTGGAATGTGGTTTACAAAACACAACAGCTGGCTTTGCATATTACATTAATCCTCAGTATGATTTCCATCAAAGTTGCCACTCACGGCTGGGCACGCTGCCCTAAAAATGCCATCTTTTTATGGTATTTGTTTAAGCCCTCCCGCAAACTTAGTAAGTAAATTAGTAAAGCCTTAGTAAGACCACACCTAGAGTTCTGCATCCAGTTCTGGTCACCACATTTTAAAAAGGATGTTGAGACTCTAGAAAAAGTGAAGAGAAGAGCAACCAGGATGATGAGGGGACTGGAGGATAAAACATATGATGAACAATTGCAGGAACTGGGCCTGGCTGGTCTAGGGAAGAGAAGGACCAGGGGAGACAGGAGAGCAGCCTTCCAATATTTGAGGGGCTGCCACAGAAGGGGGGGGGTCAAGCTATTCTCCAAAGCACCCCAAGGCCAGACAAGGAATAATGGATGGGAACTGATCCAGGAGAGATTCAACCTAGAAATAAGGAGAAATTTTCTGACAGTGAGGACAACCAACCAATGGAACAGAAGTTGCCTTCAGAAGTTGTGGGAGCTTCATCACTGTAGGCTTTCAAGAAGAGAGTGGACTCCCATCGGTCAGAAATGGTGTAGGATCTCCTGCTTGGGCACGGGGTTGGACTAGATGACCTACAAGGTCCCTTCCAGCTCTGATTATCTATTATCTGTTAAACTAAAATAGCAAAATAGTTTGGCCCTTGAGCCTGATCGGTGAATGTAAGAAGGTGGTTAGGTGGAGAATTTCTAGGATGCCAAAATTTCATACCCAACATTCATTGTTGGTTCATTTTATGACATTTGATCTTTGACTCCAGTTCAACCTTCCGCACAAGTCCAGACAAACTTTGCCCCAGGTAGGGATTTGTTAAACCATGACTGATTAAGCTCCTTGTGCCAATAAGCCATGGTTAATATAAACCGCAGCATTGTGCAGCTGCGTATGTGATAGTAAACTCAGATTAACCCAAAGAAATATCTTTAGGCAATATCTTTATTTTGTTGTTTCTCTGTGTCACAGAATATATGTGGGTCTATGCATCATTTTGAATTTATGTATTTATTCTGTCATGGTTATGTAGTGTATATATTGGAGGTGGTGACCCTTTGGGAGAGCTGTAGGCAATGAAATCTCATTTTAATGTTTAAATTAAACATTAGTGTACATTCAAAGTCACAATAAAATTATTGTTCTGTTCTATTCTTATTAGTATTCTATTCTACTCTTATTATATTTTATCCTACACTTATTTCTATTCTACTCCCATTCCATTCTATTCTAAATTCTAATCTCTGTTCAAATCTTTTCTATTCGATTCTAAATTCTAATCTCTGTTCAAATCTTTTCTATTCCATTCTAAATTCTAATCTCTGTTCAAATCTTTTCTATTCGATTCTAAATTCTATTCTCTGTTCAAATCTTTTCTGTTCTGTTTTGTTCTATTCTGTTCTGATTCTTTTCTATTCTATATTCCTGTTCTATATTTCTATTCTATGTTCTATTCTCCTTTCCACTCGTCACCTCTCCCATTCCATATTCTATTCTCTATTCCATTCCGTTCCTGTTCCTATTCTATTCTATAATACATTTCATTTCATTCCATTCCATATTTTCTATTCTATTCTATTCCATTCCATTCCAATATTCTATTCTCAATAAAGATTCTATCCTATCCTATCCTATATTCCATTCTATTCCATATTTTCTATTCTATTCTATTCCATTCCATTCCATTCCATTCCATATATTCTATTCTGTTCTGTTCTGTTGTATTCTAATTGCTATTCTATTCCATTCCACTCCACTCCACTCTGTCTATTCTATTCTATTCTATTCTATTCTATTCTATTCTATTCTATTCCATTCCAATCCAATCCAATATTCTATTCTCAATGAAGATCCTATCCTATCCTATCCTATATTCCATTCTATTCCGTATTTTTATTCTATTCTTTATTCCATTCCAAATTTTCTATTCTATTCTATTCCATTCCAATATTCTATTCTCAGTAAAGATCCTATCCTATCCTACTTTGATGCCAATTAGTGTAAAGTGACAATAAGTTCTAAATTCTAATTATGGTAGATTCCAACTCCAGTTTCTCACGGCTAATTCCCATGGATCATTTTGGAAATTTGGAGACACAGCTAGTCCTCCACTTACAACAGTTCATTGAGTGACCGTTCTAAGTTACATCACTGAAAAAAGGGACTTATGACCATTTCTCACACTTATGACAGTCGCAGCATCCCCCATGGTGATCAAAATTTGGATGCTTGGCAAGTGACTCTTATTTACGACGGTTGGAGCATCCTGAGGTCACGTGATCCCCTTTTGTGACATTCTGATGAGCAAAGTCAATGGGGAAGCCAGATTCACTTAACAACCGTGTCAAGGTAGGTCGTAAAATGCAGCAAAGCTCACTTAATGAACGTTTTGTTTAGCAGCAGAAATTTTGAGTTCAATTGTGGTCGTTATGTCGAGGACTTAACAGTGCAAGTAGTCCTCGACTTACCACCATTCGTTCCGCAACCATTTCAAGTGACCACAGCACTAAAAGAAAGCAGCTTATGACGAGTCCTCACTCTTACGACAGTAAAATCATCCTCAAGGTCACTGGGTCAAAATTTGAGCGCTTGGCAACTGACTCATATTTATGACAGCTGAAGTGCTATGTGGATTCCCTTTGGCGAACTTCTGACAAACCACCTCAATGGGGAAGCCAGATTCGCTTAACAACGGCGTCGATTTCCTTGTCGTTAAGTGAGTCGCACCTGATTTCGCAATCTAACGGTTGTTAGTGGCAAAAAAAAAAAGATTGCTGTTTCAGGTGTGGCTCATTTAACAACCTCCTTGCTTAACAAACAGGAATATTCTGGTGTGAATTGCGGTCGTAAGTCGAGGACTAATCGTGTTGCTCCCAATCCTGCATTCGGGCAGGCCTAGAGATCTGAGCCCATTGCATTTTCTCCCCCCTTCTTTGGATGGGAAATAAGAAAACTGCAAAGAAAATAAGAAAGTAATGGATATGATGGAGACAAATAAAATCGTTGAATGAGAATATAACATAGAGATTATAATATTGTAGAGAGTTAATAATGATGATATTGGTTAATAGAGGAGATAACTTAGGTAACGTATGAATTAAAATGTACAAGTTTTCGAGATTTCTCCAAATAGATAATAGGTGGTTGTACTTTTTTTAATTACCTCTTCTTTGCTTTGTATATTTTCCTTTTTTCTTCTGTAATAGAGAGTATTGATGGTAAGGAGATGGCACCGAGATTTGTGACCGACCGACACACTTGAAATCGTTATTGGTTTATGTTTTTATGTTATGTTTGTCTTGTTTGTTTTTGGAAAATAATAAAACTTTTATAAAAAAGAAAAGAAAGTAATTTCATTTAAGAGGGGCGGGAAATGGAAGAAACACAGGGGGACTGAAGAAATAATGGACAAAAATTGAAGAAATAATTCCCGATAAAGGGGGAGGGGAGAAATCGGAGAAATCCCACCAAGGCTTGAACCAATGAGGTAATTCAGCCGCCTCCCCTGCAAAAAAATTGGAGGAGGAAACCCCAACCTTTCAACCGAATAGCCACAAACAATGGGGCCTTTGATGGTTTTAATCACATTAGGTGCATTGTGACGAGGCGCATAATTGCAAAAACTGCACTCCCTTCGCAAGGAACCGGTTTCTGCTTCGGCATGTCCAGCGGGCCAAAAGCAGCCCAGAAAACTCGGGCCAGAAATTAAATCGCCTGCATTTTAAGCCGGGCGAGGCAAAGGGCTTCTTCGGGCAGGAGGAAGAAGGGAGGAGAGGAATTCATTTGTCTGTTTATTTACTTATTTATCTTGTCAACTGCTTACGAGATAGTAAGTATAAGGATAAACATAGTGGTGAATACATGAAATGGATACACATAAGAAAAATAAAAGAAACAATAGGACAGGGACGGTAGGCACGTTGGTGCGCTTATGCACACCCACTACAGACCTCTTAGGAAAGATAGAGCGGGTTTAGTTTGCAAAGCACAAAAGAAGGAGAAAAAGACTTTAAAAAAATATTTCCATACGAAAAGAATGAGAATTGAAGTCCACCCCTCTTAAAGCAGGCTGGCTGGGGGATTCTGGGAGTGGAAACCCTCCCCTCTTAAAGCATACTGGTTGGGGGATTCTGGGAGTGGAAGTCCATCCCTCTTAATACATGCTGCCTGTGGGATTCTGGGGGATGAAGTCCACCCCTCTTAAAGAATAATGGCTGGGGGATTCTGGGAGTGGAAACCCTCCCCTCTTAAAGCATACTGGCTGGGGGATTCTGGGAGTGGAAGTCCATCCCTCTTAATGCATGCTGCCTGTGGGATTCTGGGAGTGGAAGTCCTCCCCTCTTAAAGCATGCTGCCTGTGGGATTCTGGGGGATGAAGTCCACCCATCTTAAAGCATATTCTCAATGTACATAAAAGCTATAAGTGATAAATCATGATCACAGTCATACATTCATCATGAATTATAAGATACAACACTTAGTGATAGTCACAGGATACTAAATAAGCCATCAACATAAATCCTATTAGGAAACTAAATAAAATAATATAAACTGTAAATATAGAAGCCACAAAGTTATAGTCATAAGCAGAGAAAGGGATAGGGAATAGGAAGGAGAATAATAACAGTAATACAGCCTTACTAAAGAGTTGGACACTGTTGTGGGAATGAGTTGCTTAGCAGAGGGATGGCATGGGAGGGAAAAACCGTCCTTGTGTCTAGTTGTTCTGGTGTGCAGGGCTCTGTAGCGTCATTTTGAGGGTAGGAGTTGAAACAATTTATGTCCAGGATGTGAGGGGTCTTTAGATATTTTCACAGCCCTCTTTTGACTCATGCAGCATACATGAGTATATACTGATGTGTATAGTGCATATTTTAGAATAGCATAATAACGTTGGAAGGGACCTTGGAGGTCTTCTAGTCCAACCCCCTGCCTAGGCAGGAAACCCTACACCACTTCAGACAAATGGTGATCCAATCTCTTCTTAAAAACTTCCAGTGTTGGAGCATTCACAACTTCTGGAGGCAAGCAGTTCCACTGGTTAATTGTCCTCACTGTCAGGAAATTCCTCCTTATTTCTCGGTTGCTTCTCTCCTTGATCAGTTTCCACCTATTCTTGTCCTACCTTCAGGTGCTTTGGAGAATAGCTTGACTCCTTCTTCTTTGGGGCAGCCCCTCAAATACTGGAAGATGGCTGTCATGTCACCCCTAATCCTTCTTGTCAGAGCATTTGCAGCATGAATGCTATGATGACATAACCCAGGAGCAGACATTCAACAGTGGTTTATATAAAACAGTTATATACAGACATATATGTGGTTAGCAAAATACCTTATAAGCAATCTTTCTTCTTCTTAACTCTACACCAGGGGTCTTCAAACTTGACAGCTTTAAGACTTGTGGACTTCAACTCCCAGAATTCCTCCTCCTCCAATCACGTTAGCTCAGGTATTCTGGGAGTTGAAGTCCACAAGTCTTAAACTGGCCAAGTTTGAAGACCCTTGCTCTACACCGAGAACTTCTGCAATAAATACCAGACACAAGGAGAGAGGACAGGCCCTCTAATGACTGCCTTTATATAAACACCTCTTAAAGGAGCAGAACCCATCCCCAGTCTTAAAGCGGCAGTACTAATGCCATCTATTGCATCAGACTTACAGCAGCTGGCAGCTATCAAATCTTATACCTCAACACTTCTCTTCATGAAACTAGACATGTCCAATTCCAGCAACCGTTCTTCGTACATTTTAGCCTCCAGTTCCCTAATCCTCTTTGTTGCTCTTCTCTGCGCTCTTTCCAGAGTCTCAACATCAAGAGTCAAGAATCATAACATATGACACCGATGACTATCACTAAATGTCGTACCTTATGATTCTTGACTCTTGATGAATGTATCTTTTCTTTTATGTGCACTGAGAGCATTTGCATCAAGACAAATTCCTGTGTGTCCAATCACACTTGGCCAATAAAGAATTTTCTCTTCTCTTCTCTTCTTTCGTATCCCTATTCTATTCTATTCTCTATCCCATTCCATCCCATCCCATTCTATTTAAATTCTATTCCTATATCCTTCTATTCTGTCCTATTGTACCCTATGACTATTATTAACGGTTGTACCTGATGCTTCTTGACTCTTGATAAATGTATCTTTTCCTTTATGTGCACTGAGAGCATTTGCACCAAAGACAAATTCCTTGTGTGTCCAATCACACCTGGCCAATAA
This sequence comes from Naja naja, assembly GCA_009733165.1. Classification (NCBI taxonomy): domain Eukaryota; kingdom Metazoa; phylum Chordata; class Lepidosauria; order Squamata; family Elapidae; genus Naja; species Naja naja. Next base: position 67,086 of record SOZL01001856.1, on the reverse strand, counting down.
AGTATTCTATCTTTTTTACATCGTGGTGACCAAAACTGGATCCATTACTCCAAGTGTGGCCTTACCAAGGCCTTATAAAGTGGCATTCACACTTCACGTGATCTTGATTCTCTCCCTCTGTTGATGCAGCCTAGAACCGTGTTGGCTGCTATATATCAGTGACATACTGATGTGCAGAGCATAGCCGAGAAGTGGGGAGAGAATGAGCTGGCTGAACAAAAGCACCATTTCTTCCCTCCCTGAACATCCCCCCCCACCACCACCACCCTCTCCTCACGCACACACAGACGTGCTCGGTATGCAGAGGAGAAAATGGGGGTCTTGCACAAGGAAGCCACAGTACGAGCCCGGGATGCTTTGGAGGCCGAAGACAAAGAAGGCAGTGTTTGGGTTGATGTGGGGCGGGGAAGTGAGGAAGGGGGGAAAGAGATAGCGAGCAGCAAGCGTTCGCTCTGGGTGTTTTGCCAACCACCCACGCTGGTTATCCGGGCTGAATTGCACAGCTGGTTGGGAAGGTGCGGTGACCCCCCCCCCTCAATTGTGACTTTTCCATTTTTTTCCCTCCTCCTCCTCCTCCTCAGTTATAATGCAGCGTTTCATGCAAAGGCGCACGGAGCATTCTGCAAATGCTTGGGGGAGACAACCCTGCCTGGGTTTTCTTCAGGGGGAAAAGCTACAGGGCACATCAGGGCCCTGAAAAGGAGACGCAACCGATCTAGATCGATCAGAATGGAGCTGGAAGGGACCTCGGAGTCCTGCTAGTCCAACTCACTGCTCAAGAAGGAGAACCTGTATCATTTCAGAGAGGTGGCTGTCCAGTGATGAAGCACCCTCAACTTCTGAAGGCAAGCCCTTCCCCAGCCAGCATGCTTTAAGAGGGGTGGGCTTCCGCTCCCAGAATCCCCCACCTAGCATGTTTTAAGAGGGAAGGACTTCCACTCCCAGAATCCCCCACCTAGCGTGCTTTAAGAGGGAAGGACTTCCGCTCCCAGAATCCCCCACCTAGCATGCTTTAAGAGGAAGGACTTCCGCTCCCAGAATCCCCCACCTAGCATGCTTTAAGAGGGAAGGACTTCCGCTCCCAGAATCCCCCACCTAGCATGCTTTAAGAGGGAAGGACTTCCGCTCCCAGAATCCCCACCTAGCATGTTTAAGAGGAAGGACTTCCGCTCCCAGAATCCCCACCTAGCATGCTTTAAGAGGGAAGGACTTCCGCTCCCAGAATCCCCCACCTAGCATGCTTTAAGAGGGAAGGACTTCTCCCAGAATCCCCACCTAGCATGCTTTAAGAGGGAAGGACTTCGCCCCAGAATCCCCCACCTAGCATGCTTTAAGAGGGAAGGACTTCCGCTCCCAGAATCCCCCACCTAGCATGCTTTAAGAGGGAAGGACTTCGCTCCCAGAATCCCCCACCTAGCATGCTTTAAGAGGAAGGACTTCTGCTCCCAGAATCCCCACCTAGCATGCTTTAAGAGGGAAGGACTTCCGCTCCCAGAATCCCCCACCTAGCATGCTTTAAGAGGGAAGGACTTCCGCTCCCAGAATCCCCCACCTAGCATGCTTTAGGAAGGACTTCCGCTCCCAGAATCCCCCACCTAGCATGCTTTAAGAGGGAAGGACTTCAAGTCCCAGAACTATCCAAACAGTTTGAAGACCTTGGAATTGAAGACCTGGGAGTTAAAGCATGTCAGCTGCGGAAATATGGAAGTTGAAAGGAAATAAAATCAGGAGTCCAGTAGCACTTTTCTCCAACTAACATATTATAGGATAGACTATAAGGTAGTTTATTTGGCCAGGTGTGATTAGAAAACCCAAGTAATTTGTCTCTGGTCCCAAAGCTCTCAATGTACATGCAAAGCAACAGAATAACAATCATCATCATCATCATCATCATACCAATAACAGGGGTTAGTAAGATAATACAGGAGATGGGCGATTCCAAAATGCGATAGTTAGATAGAGAGAGAGAGAGAGAGAGAGAGAGAGATAAAGATAGATTGATAGATGATAAGATAGATAAGATAGATAAGATAGACAGACAGATAAAGATAGATTGACAGATGATAAGATAGATAAGATAGATAGATAAGATAGACAGATAGATAGATAAAGATAGATAGATGATAAGGTAGATAGGTAAGATAGATAGATGATAAGATAGATAGACAGACAGACAGATAGACAGATTGATAGATGATAAGATAGAGAAGATAGATGATAAGACAGACAGACAGACAGACAGACAAAGATAGATTGATAGATGATAAGATAGATAAGATAGATAAATGATAAGATAGACAGATAGACAGATAGACAGATAGACAGACAGACAGACAGATAGATAAAGATAGATGGATGGATAGATAAGGTAGATAAAGATAGATGGATGGATAGATAGATAAGATAGATAGATAGATAAGATAGATAGATAGATAGATAGATATGACAGACAGACAGACAGACAGACCAACAGACATTTAGAGAGAAAGATAGGTAATAGATGATAGATAATACTAATAATACTAATATTAATAATAGTTGAAAATTAGATGGTGAAGATCTTGTGGGACTTTCGAATACAGACGGATCGCCATTTGAAACACAACATGCCAGATATCAGAGTTGTCGAAAACCACAATGTACAATTTATTGATAATCATGGTACCAGGAGACGCCAGAGTCGAAGAAAAAGAACTGGGAAAAAAATCACGAAACATTGTGACCTGACCATGGAAACCACACGGTTATGGATGAAACATGCAACAGTGATCCCCATTGTCCTCGGAGCACTTGGCACCATGTCCAAGAATTTTACAAAGCACATCAAGAAATTGCAGCTTCCCGCAATAACATCGGCGGAGCTGCAAAAAAGCTACGCTCCTCGGAACATTGTACATCTTAAGAAGATACTTGGTTGATACCTAGGCGCTGGCAGCAACCGGTACCAACCGTCAGCACCAGTCCATGATATTTGTGATACATTTTTAAATGTTCAGTTGACTGAGTTTCATGTTTAATGAATAAAAGAGAGATAATAATAGTAAGGACTAGTAATGATAGAGACACAGACAGTCATTGAGAGAAAGATAATAGATACATACCATTTCCTCAAAATACGATCTACCCTGAAAGTAAGTCCTAGCTTAATTTTTACACGTGTGCCCAATATAAGCCCTACTCCCAAAATAAACCCTAATTAAGATCACGCCCACTCCAGAGTGGATGGGTAAAAATTAAGCTAGGGAGGGGATGGTGGGGTGGAGCCACCCTACTACTTACCTTTGGGCAGGTGTAGCCAGGCCTCGCACACCCTGACACCTACCTTGCTGGCCCACTTCTTCGGCCGCCGGCAGCCTCTGGATAACAAAGCTCTGGATCAGTCCAGAACTCTGTTACTGGCCACAGAGGCCTTCAGGAAAGCCTTGATGTCCACAGAAGAAGTTCCTGAAGGCCTCTGACAGTGAAAAGGAGGCTGGGGGTGACGTGCGCAAGTGAGGTTAGTCTGTGGATGACTTCCCCCGAAAATAAGACCTGGTGCCTTTCTTTTTGTGGCAAAAAATGTATAAGACAGGAAAACATGGTAGACAGAGAGACAGACAGATTATGCCAGATTGTTGCATGCTTGGCCCAGTGGATGAAGGTCCTTCTTGCTTGGATATAGGGAGACCGTGTCAAGCCCCTGGTGAAGACTGACTCTGAGGAAGAGGAGGAACAGCCAACAGGGAGTGGAAGTGTGGCTCCAGAGGTGGTGGAGGAGGCTGGGGAAGGGCAGAGGCCGGCTGAGCAGTCAGAGGAGGACTCAGGCCCATCCCCTATCCATCCTAGGGCATGTAGGGAGGAGAGGATCAGGGTAAAACATGGTCTACTTGGGAGGAGAGAGCCATGATCCTCTTCATGGGTTGCAGGTGTGAGATTTGCATAAGAGTGCTAACAGACGCTGGAGACAAATTAGTGCTTTCTTCCTAAAGTAGGTTTATTTATTTATTTATTATTTATTAATTCGACTTATATGCCGCCCCCTCTCCCAAAGGACTCGGGGCAGCTCACAGATTAAAAGAAAATACAACAATAAATTACCTAAAAAGCGTATTATCTTGGTTGGCGTCCTTCCAATGGACTATACCTGGTTATCTTCCTGAAGTTGGCAATTATCTATCCTGGTCTGTCGTGGAACTTTATTCAGTGTGGTTTGTTTTTGGTTTCTGCTTCATTATCGACTCTTTGAATGTGAACTGTCTTTCTTTCTTTTGAAATATTTTGAAAATAGTTTACTCCTCCACTGTGAACAATTAAACAGTGAAGCCAAGTTGAAGGCATTAAAGGACTTTTAGTTATGTTTTGGTTTTTGTTGTATTTCTGATATACTCTGGGTCATCACAGACTGAGAGGTTCAAAGCTTGGCCACCCCAATGCTTTATCGGTGTGCGGGGGGGTCCAGATGGGTTTTTAACCAGCCGCAGCCATGGATGTGGAACCATCCGATTAAAAAGAGGTTTTCACTGGCAGCTGCAAGGAGAACAGGCAGGAATCCGGGCAGGAACCTGCCCAGGGAGATAACCGTGGTTTGGGCTGTCAGAGGAAGAGGATGTGGGTTTCTTTGTCAAGCCAAGGGCCTTGGTGGTGCAGGCTGTTAATAGCCTAGCACTTAGCTCCAGCTGCCTGTAATTATTGCAGGCTCGAATCCCACCAGGCTCAAGGTTGACTCAGCCTTCCATCCTCTTGGGGTAGGTAAAGTGAGGAGCCAAGATTGTTGGGGGCAATAAGCTGACTTTGTAAAAATGCCGCTTAGTAATAAGCAGGCATATGCAATGGAAGGAAGGCTATTGCTGAGCACATTGGGTTGTATCCCAAAAACTGTAAGCCGCCCTGAGTCTCTGGAGAAGGGTGGGATATAAATATGAATAAAAATAAAAATAAAATAAACACAACCTCAGATGAAGGGAGGCTAAAAGGGATCAGGCGAAGATCCCACCCCCCCAAATATGGTGAAAGAAAGAGACTCACTGCTCATACCGTGTTTCCCCGAAAATAAGACACTGTCTTATATTTTTGGCTCCCAAAACACACTAGGTCTTATTTTCGGGGTAGGTCTTATATATTTATGGTGCCAAATAGTGTGTGTGTGTGTGTAGGGGGCGTGTTTTGGTGCACGGTTGCTCCCTGAAAAGTCTTCCTGGAACTGGAGATTTACACTAGGTCTTATTTTCGGGGTAGGTCTTATATTAGGGCAGGTTTAGAAAATAGTGCTAGGTCTTACTTTCGGGGTAGGTCTTATTTTCGGGGAAACACGGTAGAAAGCTAGCCTCTCACGGAAAACAGGCTGCCGCATCTCCACTAAGCCTTTCTAGCTTTCTTGCTGGCCGTGCATTTTACTTACTTTCAGGTAGTGCTCGATTAAGACCTCAACTGAACCCCAAATTTCTGTTGCTGAGTGAGGTAGTTGCTGAGTGAGCTTAGCCCCCATTTTACTAAACAAAATGAGTCGAGGGTTTCTCCCAAGTGCCAGAGGGCAGGACAAGAAGCAATGGATGGAAACTAATCAAGGAGAGAAGCAACCTGGAATTAAGAAGTTATTACAGATAATCAGAGTTGGAAGGGACCTTACAGGTCATCTAGTCCAACCCCCTGCAAGCGGGAGATCCTGTATCATTTCTGACTGAGGGCAGTCCAGTCTCTTCTTAAAAGCCTCCAGGGATGAAGCTCCCATAACTTCTGAAGGCAACTTCTGTTCCATTGGTTGATGGTTCTCCCTGTCAAGGAAATTTCTCCTTATTTCCAGGTTGAATCTCTCCTTGATTAGCTTCCATCCATTATTCCTTGTCTGGCCTTCAGGTGCCTTGGAGAATAGCTTGACCCCCTCCTCCTCTCTGGGGCAGCCCCTCAAATATTGGAAGGCTGCTATCCTGTCTCCCCTGGTCCTTCTCTTCCCTCGACTAGCCAGGCCCAGTTCCTGCAACCATTCATTGCATGTTTTAGCCTCCAGTCCCCACCTTACAGATGGATCAATAGAGAGACAGACCGACAGACACACCAAGATGAAAGATAGATGCTAGATAGATCGACAGACAGACTAGACTAGCCAGGCCCAGTTCCTGCAAACGGTCATCGTATGTTTTAGCCTCCAGGCCCCTCATCATCCTGGTTGCTCTTCTCTGTACTTTTTCTAGAGTCTCAACATCTTTTTTATAGTGTGGTGATCAAAACTGGATGCAGTACTTCTAGGTGTGGCCTTACTAAGGTTTTATAGAGTGGTATTAGTACCTCCCTTGATCTCGATTGTATCCCTCTGTTCATGCAATTTAGGATCGCATTGGCTTTTTTGGCTGCTGCTGCTGCACACGGCTGGCTCCTATTTAGCTGGTTCTCCACTAAGACTCCAAGATCCCCCTCCCAGTTCCTGCTATTGAGCCTGGTTTCACCCAGTCTATATGTGTCCTCTGGGTTTTTCTTGCCTAAGTGCAGGACTTTACTTTTCTCTACACTGAATTTCATCTTGTTAGATACGGCCCAGGGTTCTAGACTGTCAAGATCCAGAAATTTCCCGACAGTGAGGACAATTAACCAGTGGAACAGGTAGCCACCAGAAGTTGTGGGTGCTTCATCACAGGAGGCTTTTAAGAAGAGATTTGCCTGAAATGATATAGGATCTCCTGTTTGGGCAAGGATCTGGACTAAACCTCCAAGGTCCCTAACTCTGATTATCTGTTATATTGAATAATATAACTTAAGATGAATATATGAATGATTATTTGAATGATATAGTTGGTTAAATTTTGCAAATATGGCTATTAAGAGAATAAGTATAACACAAAAAAGAACGATACCAAGAATACAGAGATTGCTATAAAGCAATACATGAGAATATCGAATGATAAAAGCTGGTAACATGCAACAATACTAAATTAGATAAGGAAATTAACAGCTATGAATATTTATTTGTTTATTATTTATTTATTTATGAGACTCATATGCCGCCCTATCTCCCTAAGGACTCAGGGCGGCTTACAAAGTAAAAACAATAATACAAATGTACAAATATTAAAAAACTATTAAACCTAAGGTCTCATAAATATGCCAATTAAAACTCTGCTAAAAACCTTGCCCCCCAAACCAGTTTGTTTCAAAAACAAACATGACCCTAATATGGAATTAAGGTCATGTTTGTTTTTGAAACATTAAATGACTTGGAATCACATTGTTCACCCAATGATGTATTTAAAGAAATAAAAAAAATTTTTTTTTTAAAAATCTGTCCTGTTGGCGATCAGATGAGTCACAAGGAAACACCTTGGCAAATGCCAAAGAGGCTGGTTGGAGACATATACACACACACACACCCCAGGCAAGGGGAGTAGGCTTACAAAAACTGACGTGGCCCCAAGGGGAGATTCTCCAGATTCTCCACTGGTTGGACAGGTTTCTCTATAAACCTCTGGATTGTATCAGATTAACAGATAATCAGAGTTGGAAGGGACCTTGTAGGTCATCTAGTCCAACCCCCCACTCATGACCCTACACCATTTCTGACTGAGGGCAGTCCAGTCTCTTCTTGAAAGCCTCAAGTGATGAAGCTCCCCAACTTCTGAAGGCAACTTCTGTTCCAGGGGTTGATTGTTCTCCCTGTCAGAAAATTCCTCCTTATTTCCAGGTTGAATCTCTCCCTGTTCAGTTTCCATCCATTATTCCTTGTCTGGCCTTCAGGTGCTTTGGAGAATAGTTTGACCCCTTCCTCCTCTCTGTGGCAGACCTTCATATATTGGAAGATGGCTCTCCTGTCTCCCCTGGTCCTTCTCTTCCCTAGACTAGCCAGGCTCAGTTCCTGCAACCAACCATTCATTGTATGTTTGAGCCTCCAGTCCCCTCATCATCCTGGTTTCTCTTCTCTGCACTTTTTCTAGAGTCTCAACATCTTTTTTATAATGTGCTGAACAAAACTGGATGCAGTACTCTAGGTGTGGTCTTACTAAGGCTTTATAGAGTGGTATTAGTATCTCCCTTGATCTTGATCTTCTGATTCCTCCCTGCAAATTGGCTTCCAAACCTCCTCCCTCCCTCCCACCCCTGAAACTAGCCAGGAATGTAGGGGCTGGATGGTCCCCGGGTTGCAAATTTGGGCTAAGCCAGGATGCAGCTTGCTTAGATTTGCAGGGAGGGTGCATTCCCCGATCCGGTTTTTGGCTCCCTCCAGCTGTGTCGAGACTGCAACTCCCATCCTCCCCAAAGGGTGTGCACAGGCTGGGAGAGGCGCCAAGCATTGGTCTACCTTATCTGGAGGGCGCGCGGTCCTGTTTTGGTACCCTTTTGAGCTGCATAAATCAGCAGGGATTCTGCAAAATGTGGCCACGAAAGAAAATAGCTCAAGGTTTTCGGCCCAGCCCCAGATAGAAAGGCGTGTAGCAACCATGTTTCCCCGAAAATAAGACCCTGTGTTTTATATATATATTATTGCCACCAAGAAAGGCACCAGGTCTTATTTTCAGAGGACATCACCCACTGACTAACCTCACTTGCATGCATCACCCCTGGCCTCCTTTTCGCTGTCAGAGGCCTTCAGGAACTTCTTCTTCTGCGGCCGGCAAGGCTTCCCTGAAGGCCTCTGCAGCCGATAACAGAGCTGTGGATCGATCCAGAGCTTCGTTCTCAGCTCCAGAGGCCTTCAGGACAGCCTTGCCAGCCTTGCCGGCTGCAGAAGAATTGTGCCGGCCAGCCAGGTGTCGGGATGTGCGAGGCCTGGCTACACCTGTCCAAAGGTATGTAGTAGGGCAGCTCCACTCCACCATCACCACCCTAGCTTAATTTTTACCCGTCCACTCTAGAGTAGGGCTCAATTAGGGCTTATTTTGGGGGGTAGGGCTTATATTAGGCAAACGTGGAAAAATCCAGCTAGGACTTACTTTCAGGGTAAGGTTGTATTTTTGGGGAAACAGGGTAGCCTGCTTTTGAACATGGAGGTTCTACACACCTCTGGGGTACGGATCTTCCTGTGTCACCCAGGTAAAGATTGTTGGGAGAAAATTCCCTCCCCTCCCTCCTCACCAAGGAATGTGGATTTTTCCAGCCAGGTGAAACTTTGCAGAAAATACACCGGTCACCATCAGATAACGATGACCAATAGCCCGGTTGGCCTTTTATCTCTAAGGCTCCGAATTTTCCTTGAAGAGGAAAGTTTTAACCTGATAAAGACTTCAAAGGGGGAGGAGATGTTGAGATTAGAAGAGAGAGAAGCTCCAGATTAAATCTTTAAAGTATTCGGTCAGGGACAAATAAATCCGTCTGAATTGCAAAGCACAGACCAAGGAATCCAAAAAAAAAAAATTTAAGAGGAATAATTCGGTTGATGTATGATCCTGTTTATGTGCTTACTTAGTGGAGTTTTTCTTTTCAAATTTAGCAACCTGAAGATTGGTGGACTTCAACTCCCAGAATTCTCTCCCAGCATTAACTTAAAGATGCCGAATTTGAAAAAGGCTGCTCTCAGTACGTTTATAATCTTAGCTGTGTTAAAATTAGATTAACTGCTTTCTATTACATAACCTATTACAGTGTTTCTCAGCTCTTGGCATGCTGGCTGGGGGATTCTGGGAGTGGAAGTCCAACCCTATTAAAGCATGCTGGCTGGGGGATTCTGGGAGTTGAAGCCCACCCATTTCCAAATTGTGAGAAAAGACTAACTTAATGGATTGGGTGGACCCAAACCCTAAGGATATTAAATTATGTTTAAATTCAACCTGGGCACACCTAGCCAACTGTAGCTTCTTCAACCAACTTTACAAGGTAAATCAACAGTCCTAAACAACAACAGCAAACATTCTTTCAAAACTGCAGATGCTACATACTTTCTGAGACAAGCAAGAACCCTTCACCTCCACCATGCTGACTCTCCAAGAACATTTGTGTGAGTTGAGGGCAGGGTGGGGAATCCCAGAGTAATTGCTTACTCAAAGGAAGTTGCGTCACCCAGACATGTTCTCAGGTTACACACCACGGAGAGGATTTTACCCTGAATCAGCAAAAGCGATTCTACTTTTAAACATTGCTTAAAAATTGTTGCAGATGGCCTTGCACCCTGAGTTTTGGGACGCTAAGAAAGGTGTGTTCAAGGGGGGAGATTCAAAAATTTCAGCAAATTTCTCTGCCTTGTGTGGGCGGAGCCATGGTGGGTGGGTGTGGCCATGGTGGGCGTGGCCTAGTCGGCCTCCTGCACCGTGGTGGGAGGGGCGGTTTCACCCTCCCCGGACTCTGGAGGCTTCCCTCTAGCCTCCGGGAGGGCTAAAATGGCCTCCCCAGGCTATGGAGGCCAGAAACAGGCCCGTTTCTGGACTTCTGGGACTTCCAGAAGGCCTGTTTTTCACCCTCCCCAGGCTCCAGGCGCCCCCTGTACTTACCTAGGATCCAAAATGGGCCGCGTGGAGACTTCTGGGAGGGGCACGGAGGGGACAGCCAGTCGTCGGAACTTCCGGTTCACCGAACCAGACGTAAAATTAACATCTGGTTCGGCCAAACCGGTCCGAACCTGCTGAATCCCACTCCTGGGTGTATATGTGTGTGTATGTGTGAAACAATGGAAAACAAGGCAGGAAAGATGAGAAAAATTGGGAGGTGGGAGGAGAAGACCCTTCCCCACCCAAAGTCTACACTGTAAGCCACCCAGAGTGATGGACAGCAAATCAATTCCATAAATAAGCAATTGTCAGGGCTCCAACAAATCCACCCTCATTCAAATCAAAAGTCTCTAGCCGCATCTCAGAGGAAAGTAAATTGGTTTATTAGTAGTTGCCATGTTGGCGCGTGGCTGGGTGCAGCCGATACTAAATCATATCATACATTTCCCCCTTGACCCTAGATGTGACTTCTCCAATGGGACACATCCCTCTCCAAGAGTCATCCATCATGCTCTCCAATAACCTTCTGGTGCTCCGACAACTTTGGGCAAACTTTGGGCTGCCGAGGTGATTATGTAGGCATTTCAAGAATGCCTTGTTTTCCTCCACTCCCTTTTTCCGGCAGCTAAAAAGACCAAAGGAGTATCTTTTTAGCTGACACTAATACATAAAGGCTAGCAAATGAAGATAGTCCTTGACTTACAGCAACTTGCTTAGTGACCGTTCAAAGTTACAATGGCACTGAAAAAAAATGACCGGTGGCCATTTTTCACACTTACGGCCGTTGCAGCATTCCCCCTGGTCACGTGATCAGAATTCAGCCACTTGGCAATTGACTCATATTTATGACGGTTGTAGTGTCCCTGGGGTCACACGATACCCTTTTGTGAGCTTCTGACAAGCTGGGGAAACCAGATTCATTTAACAGCTGCGGCAAAAAAGGTCGTAAGATGGGGGCAAGACTTCCTGAATGACTGTCTCGCTTAGCAACAGAAATTTGGGGCTGAACAGTGGCCATAAGTTGAAGACTACAGGTAGTCCTCAACTTACAGGTCAACAATGAAGCCCAACATTCATGTTGCTCAGTGAGAAATGTGTGAAGTGAGTTTGGGCTGCATTTGACGATTTTTCTCACCAGATTTGTTAAGTTGAATCCCTGCAGTTGTTCAGGGAGTCACGCAGCTGTTCAGTGAATCTTGATTCCCCAATGACTTTGCTTGTCAAAAGGTCACAAAAGGGGATTGCACAACTCCAGGACCTGCATCCATCATAAATGTGAGTCAGTTGCCAAGCCTCTGAATTTTAATCACGTGACCTTGGGGGTGCTACAACGGTCCGTAAGTGTGAAAAATAGCCAACAAACCATTGTTAAGTTGAGAGCTAACTTTACCTGTATCAGACATCACTGGAACCAGGGGTGGGATTCAGCCAGTTCGGACCGGTTCAGGAAAACCGGTTGTTCTGGCGATTAGTTGGCCCCGCCCATCCGCCCTTGTCTGTCCTTTATTTCCTTTTTGCAGCCCAGATGATTCCTGCTGTTCCTGGCGTTTGCAAACATCTACCAACAATTCATCCCATCCTTCGCGAGGTTTGACAAGGTGTCAGGATTCCGGCAGTGACCCCCATTTAAATCATGAGTCTCAAGCCAAACTTCCAAAACTTCAAAAGAATTTATTGGGAGTTAACATGTCCGCACTGCCTAGGTGCAGCCGACTCTGAGGCACATCATTCATTGTCACTGTGCTGGTTAGACAGTATGAATCTCAGCATAATTGTGAGTTATATTTTGAGGATGCCTAATACAATCCAATAAATGAACTTTGCATGGAAGCCTTTGTAGTAGTGTTGGACAGCTTGAACGTGCTACCTCAGAAGCGTGGGGCTTGAAAGTCACCCTTGACCCTGGTTTTCCCCCCACCCCCTGGGTGTATTGTAATCCATATTCTCCAATGGGACACATCCATAGCCCAGAGTCATCAATCATGCTCTCCAGTTAGAATTTTGCACGGTGGAAACTTTGGTCACCTAGTTACTGTCTTTGAAAAAAACATTTATGGAATGCACTTTCAATTTCCAAGCTGCTGCAACTGCTCCCCGCCCACCCTTTCTGTTGCCAAATCTAAAAATACCAGAGAAATATTTTATGAGTTTTTTTTTAATTACATTTATATGCCGCCCTTCTCTGAAGACTCAGGGTGGCTTACAATTTTTGGAGCACAACCCAATGCGCTCAGCAATAGCCTTCATTCCATTGTATATGCCTGCTTATTATTACTAAGCGGCATTTTTACAAAGTCAGCTTATTGCCCCCAACAATCTTGGGTCCTCACTTTACCTACCCCGAGAGGATGGGAGGCTGAGTCAACCTTGAGCCTGGTGGGATTCGAGCCTGCACTAATGGCAGGCAGCTGGAACTTAAGCGCTAGGCATTTAACAGCCTGCACCACCAATGCCCAGAGGTGTTGACATGCACCTCCACTATTTCATGCTGTTTCACTCACCAGGGCTGCAGCAGAAGGTAAGTTGTAGAGCCCAAAACGAGCAGATTTCAAGCGCTGCCTGCGCGTGCACACTGAACCAGTTGTTACGCCAGGGGAATCCCAACCCTGACCAGAACAGAAAGCAGAAGCAGAACGTGTGTGGAAATTTGGAAAGGCGTGCCCTCCTCCATTCCCAAAAGGCGAGGTGGGAGATCGATCGGACTCGTTTCTTGGAAGACCTAGAGGGTGATTTCCACCACTCCCCAACCATTCCCTCTGCAACTCTGCAAAAAAGAAAGAAAAGGATGCAAGCCACAGCTAGAGGAGTGAACGTCAAGAAGCGCTTGGGGCAACCTGGCAGGCATGTTTTGCAACCTGGGAAACCAGAGGCAAGGCAGAAATGGAGGTTGTGGAGGAACCTGGAAAAGGAGAAGAGGCCCCAGACCAAAATACTTAGGGCAAGAAGAGCTGATCAGTCTCCTAGGCTGCATTAACAGAGGGATGGAATCAAGGTAATATGAAGTGTTAGTACCACTTTATTATTATTATTTATTAATGAGACTTGTATGCCGCCCCATCTCCGAAGACTCGGGGCGGCTCACAACTAAAACAACAAGAACAATAAATAATTAAAAAAGAATTAAACTAACAAGCCCCATTGAAATATAATTACATAAATACATAATAAAACCATGATAAAAACCACCACACCCCCCAAAGGGTCACAGCCCGGCTTGGTTAAATAACCAGGTCTTCAATTCACGGAAGGAGGTCAGGGACCAGGCGGAGTCCCAGGGGGAGTTGGTTCCAGAGGTGAGGGGCCGCGATAGAATAGAACTTTATAAAGCCTTAGTAAGTGTACTACATCCGGTTTTGGTCACCATGATGTTGAGACTCTAGAAAGAGTGCAGAGAAGAGTAACAAACATGATGAGGGGACTGGGGGCTCAAACATATAAAGAACATTTGCAGAAACTGGGTATGTCTAGTCTAGTGAAGAGAAGGACCAGGGGAGACAGGATAGCAGTCTTCCAGTATTTGAGGGGCTGCCACAGAGAGGAGGATGGGGGGGGTCAAGCTGTTTTCCAAGGCACCCGAAGGCCACACAAGGAATAATGGATGGAAACTGATCCAGAAGAGATTCAACCTGGAAATAAGGAGAATCTTTCTGACAGGGAGAACCATCAACCAATGGAACAGAAGTTGCCTTCAGAAGTTGTGGGAGCTTCATCCCTGGAGGCTTTCAAGAAGAGACTGGACTGCCATGTGTCAGAAATGGTGTAGGGACATGAGTGGGGGGTTGGACTAGATGACCTACAAGGTCCCTTCCAACTCTGCTAATCTGTTAATCAGTTTTGGTCACCACACTATAAAAAAGATGTTGAGACTCTGGAAAAAGTGCAGAGAAGAGCAACCATGAGGGGATTGGAGGCTAAAACATACGATGAACAGTTGCAGGAACTGGGCCATGGCTAGTCTAGTGAAGAGAAGGACCGGAGAGGAGGCATCTTCCAATATTTGAGGGCTGCCCCAGGAGGGGTCAAGCTATTTTTAGGAAGGAAGGAAGGAAGGAAGGAAGGAAGGAAGGAAGGAAGGAGAAGGAAGGAAGGAAGGAAGGAAGGAGGAGCATCTAGGCAAACCATGGATGGGCGAGAAGATGCAGTGTTTCAAAGAAGACTACCAGTAAGACCTAGCACTATTTTCTAAACCTGCCCTAATATAAGACCACCTCAATAAGACCTAGTGTAAATCTCAGTTCCAGGAAGACTTTTCAGGAGCAACAGTGCACCAGAAAACACCCCCTACACTCACACCCACTATTTGGCACTGTAAATATATAAGACCTACCCCGAAAATAAGACCTAGTGTGTTTTTGGGAGCCAAGAAAAATATAAGACAGTGTCTTATTTTGAGGCACGGTATGTCTAGTTTAAGGAAAAGAAGGATGGGATGACATGATAGCAGTCTTCCAATATTTTAGAAGAAGAGATGTCAAAAAGATGTTGAGACTCTGGAAAGAGTCCAGAGAAGAGCAACCAGGATGATTGGGGACCGGAGACCAAAACATACGATGAAAGGTTGCAGGAACTGGGCCTGGCTAGTCTACTGAAGAAAAGGACCAGGGGAGACAGGAGAGCATCTTCCAATATTTGAGGGGCTGCCCCAGAAAGGAAGGGGTCAACCCCATCTCCAAAGCACCTGAAAGGCAGGACAGAAAGCAATGAGATGGCTGACAGGGGTTGGACTAGATGACCTACAAGGTCCCTTCCAATTCCATTACTCTGTTTTTGAGCCCCACAGGGTCTTCAGAGGTTGAAAAATATGAACCTCAAAGTTATTTGCATGCAAAGAGACGGACTGGCCTAACCATAGCTTATTATTGAAGAAGCTACAATGTCGTAGGCTGCGATGGGCATCTATCTCAGACATTTAGCTGCAGGTAGCCCTCATCTTATAATGGTTCATTTAGTGACCAAAGTTGCAACAGCACTGAAAAAAGGGACGTATGTCTGTTTTTTCACACTTACGACCATTGCAGCCTCCCCGCTGTCACATGATCAAAATTCAGACACTCGACTCGTATTTACGACGGTTG
Organism: Naja naja; assembly: GCA_009733165.1. Classification (NCBI taxonomy): domain Eukaryota; kingdom Metazoa; phylum Chordata; class Lepidosauria; order Squamata; family Elapidae; genus Naja; species Naja naja. The sequence continues at coordinate 51,629 of SOZL01001856.1, read as the reverse complement.
GGGTCAAGTGATCTCCTTTTGCGACCTACTGACAAGCAAAGTCCATGGGGAAGCTGGATCCACTTAACAACCCCGTGACTAAGTTAACAAAACGGCAGCGATTCGCTTAACGACAGTGGCAAGAAAGGTCATAAAACGGGGCAAAAGCTCACCGATCAAGCGTCTGGCTTTGCAGCAGAAACTTTGCTTGTAAGTTGAAGCCTGTCTGTATTTAAATTAAATTAAAAAATAAAAATAAAGTATGAAGGATGTCAACTCTGGCCAGGACTTACTGGACCAAAATCAAAGATTGGATACAAGAAATTACCGACATCAAATTGAATTTAAGCCAGAACTCTATCTATTGGGGATAATCAAAAATCAATATCCGAAAAAGATAAAATGCATAATATTACACATTCTAACAGTGGCCAGAATAGCTTATGCGCAAATGTGAAAAGGGCCCAATGTTCCAACAGAAGAATTAGTCTTACAAAAAACAGCAGATTGCACAGAAATGGATATGCTCACCCTAAAAATATGTAGATATGTAAAATAAAAGTTAGATATTAATAACAATTGGTGATATATATATATATATATATATATGTATGATATGTATGAATAGATGATAGAAATATAAGACAATATTATATGTCGACGTAAAATGTTGTTGAAAACGTAATTATGATCTGTACTGGTGGAAAACAATAAAAATCATTATTTTTAAAGAAGGATGTCAACTCATAAAATATTTCTATGGCCTTTTTAGAGTTGCCAACAGAAAGGGAGGGTGGGGGGAAGGGTTTTGAAAGAGCAGTGCTGCAGCTTGGAAATTGAAACTGCATTCCATAGATGTTTTCAAAGATAGTAACTAGGTGACTGAAGTTTCTGCCAGGCAAAATTCTAACTGGAGAGCATGACTGATGACTCTGGCCTATGGATGTGTCCCATTGGAGAATATGAATTACGATACACCCGGGGGTGGGGGTGGGAACCAGGGTCAAGGGTGGTAATGGATGATGTATCTCAGAGTGGGCTACACCCAGGTAGTGCTGGCATGTTAACTCTCAATAAATCCTTTTGAAGTTTTGGAAGTTTGGCTCAAGACTCATGATTTAAATGGGGGGGTAACTGCCGGAATCCTGACAGTGGACTTCTTTTGAGAGAGCCGCAGCAAAGGGGAGTCTTGCTAACTGTTAGGGAACCCCCCCTCCCAATCCTGCAGAAAGCCTCACTCAGGGCTGCCCTGCTCCGAAGAAGAGGAAGGGGTTGCTGTGATCAGAGCCCAGGATGGGTGTTGCACGCCTGCTGGGGAAGCCAAGGCCAAGCGAAGAGAAATTCCTTCCCGCTTTCTGTGGCCGAGGCCTCCTGGCCAGGAGATTAATCATTACTCCATATTCTCTGGAGGGGCTGGTTCCAAACCAGGCAGCTGTAACTGCATTACAGAGACTATGAGACACACAGACAAATGCACACCCAGAGACTGGCAAAGGGTAGGGGAACTTTGCAGGGACTCCAAAGAGCCACAAGGTCCCAGGTTGGATTTGCTCAGCACACAATGACCCCCTAACCACTAGGTAGATCCCTCGCTTCCTCCCTTCTCACCTTTTTTCCGTCCTATTTTTTTCCTTCCTTCTCTTCCTTCCTCCTTCTCATTGCGGCTTTCTCTCCTTCCTTCTTCCTTCCTTCCCATTTTCACTCTCACCTTCCTTCCTTTTCTTCCTCCTCATTTTCACTTTCTCATCTTCCTTCCTTTCTTCCTTCCTTCCTCATTTTTACTTCCTTCCCCCTTCCTCATCTTCTCACCTTCCTTCCTTTCCTTCCTCATCTTCACTTCCTCCTTCCTCCCTTCCTTTCTCTCATTTCCATCTTTCTTCCCATTTTCACTCTCACGTTCCTTCCTTCCCTTCCTCATTTTTACTTCCTCTTCCTTCCTTCCTTCCCATTTTCACCCTCATGTTCCTTCCTTTCCTTCCTCTTCCTTTTTACTTCCTCCTCTTTCTTCCTATCTTCCTTCCTTCCTCCTTCATTCTCATTTTGACTTTCTCATCTTCCTTCCTTCCCCTCTTTTTCATGTTCTCATCTTCCTTCCTTCCCATTTTCACTCTCACTTTCCTTCCTCTTCCTCCTCATTTTCACTTCATCTTCCTCCCTTCCTCTCCCATTTTTTCCTTCCTTCCTTGGATAAGCTGGATTCAGACTTATGACCATGAGATTCACTGAATGAAGGAGCTGACTCGTTTAACCACCACTGTAAAAATGGACTTCAGACTGCAACATCTCGCAACCAAATGTCAGTGCTCAATTGTGGTCATAAGTCAAAGACTACCTGTAGAACAGGGGTATCAAAGTGGCAACCAGATGTGCCACACCCAGGCCAGCTTCACGAAGGGGAAAACCATCACAAAACATCACATGACAGCAACATGGATGCCGCACATTTGACACCCATGTTGTAGATGGAAGATCATTCAAATGTTCTATCTCCTAATCATAGGGTAAATATATGCTAAGTATAATTTCTATAGAAGGAACAGATCAGACCTCCAGCCCTTGCTTCTCAATGGAGACTGAGTGGAGCAAGTGGCCAGTTTTAAGTTTCTGGGTGTTACCCTAAAAGAGGACCTGACCTGGGGGGGGGGGCTCACATTGCAGCCCTGGTCAAAGGGCCCAGCAGATTATACTACCTGAGGCTTCAGAAACAACAACTGGATGGAAACTGCTTGACCTTCTATTGCTGCACCAGAGAATATTTAATTTACTGCCCTCTGTATGGTTTACAATTGCACAGGGCAGATAGGATTCACTCAGAGGTTAATATCATTGCCGAGATCATGGGTTGCCCTCTCCTACTTTGAAGAGCTTTATAGCTCCCGCTGCCTTAAGGAAGTTCAAAACATCCTCAAAGACCCATCTCATCCTGGGAACCCTTTTTTTGAACTATTACCATCTGGCAGACGGTATAGGACAATAAAAACAAGCACAAATAGGCTGAAAAACAGTTTCTATCCCAGGGCAGTAGCTCTGTTGGATTCTAGTGTATAGTGCAATATGAATGCAACATCAGGGGTTTTCTATTCAATGTATAGAATGTGAAGGATGTGTGTTTGTGTTTTATTTTCATAGTCATAATGTACACTGAAGATGGCATTTAATTTCATTGTACGAGGTGCAAGGACAATAAACTAAAATAAACTAAAATAAAAACAAGGACAAATAGGCTGAAAAACAGCTTCTATCCCAGGGCAGTAACTCTATTGGATTCTAGTGTATAGTGCAATATGAATGCAATATCAGGGGTTTTCAATTCAATTGTATAGAATGTGAAGGATGTGTGCTTGTGTTTTTATTTTCATAATCATAATGTACACTGAAGATGGCATTTAATTTCACTGTACAAGGTGCAAGGACAATCAAGTGAACTAAACTAGTTTCAAAACTTTCAATAATTCAGAAAGCAAAGCAAGACAAGAGAAACATCTCGCCAAGTTTAAGGCTCGCAAACTTCAAACTCTCAGAATTTACAAAGGAGCGCCTAGACAAGAGGCAGTCCTTGATTTACAACGATTCATTTAGTGACCGTTCCAAGTTACAACAGCACGGAAAAAAGCAACTTATGGCCGCTTTTCACGCTTACGACCGTTGCAGCCTCCCCGTGGTCACCTGATCAAAATCCTGACGCTTGGCAACCGACTCGTGTTTATGATGGTTGCAGCATCCCCGGGGTCACGTGATCGATCCCCCTTTGCAACCTTCTGACAGGCCAAATCAATCGGGAAGCCGGATTCGCTTAACAACCGTGTGATGAGCTTAAGAAATGCTGTGATTCACTTAACAACGGTGGCAAAACAAGATGGGGCCAGGCTCACTTAACTGGGCGCTGGGCTCGCTGAAGCATGGATATTTAGCCCACTGCAGTCATAAGTCGAGGATTCCCTGCAGGGTGTGAGCTGCAAAAGGGTTAGAAGTTCTTCTCAACTAAAATTAAAACCAAAATCAATACATAGCACTCCCCTGTCTTTAAAGCAGCCTCGCTCTCCGCCTATGGCTTCCAGAGAAAAGGACAGCCCCATTGTCTGGAATGGTATAAGGTGGCCTGCTTGGGTGGGGTGTGTGCTTGGACTAGATGACCTCTCAGGCCCCTTTCAACTCTCTTGTTCTGTATTCTTCTGTAATTCCTTTTGGGGGAAAAAGCAGGGGAAAGCCAGCTCTGCAAAAGATAAAACCAGCCCCGAAGCCGGTTTGTAAACTGGAGTTTTTTTAAATAAGGAAGTGAGTTTGCAAGGCCTCCCATCGCTGGCCTGGAGCGGAGTGAGTCACACTTAGTAGAAGGTATTTCCTGCACACACACACACACACACAAAATGCAAACGATTAAATAAACTGGGAAATGAGCCCAAGCAACAGCTGAGGTTTTTCCCAGGGCTTTACCTGAAAGGTAATTCTTCTCGGCGCCCTCCAAAATAAATACGATACAGGTAGCTCTCAATTTACATTCACAATGGAGCCCAAAATTTATGTTGCCAAGTGAAACATTTGTTTAATTAATTTTGGCTCATTTTACAATCTTTCTTGCCATGGTTGTTCTTTCTTTTTATCTATCTATCTATCTATCTATCTATCTATCTATCTATCTATCTATCTAATCTATCTCATCTATCTATCTATCTATCTATCTATCTATCTCCCTATCTATCTATCAATCTATCCATCTATCTATCTATCTATCTATCTATCTATCTATCTATCTATCTATCTCCGTTATCTATCTATCTCCATTCTCTCTCTCTCTCTCCCTCTCTCTCTCTCTCTCTCTCTTCTATCTATCTATTGAATTTATATTCTTTCTGCGCCAACTCAGGAAGCTCAAACTGCCCAAGGAGCTGCTGATCCAGTTCTACAGAGGAATGATTGAGTCTCTCATCTGCACCTCTGTAACTGTCTGGTTTGGTTCTGCAACCCAGCAAGATGGACACAGACTCCAGAGAGTAATTAGGACTGCAGAAAAAACAATGGCTACCAACCTGCCTTCCATGGAGGACCTGTATCCTGCATGTGTCAAAAAGAGGGCTGTGAAAATATCTACAGACCCCTCACATCCTGGACATAAACTGTTTCAACTCCCACCCTCAAAATGACGCTATAGGGCACTGCAGAACAGCTAGACACAAGGACAGTTTTTTCCCGAACGCCATCACTCTGCTAAACAAATAATTCCCTCAACATTGTTCAACAATTTACAAAGTCTGCACTATTATTACTATTAATCTTCTCATCACTCCTTATCGCCCATCTCCTCCCACTTGTGACTGTGACTGTAACTTCGTTACTTGTATCTATGATTTATATGGACTGTTTCCTGGTATGATTTGATGGCTTATTGTACCCTATGACTATTATTAAGTGTTGCACCTGATGTTCTTGACAAACCTATCTTTTCTTTTATGTACACTGAGAACATTTACACCAAAGAAAAATTCCTTGTGTGTCCAATCACACTTGGCTAATAAAGAATTGTATTCTGTTCTGTTCTGTTTTGTTCTGTTTTGTTCTGTTCTGTTCTATCCTATCCTATCCTATTCCTATTCCTATTCCTATTCCATATTCTCTATTCTATTCTATTCTATTCTATTCTCACATTCTCTATTCTATTCTAATTCTAATTTGATTCTATTCCCATATTCTCTATTCTATTCCTATTTTCTCTATTCTATTCTATTCTAATTCTATTCTAATTCTATTCTGTTCCCATATTCTCTATTCTATTCTAATTCTAATTCTATTCTATTCCCATTTTCTCTATTCTATTCTAATTATATTCTATTCCAATTTTCTCTATTCTATTCTAATTCTAATTTTATTCTATTCCCATATCTATTCTATTCTATTCTATTCTAATTCTAATGCTATTCCCATTTTCTCTATTCTATTCCATTCCCATATCCTCTAGTCTAATCTATTCTAATTCTATTCTATTCCCTTCTATATTGTAGCCTATTCGCCCATGGCAACTTGAGGCATCTTACAGAATGTAAAACCATATTTAAATTTAAAAAAAACAATAAAAACTAACAAAAACAATCAAACAAATTAATAAAGTACAATGGAACAAAATCTGGGGGAAAATAAATAAATAAATAAATAAATAAATAAATAAATAAATAATCACACACACCCCAAATTCCCCCATCCCGTCCCGACGACAGCAGATCACACGAGCCATTTGATGGGCTCCATCAGCGCTCTGGGTTTCCCCAGGCCCACTGGCAGAACGAATAATGAATGTTAATTAATTAACATTAAGCGAATAATTGCCGTTGTTCATGTTAGCCCCACGGTTGTTAAGCGAATCCGGATTTCCCCCGTTGGCTTTCTTGGTCAGGAGGTCACAAAAGGGAGGGAATCACGTGATGATCGGGGATGATGCGACCATCGTAAATATGAGTCGGTTGCCAAAGCGTCCGAATTTTGATCACGTGACCACCGGGGATGCAGCAAAGGTCGTTAAGTGTGAAAAATGGCCGAAAGTCTTTTTTTTTTTCAGTGCCATTGTAACTTTGGTCACTAAATGAACGGTTGTATAGGCGAGGGTTACCTGTATTTAAATAAAAGAGAATTTACCTCAGGATCAATTAACTTTGGGGTAACTAACCTTCACCAACCTTCTGCCCAAATATGACAGGAGCTGCAGGCCCAGACGGACTGGAGGTGTTTAAAATTGGAAAATATATCCGCACCAAATATTGTATTAGGTGCCAGCCTTCGGCAAACTGTTTGCCCAGGGCGGGGTCCAAAAAATCTGAGATGACTAAAAAAATTAGCTTTTAATTCACTAGTCATCCTGTTAGGTCTGTGTCATTGCCTTCCCTATGGGTTTTCCAGATTTTGGTGCAATGTTTAATGCAATGTTCCAAGTTTTAGTGCAGTATTTTTCAACACTTGGCAACTTTTAAGATGGGTGGACTTCCACTCCCAGAATTCCCCAGGCAGCCTTGCTGGCTGGGGAATTCTGGGAGTGGAAGTCCACCCTTCTTAAAGCATGCTGGCTGGGGAATTCTGGGTATTAAAGTCCATTCTTCTTAAAGCATGCTGGATGGGGAATTATGGGAATTGAATTCTACCATCGTAAAGCATTCTGGCTAGGGAATTCTGGGAGTGGAAGTCCACCCTTCTTAAAGCATGCTGGCTGGGGAATTCTGGGATTGAATTCCTCCATCGTAAAGCATTCTGGCTAGGGAATTCTGGGAGTGGAAGTCCACCCTTCTTAAAGCATGCCGGCTGGGGAATTCTGGGTATTAAAGTCCATTCCTCTTAAAGCATGCTGGATGGGGAATTATGGGAATTGAATTCCACCATCGTAAAGCATTCTGGCTAGGGAATTCTGGGAGTGGAAGTCCACCCTTCTTAAAGCATGCTGCTGGGGAATTCTGGGTATTAAAGTCCATTCTTCTTAAAGCATGCTGGATGGGGAATTATGGGAATTGAATTCCACCATCGTAAAGCATTCTGGCTAGGGAATTCTGGGAGTGGAAGTCCACCCTTCTTAAAACATGGTGGCTGTGGAATTCTGGAAGTCCTCCCCTCTTAAATCATGCCGGCTGGGGGATTTTGGGAGTGGAAGTCCACCCATCGTAAAGCATGCTGGGTGGGAAACTGTGATAGTACAAAATCTACCCATCTTAAAATTGCCAAGTTGAAAAAAAAATGCGGTTTTATTGCATTATCCACCCCAAACCCTCTGAATTTTTAGCCCAGCCAAGTCACTCTCCCTAATCTCAATAACAAATGTTATGTCTGTAATGTGGAGGACAAACTCCCAGCTCAGCGGATGGAGGCCCATGGCAGCAACTAAGGCATAGCCTCAGAGGTGGGGCTGTTTTTGTGCGTTTGTGTGAATTTTCTCCTTGGAAGGTCACCCAGATAGCAAAGCAACAACGGATGACAAGGGGACCTTCTCTGCCCTGATTAAAAACTGGCAGCCAGAAACTTTCCTTGAAGTCTGAATAAATAAAACCAGGATTTGCGGGTTGGGCAGGGAAGAAAGAAGTTTAATTTTCCACAGAATAAAAAACACCAAAACAGCTTAGGTTGGATGTTTCTAAAAAGGAGGCCTCTGAAATCTGAACTTGCAAGGTAGACTGCTCCTGGATATGGCTGAGCTGCTCCCTTGGTTCTTATATCAGCCAATCATTTCGCTCTGGGGGGGCTACTACATCCTTGCAAAGCAAGAAAACAACCATTTAACCACCGCCTGCATGCTGAAGCTTAATTCTGATGCCAGGTTTTTAATATCGAGGTAGTCCTTGATTTACAACAGCAATTGAACCCAAATTTCTGTCGGTAAACGAGACCGTTGTTAAGAGAGTGGTTGACAACGTGGTTTTTAAGTGAATCGCCGCCATTAAGTTAGTAATACGGTCATTAAGTGAATTTGGCTCCCCTCCCCGTTGACTTTCTTGGTCAGAAGGTCGCAAAAGAGAATCACGTAACCCCGGGACGCTGCGACCATCGTAAATATGAGTCAGTCGCCAATTTGGATCATGCGCCTATTGGGGAGCGTGCAACGGTCGTAAGTGTGGAAAAACGGGTCGCAGCCACCCAAGAGTTACCCGTGCGCTAAGATGGACGGCTGATAAATTTAGAAAATCAAATACATTTTAAAAAAATAACATCTGCTGCCAAAAAGTTTGGAAAATCATTTGGTGAGTTTAATGCCCGGCACAACTCCAGGACTGGAATTCTGGGCTCCGTTACAGTCGCAACTGTGTAAATGTTTTAAAAAGAAATGAAATGAATAATAAATAAAGGTTGGCATCAGGCTGGCATTTCTCTGGCCACCTTCCAAGGGCAGGTGAGGCCAGGATAAAGAGTTGGGTGGAGCAAGGGCCTAAGGTCAATTCTTTATAAAATCAATTCTGACTTTATTTTAATTGCCTTTTGATTTTAAAGCAAAGACACCGAGAATTAAGAATTGCCTTTGTCCCTTTCCTCTGAAGCTAGTGACAGGTGGCAATTTCACCCGGGGCTGCAGTGGAGAATGGGACTTTTCACCCACGTCAGCTCTTGCTCTTAACCTTGAACTCAGCACCGTCTGGATGCAAAACAGATGTCCACACCCGTAAACACACACCCAAAGGCAGAGCTGAATTCACGAGAAAAAAGTTTTCTTTCCAGCTCAAATATTCTCTGGAAGATCCACACTTCTCCAATCTTGCGGCCAAGTGCAGGGGGAAATAAACCACATATTTTTAGATTTAGATGCATTACATTATTTAAAATAAGATTTTGGGAAGAGGGAAATGGGGTGATTTATGGGCCAGAGCCCCTAGTAACACACAATCTTAGCACCTTGAAGATGGGTTGGACTTCAATTCCCAGAATTCTCCAGCCAGCTGATGCCTCCATCTTAAAGCATGGCTGCCTAGGGAATTCTGGGAGTGGAAGTCCACCCCTCTTAAAGCATGCTGGCTAGGGGTTCTGGGAGTGGAAATCCTCCCCTCTTAAAGGTCGACTCCGAGGGCTCTCACTTGTGGGGTCCCCCAGGGGTCGGTCCTCTCGCCCCTCTTGTTCAACATATGAAGCCGTTGGGTGAGATCATCCGTGGCTTTGGGGTGAAGCATCGTCAGTACGCTGATGATACGCAGTTATACATCTCCACCCCAGGCCATATCAGTGATGCCCTCTCCGTGATGTCCCGTTGTTTGGATGCGGTACGGATCTGGATGGACAGTAACATGCTTCAGCTCAATCTGGCTAAGACAGAGTGGCTGTGCATACGGACATCTCGACCCAGTCAGGAGATCCCATCTTTGGTCATGGGGGGAGCGGTGTTGCCCCGTGGACAGGGCACGAATCTGGGGTCCTCCTGGACTCACGGCTCAGGTTGGAGGAGCAGGTGGGAGCCGTGGCCAGGGGGCCTTTGCCCAGGTCGGCTGGTTCGCCAGTTACGCCCATATCTGGACCGAGATGCCCTGCGCACGATCACTCAGGCGCTCGTTGTCTCCCGACTGGACTACTGCAACGTTCTCTATTTAGGACTGCCCTTGCATACCATCCGGAGGCTTCAGCTGGTGCAAAATGCGGCCGGCGCGGTTGTGATGGGAGTTACCCGATTCTCCCATATTACCCCCCTCCTGCGCGGCTTGCATTGGTTGCCGGTGCGCTCGGGTGAGGTTCAAGGTTTGGCTTTAACATTCAAAGTCCTACACGACATGGGTCCACAATATTTAAGGAAGCGCCTCCTACCAGCTTCAGCTGGTGCAGAATGTGGCCGCGCGGGTTGTGATGGGAGCTTCCTGGTACTCCCATGTTACACCCCTCCTGCGCGGCCTGCATTGGCTACCAGTTGCCCTCCGAGTGAGATTCAAGGTCTTGGTATTAACATTCAAAGTCCTACAAGGCATGGGTCCGGGATATCTACGGGAACGTCTCCTGCCGGCATCGAATGCCAACCGCCCTGTACGAGCGCACAGACAGGGGCTCCTTGGGGTGCCGTCTGCGACCAGTGTCGTTTACGGTGTCCCGGGGGAGGGCCTATTCTGTGGCAGCTCCCACTTTGTGCAATCAACTACCCCTGGGGCTCCGTTTGGCCCCCGACCTTCACATCTTCCGCCATGACTTGAAAACCTGGTTATTTGGACAGATCGGGCTGTGCTGACCTCTTGGGGGGGGGCAGGGGGCTTCATTTTTAAACTGCAGGGTTTTAGATGAATTTGGCTTGTTTATTTAATATTGTTTTAGTTAATCAATTTGTTGTACTGTTTTTAGTTGTGAGCCACCCCAAGTCCTCTTTGGAGAGGGGGCGGCATACAAGTCAAATAAAGAAAGAAAGAAAGAAAGAAAGAAAGAAAGAAAGAAAGAAAGAAAGAAAGAAAGAAAGAAAGAAAGAAAGCATGCTGGCTGGGGAATTCTGGGAGTGGAAATCCTCCCCTCTTAAAGTAGTCCTCCCTTCTTAAAGCATGCTGACTAGGGGATTCTGGGAGTGGAAGCCCACCCCTCTTAAAGCATGCTGGCTGGGATTCTGGGAGTGGAAGCCCACCCCTCTTAAAGCATGCTGACTAGGGGATTCTGGGAGTGGAAGCCCAACCCTCTTAAAGCATGCTGGCTGGGGGATTCTGGGAGTGGAAGCCCACCCCTCTTAAAGCATGCTGCTGGGGGATTCTGGGAGTGGAAGTCCACCCATCTTAAAGCATGCTGGCTGGGGTATTCTGGAAGTGGAACTCCACCCCTCTTAAAGCATGCTGGCTGGGGAATTCTGGGAGTGGAAGTCCTCCCCTCTTAAAGTAGTCCTCCCTTCTTAAAGCATGCTGACTAGGGGATTCTGGGAGTGAAAGCCCACCCCTCTTAAAGCATTCTGGCTGGGAGATTCTGGGAGTAGAAGTCCTCCCCTCTTAAAGCAGGCTGGCTGGGGAATTTTGGGAGCTGTAGTCCACCTCTCTTAAAGCAAGCTGGCTGGGGGATTCTGGGAGTGGAAGTCCATCCCTCTTAAAATTGCTAAACTTGGGAAACACTGCCATAATATACAACACTCTGAGTAAGTAGCAAATACTAGTAGTCCTTGACGTACAATCACAATTGAGCCCAACATTTATGTTGCTAAGCGAAACATTTGCTAAGTGAGTTCTGCCCCATTTTACCACCTTTCTTGCCACAGTCATTAAGTGAATCACAGCAGTTGTTAAGTTAGTAACACAGTTGTTAAGTGAATCTGGCTTCCCCATTGACTTTGCTGGTCAGAAGGCCGCAAACAGGGATCACATGACCCTAGGACACCGCAACCATCATAAATACAAGTCAGTGGCCGAGCATCTGAAGTTTGATCCTGTCACTGTGGGGATGCTGCAATGGTTATAAGTGTGAAATACAGTCATAAGTTACGCTGTAACTTTCAACCGTCACTAAATCAATTGTTGCAAGTGGTGGATTACCTGGATCCTACAACAAACTACCAATTTAATGCTCTGAGTCGAAACTGCCCAACTGCTGGATAAAAGGGTCTGGCTGGGAGGCCACCCATAGGGCCATTTCGCAGACAAGAACGCTGAGGCTCAGCCAATACATGACTGGCAGAAGGAAGATGGAAGGACTTTTACAGTAACTTTATGGTCATTTTGAGTGTACACTAAGTGGCATACATTAAAATGAAATTCTGTTGCATACGGCTCTCAAAGGGTCAAAAGAATAATAGAATAGAATGTTAGAATATTAGAATAGAATAGAATAAAAAATAAGAATAGAATAGAAAATTAGAATGGAATGGAATAGAATAGAATATTAGAATGGAATAGAAGAAAAGAAAATTAGAATAGAATAGAATAGAATGGAATGGAATAGAATAGAATATTAGAATAGAATAGAAAATTAGAATAAAATAGAATAGTAGAATAGAATAGTAGATTAGAATAAAATATTAGAATAGAATAGAAAATTAGAATAGAATAGAATAGTAGAATAGAACAGTAGATTAGAATAGAATATTAGAATAGAATAGAATGGAATGGAATGGAATAGAATAGAATATTAGAATAGAATAGAAAATTAGAATAAAATAGAATAGTAGAATAGAATAGTAGATTAGAATAAAATATTAGAATAGAATAGAAAATTAGAATAGAATATTAGAATGGAATAGAATAGAAAATTAGAATAGAATATTAGAATAGAATAGAATATTAGAAGAAAATAAAACAGAACAGAACATAAAACAATAGAATAGAATAGAATATTAGAAGAGAAGAGAATATTAGAAGAGAATATTAGAAGAGAATAAAACAGAACAGAACATAAAACAACAGAATAGAATATTGAAATGGAATAGAGTAGAATAGAATTTTATTGTCACTTTGTACACTAAACGGCATACATTAAAATGAAATTCTGTTGCATACGGCTCTCAAAGGGTCAAAAGAATAATAGAATAGAATGTTAGAATATTAGAATAGAATAGAATAAAAAATAAGAATAGAATAGAAAATTAGAATGGAATGGAATAGAATAGAATATTAGAATGGAATAGAAGAATAGAAAATTAGAATAGAATGGAATAGAATGGAATGGAATAGAATAGAATATTAGAATAGAATAGAAAATTAGAATAAAATAGAATAGTAGAATAGAATAGTAGATTAGAATAAAATATTAGAATAGAATAGAAAATTAGAATAGAATAGAATAGTAGAATAGAACAGTAGATTAGAATAGAATATTAGAATAGAATAGAATGGAATGGAATGGAATAGAATAGAATATTAGAATAGAATAGAAAATTAGAATAAAATAGAATAGTAGAATAGAATAGTAGATTAGAATAAAATATTAGAATAGAATAGAAAATTAGAATAGAATATTAGAATGGAATAGAATAGAAAATTAGAATAGAATATTAGAATAGAATAGAATATTAGAAGAAAATAAAACAGAACAGAACATAAAACAATAGAATAGAATAGAATATTAGAAGAGAAGAGAATATTAGAAGAGAATATTAGAAGAGAATAAAACAGAACAGAACAGAACATAAAACAGAACAGAACAGAACATAAAACAACAGAATAGAATATTGAAATGGAATAGAGTAGAATAGAATTTTATTGTCACTCTGTACACTAATTAGCATACATTAAAATGAAATTTCGTCGTCTAGGGCTCTCAAAGAAAAAAACCTCAAGAGTTCAGTCGAAGGACAGCAGGGTGTCCTTCGGCCACCTTACCCGTCAGGCGCCCAAGAACCCAAGGGGAAGGACATCTAGAGTAGGAGAGAGTTGCAGATAGTTCTACCGGTTACAAATGGTCCGGTTTGCAACCTTGCAACCTTGGGAAAGGCGCTCCCAGGCCTCCTTCGCTATCTCTTGAGATTAGAGGGAAGAGCGGAAAGAAAGGCCGGCGGGAGGAAAAGCAAATCCTCTCCGCTTGGTGGGACGTGCTCACCTCTCCTCCAAACCCTTGCACATCAAGGACCAACTCCCACAAAACAGGCCTTGGGAATCCTGCCAGCTTGCCTTGAATTTCTCCCTCAGCGATTCCAGATTTCTACTTTTTTTTTGCTTTTTGGAACCCAGGCTCACATTAACAGAATAAACATAGATTTTTTTTGGTGGGAGGGGGGGGACACCTTAGAGGTCATCTAGCCCAGCCCACTACTCAAGCCAGAGACCTAGACAAAAATGGTTGACCGGTCTCCAGCCTTGAAAAAACCTCCCAGCAATGGAGCAGATAACAGATAATCAGAGTTGGAAGGGACCTTGTAGGTCATCTAGTCCAACCCCCCGCCCAAGCAGGGAGACCCTATATCATTTCTGACAGAGGGCAGTCCAGTCTCTTCTTGAAAGTCTCAAGTGATGAAGCTCCCACAAGTTCTGAAGGCAACTTCTGCTCCATCGGTTGATTGTTTTCACTGTCAAGTAAATTCCTCCTTATTTCCAGGTTGAATCTCTCCTTATTCAGTTTTCATCCATTGTTCCTTGTCTGGCCTACAGGTGCTTTAGAAAATGGCTTGACCCGCTTCCTTCTCTCTGAGGCAGCCTCTCAAATATTGGAAGACTGCTCTCCTGTCTCCCCCCTGGTCCTTCTCTTCCCTAGACTAGCCAGGCCCAGTTCTTGTAAATAAATAAATAAGAAATAAAGTGAATAAGCAATAACAATAAGAAATAAATCTCTAAATAAATATATAAATAAATAAAGCGGATAAGAAATAATAAGAAATAAATGTGTAAACTAGAAATAAATCTGTAAACAAACAAACAAACACTGTAAATAAGACTTGGCCTTATTATTATCATCTTTGGCCTTCAAAAGAGGCATTAGGTCTTATTTTCTGGGAATGTCTTTTCCACTCTCTCACCTTGCGGCGGTGGCACTGATAGCCCATGGCTGATTTTACCACCCAGCAGGAGCCCACGTGGCCGCTACCAGCCCACTTCTTCTACAGAAGCAGTGGAAAGCGGGCGCAGAAGAAGTGGGCCGGCAAGGCAAGGCAGGTGTTTGGGCATGGGAGGTCTGGCTGCAACTATCCTAAGATAAGCAGGTGCGGGGCACGTGTTGCAGCTCCAACCCCCCTCTGAAATCCTTGCCGTAGGTTGATTTTTACCAATGCGCCTCGCCCCACCTCTTGCAACCAATTGCAACAGAGTGGATGTGGTCGACTAGGGCTTATTTTTGGGGAAAACAGGTTAATAAACTGGATAAGAAATCAGAAGCAATAAATCTGTAAATAAATAAATAATAAAGAGAGTTAAGAAACAATAACGAGAAGAAATAAATCTGTAAATAAATAAAAAATAAAGCGAGTGAAGAAACAATAACAAGAAGAAGAAATAAATCTGTAAATAAGAAATAAATCTGTAAGTAAATAAATAAGAAATAAAGTGAATAATAAATAATAAATACATCTGTAAGTAAGAAATAAATTGCTGGTTTCTTCTGGGGTTTTCCATCGGATATTTGCTCTTCAGCAGATGTGACTTAAGGTGACTAAGTGTCTGCATTTCCCAGGTGTCTTGCCAACTTTATCTGGGGCTTGGGAAAGACAGGTTACTCAGCCCCACTTGGTCAATTAAAGGGGGGTTGCAGGGGGAGAGAAAACCTTTCTTTTTTCTGCACACAGCTTGGCTTGCTTGCTCAAGCAGCCACAAGTCTAACGGCAAGGCTGAGCAAAAGGCTATTGGCATGCCGGGAGAGGGAGGAATCGTGACTCGGGCCCAAACTTTTTGGGTGGTCTGACTTGGCCCTTTCCTTCCCAGCGTGGGCACCATCAAGTTGACTTACCTCCCTGGGACTTTTAATCTCATTTTAATTCCTCCCCGCCCCGAATCTGGAAAGCGTTTGAATATTTGAGAAGTTAAATCGAGTTGAGCTCATTTTCTGAGACGTGTCCGTGCGGGGCTCTTAGCCAAAAGGTGTGTGTCTCTCTGTGTGTGTGTCTGTGTGTGTGAATCTACATTTCCATTTTTCTGGGGTGTTTTTTTCAGCTTCCCAATCTAACGAGTGACCCTGGGATCTCCTGGTGGTTGCCCATCCAAGTGTGAACAAATGCAAAAATGACTGCACAGAAGACAAGGCAGGTAATCAATGACCATTCTTGTTCAGGGACTGTTTGAAGTTACAATGGCACTGAACAAAGTGATTTATTACCCTTTCTCACACTTATGACCTTTGCAGCATCCCCATGGCCACATGATTGAAGCATGCTGGCTGGGGATTCTGGGTATTAAAGTCCATCCCTCTTAAAGCATGCTGGCTGGGGAATTCTGGGAGTTGGAGTCCGCCCATCTTAAAGCATGCTGGCTGGGGGATTTTGGGAATTGAAATCTATTCATCTTAAAGCATGCTGGCTGGGGAATTCTGGGAGTTGGAGTCCACTCATCTTAAATTATGTTCATTGGGGAAATTCTGGGAGCTGGAGACATTATAACAAGGGTCTTCAAACATGGCAAGTTTAAGGCTTGTGGACTTCAACTCCCAGAATTCCTGAGTTAACATGACTGGAGGAGGAATTCTGGGAGTTGAAGTCCACAAGTCTTAAAGCTGTCAAGTTTGAAGACCCCTGCATTAGAAGATGAGGATTATGTTACTGCCCCAGGATCCAAAAATCAGAGGATGCTGATAGCGTTTTTGATTAAAAACTTCTGCTTCTTAAGGCACTTTCTGGGTAAGGAAGGGGAGGGGGCTATTTCCCACCTCGTCTTGGGGGGCGGGGAAGAGAAAGAGGCCATAAATATCAGATCCGACATTCATCTCAACCCAAACCTTGGAGCTTTTCACGGAATATACCCTCCCCACCCCCAAAAAAGGCCACAATTGCAGAATTGGGAAAGACCCAGAAAAAAACAGACGGAGGAAGAATTTGCTGCTGCCTGACTCAGACGTCTGAATCTCCCTGGTTAGGGGAAAAGTGGGGATGACAATGGAGAAAAACGACTACAAGTTTCATCATCCCGAGCCAATTGACACAGTCCTCGTTCCCATAATAGGGCTTCCCTGTTTATCAAAGCCTCCGGCTTCTAACAACAACAATAATATTTATAATACCAGCTTCTAACAATAATCATAATAATGGATCGCTGAAAATGTACAAGGCTACCTCTATTTAGTTTTTTTTTTTTAAATTGTTATGAAACCGAAACAAATGATGTTTCACCCAGCGCCCGTTTGTCAGTAAACTACTTCGGTGCTTCCCAATCCTATTTCTGTATGAATCGCTCTAAAAGAAAAGAAAAGAAAAGAGAAGAGAAGAGAAGAGAAGAGAAGAGAAGAGAAGAGAAGAGAAGAGAATAGTATCTTTTCTTTTATGTACACTGAGAGCATTTGCACCAAGACAAATTCCTTGTGTGTCCAATCACACTTGGCCAATAAAAGAATTCTATTTTCTATTCTAGAATTAAGAATAGAATTAAGAATAGAAATAAGAATAGAATAGAAATAAGAATAGAAATTAGAATAGAAGAATAGAATAGAAATAGGAATAGAATTGAAATTAGAACAGAAGAATAGAATATAATCGAAGTAATAGAATAGAATAAGGAATAGAATAGAATAGAATCAAAATAATGGAATAGAAATAAGAATTGAATAGAAATTAGAATAGAATAGAAATAAGAATAGAATAGAAATAAGAATAGAATAGAAATAAGAATAGAATAGAAATAAGAATAGAATAGAATAAGAATAGGAATAAAATTGAAATTAGAACAGAGGAATAGAATAGAATCGAAATAATACAATAAAGAATAGAATAGAATAGAAATAATAGAATAGAAATAAGAATTGAATAGAAATTAGAATAGAATTGAAATAAGAATAGAAATAAGAATAGAATAGAAATAAGAATAGAATTGAAATTAGAATATAGAAATTAAAGAATAGAATAGAATAGAGCAGAGCTGGAAGGTACCTATGAGGTCTTCTAGTCCAGCCCGCTGCCCAAGCAGGAGAACCTATAAATAATTCGGCACAAGGCAAAAACTTGGCCAGCCTCACAACAGGAACTAATTCATAGTTCCTAATTTCAGAACATCAATTTAAATCCAAGGCCAACACAGACAGTCCTCAACATACAACCGTTCGCGTCGCAACTGCTCAAAGTTACGATGGCACTCAAAAAAGGCATTTGGCGGAGCAGTCCTCACGCTTACGACTGACACAGCGTTTCCCAGGGTCAGGTGATCCAAATTTGGACCGGCGTGTATTGACGATGCTTAACGTGTCCCCGAGTCCCATTAGCGACCTTCCAGTCAGCAAAGTCAATGGGAGAAGTGGGATTCGCTGAACGGCCGCAGGGGTTCGCTTAATGACTGCAGTGATTCGCTTAACCACAGTGGCCAAAAGGTCATGGCTTCCTCCACGACCGCCTTGCTGAGTAACGGAAGCCCTGATCCCAGTGTTGGTCATAAAGCGAGGACTACCTGTACCGATTTCTCCAAGATGGCGGATCTTCCCACTAGGGACCGCTGCCTCAGCTTTGGCAAAATCTGTCCTGTGAAACTTACACGGAGCCATTGAATTCCCTCCAATACAAGCTGACCAAGATGGAACCCAGCCGACTATTAATTCCAGTATGCGGGGAGTCCTTGAATTACGACGGTCCGTTTAGTGACCGTCGAAAGTTACTGGGAAAAAATGACTCGAGGACCGTTTTTTTACACTTTTCACCATTGCAGAATCCGGACGCTTGGCAACTGACTCGTATTTACGACGGTCACGGTGTATCAAACTGTTGCGATCCCCTTTTGCGACCTTCTGACAAGGAAACTTGGCAACCGACTCACATTTACGATGGTTGGAGTGTCTCCTTTGGCGGCCTTCTGGCAAGCAAAGTCAGTGGGGAAGCCGGACGACTGTGACTCACTGAACAACCGCAGTGATCCGCTTAACAACAGCCGTTAAATAAGCGGTTGAAAGCCGACGACAGGTAGTCCTTGACTTACAAAGGTTTGTTTAGCGACCGTTTGAAGTGACGGCACTGGAAAAAAAAGCGATTTAGGACCGTTTTTCACACTTATGACCGTTGCAGCCATCCCCGTGGTCACGTGATCCAAATTCAGGCCCTCGGCAAAACTGACTCGTGTTTATGATGGTCGCAGTGTCCCGGGGTCATGTGATCCTCTTTTACGACCGCCTGACGAGCAACATCAATGGGGAGGCCAGATTCACTTAACAACCATGTGACTCACTGAACAACGGTGTCAAGAAAAGTAGTTAAACTCAATTAACAACTGTCTCACTTAGGAACAGAAACGTTGGGCTTAATTTGTGGTCGTATATTGAGGACTTGAATGCTCATTGGTTAAACCTCACTGCTCCTCCTCCCCCCCCCAATACACCGTCCGGAAAAGATCCAGAGGTTCCAGATTCGAACTCCGAACCAGCCCATCTGGAAGCAAGAGGCGGAATCTCGCTCGGAGGGGGAAAGCCGGATCGAGTGGATCTTTAAGCCAGATCCCTGACCCATCCTCAAGAAGTCAGCCGGGAGGGTTGAGGTTTTAGGGATCGTTTTTATAACGAGGTCCCGAGAACGAGAAGCGACCGGGGGGGGGGAGGGCAGCAGACGCCGTAGTTTTGTACAGTGAAGCAATGCAGCCGGATGACCTGATTGAAGATCTCGGCTTCGCTTGGAATCCCCACCCTCACCCCAGGCCTCTGCGGCCTCCCCCTCCGCTCCCTGCCCCTCAGGTGAGAAAACTCACCTGCCTCACAAGGTTGCTGGCCTTTATTTATTGGCTGATGACCCAGGACTAGATGTAAACACACAGCTGCAAAGTTCTGAGCCACAATTTGCACGCTTGTGCACAGAGAGATTTATTTTGCTGTATAGAACCAACACGTCAATGCGTTATTCCATCTGTCCATCATATCTATACCTCTTTTCTGTCTCTCCCTCCCTCTCTTTCTCTTTCTCTCTCTCCCTCCATCCCTCCCTATCGTCTACGGATCTCTCTATATAGAGGTAACTCTCTCTCTCTGTCTCCTAATTATGATAGATTTTTAATTTATTTATCAAATGTTAAATGATTGAGAGATGAGAAATGATAGGGATAGAAAGACAGACAGACAGACAGACAGACAGACAGACAGACAGACAGACATGCAGAAAGATAACCAGTAGGTAGGTAGACAGAGAGACAGAGAAATAGATTGTCTGACTGACTGATAGATGGGAGATTGATTCATTGATAGACAGATTCATTGATTGACATATATATATATATATATATATATATATATATTTGTTTTAATTTTCACGGGTAAAGGTATGTAGGTCTTGGTGTATTGGTCTTGTCCGTGTAAGATTGAGAATACCTTGGCAAGCGTTTTGCAATCTCATCCGTCATCTTCAGGCTGGTGTCTTCAGCGTTCTCCTGGGAGAAGTGTGTGATGGTGGCTGTTTTCCCGTTTAAAAGGGAAAAACAGCCGATCACACTCTCAGGAAAGCAGCTGAAACACCAGCCTGATGACGGATGAGATTCGTAAATGCCAAGGTATTCAATCAGGACAAGACTCCAATCTCAAGACTACATATATATATATATATATATATATATATATATATATATATATATGTCAATTGGTCAGCCAGTCTGTCTGTCTGTCTGTCTGATCTCTCTCTCTCATTCTCTCTCTCTCTTTCTCTCATTTTCTCTCTCTCTAGTAGTTATGATAGACTTTTTATTTATTTATCAAATGTTAAATGATTGAGAGATGAGAAATGATAGGGATGGATAGACAGACAGACAGACAGACAGACAGATAACCAGTAGGTAGGTAGGTATGTGGATAAATAGAAAAACAGATTGTCTGACTGACTAATAGATAGGAGAGAGATTGATTCATTGATGGACTGATTCATTGATAGACAGATTGACATATTATACACACACACACACACACACATCTTTCTGTCCATTCCCCATCATTTCTCTCTGTGTATCCTTCTACCTAACTTTCCTCCAAACGCACAGTAGTCCTTGACTTACGACCTCAACGGAGCCCAAAGTGTATGCTGCTAAGCGAGACATTTGGTCAAGTGAGTTTTGCCCCATTTTACGACTCCTTTCTTGCCACTGTTGTTAAGCGATTCATTGCGGTTTTTAAGTGAGTCATCAGGTTGTTAAGTGAATCCGGCTTCCCCATGGGCTTTTGCCGGTCGGAAGGTCACAAAAGGGGATCATGCTACCCCCGTCATAAACACGAGTCAGTTTGCCAAACATCCCAATTTTGATCATGTGACCACGCGGAGGCTGGCAACACTCGTAAGTGTGAAAAACTGGTCATAAGTCCCTTTTTTCAGGGCTGTTTTAACTTTTTAACAAGCAATTTTTTATTTTTATTTCTTTAAATAACTGCTGTAGGCTTGAATCCCACCAGGCTCAAGGTTGACTCAGCCTTCCATCCTCTCGGGGTAGGTAAATTGAGGACCCAAGATTGTTGGGGGCAATAAGCTAACTTTGTAAAAATGCCGCTTAGTAATAATAAGCAGGCATATACAATGGAATGAAGGCTATTGCTGAGCGCATTGGGTTGTATCCCGAAAATTGTAAGCCGCCCTGAGTCTCCGGAGAAGGGCGGCATATAAATGTAATTTAAAAAAAAAATACATCTTTAGGTGAATGGTGAGCTTCCGGGCTTTTCGTTTTAAATCAAGCATGACCATAATCACAGATTCAGCTTTCTTGTCTAATTTCACATCATTTACCTATTATCAATTTTCCTTTCTATATTCTCATAACATTACTTTATATCAACCTCTTCATTCTTAATCATTCTCTACATTCATTCATCGTATATTCTTACATTCGTTGCATTTGCAAATTTTACCGAATGAAATCATCCCATTAGTTGCTCACAAATTCATCTTGATTTATATCAGCCAATATTTTATCCCCTTTTCAATAATACTTTTGCCACTGACTTTTTAATAATACTTTTGCCACAGTCTGAGTCCAGACTGGGCTCCCACTTGTCAGAAATGGGGTGGGGTCTCCTGCTTGGGCAGGGGGTTGGACTAGATGACCTACAAGGTCCCTTCCAACTCTGATCAACTGTTATTATCTGTTATTTATAGATTTCATGCACACCCTTCCCTCTAACTTCATAACTTTTACACAAATTATATTCTCCCTCTGATTTTCATTTAGCCAATGATATAAACTAATAACAATATAATCATTAACTTCAAACAGTCACTAAAACGAAGGAGGACTTCCTGTATTTTGAACTGCAGCTCCTCTTACCTGCTTACTGCTCCTTCCCCGGCAACTATCATACCTATCTGTCAATATTTCCTAAATACCTGCCTGTCAATGTTCCCAGCCTCCCCCCCCCAAAAAAAACCCTGCTTCTGGCCCTTTCTCTAGCCGATAACCACGATGCTGTCAAACGGCTCACATAGCTTTTATTCCTGCAAGCTTCCTCTAAACACGCTGGCAAACAACAACCTTGCAAAGCAGGCCGGTATTTTTCAGGCACTAAAAATTGGCAGTCAAAAATAAATAAATAGATAAACCAACCCCCTCCCCCAAAAATGGAAGCAGGGCATGGAGAAGCAAAGTCAGAAAAACACAGCTAGAAACTGTGCTTTGTGCAAACCTGGTTTAAAACTTCTAGAGAGGGATGCAGCTATTTTACAAGGAGCCCAAAAAGCAGGATATTTTGTTGGAAAGTTCCCAAGGATGCCAGCAGATCCTTCAGAAAGAATATTTTTTAAAAGTTTTTTTTTAATCCCTGGATCCAGAAACGGTTTCTGGGAGTCTCTTGGATCTTAAATCAGTATTTTTTTTTCCTCTTTCAAACTTGGCCAGTTTAAGACGGGAGGACTTCAACTCCCCAGAATTCCCCAGCCAGCGTTGCTGGCTGGGAGTCTGAGTTAATCCTCCGTCTCATGCCAATTTAATAATACTGATTTAAATAGGAGATTTAGAGGTTCCCCATCAGCACCTCAAGGCCCCCTGACTCTTTGAGGAAAAAAGAGAAGGGGGAAGGGCAGGGAAAGCATTGAAAGGAGGAGATGTTAATGAGGGGGGCATTAAAATTCATGAGCCCTCGCCCAGGATGGGTTCTTGTTCAAGGTCTAAGTCTGGATTGTGGCAGAGAAATGCTCCTTCCATTCCTTCCTCCTTCCCTTTGTTCCCACCTTCCCTTGTTC
>SOZL01001856.1:0-17663 GCA_009733165.1 Naja naja | reverse complement strand
AGACAGACATGATATAGATGGATAGATAGGCGCTTTGATATGATAGACGACAGATGATAGATGGATGATGATGATGGATGGATGGACGGACAGACAGACAGACTAGCCAGGCCAAGTTCCTGCAACCGTTCTTACGTATGTTTGAGCCTCCAGTCCCCTAATCCTCTCGTTGCTCTTCTCTGCACTCTTTCTAGAGTCTCAACATCTTTTACATCGTGCGACCAAAACTGGATGCCGTATTCCAGGTGTGGCCTCACCAGGGCTTTAAACACAACCAGCCTTAAAGCCAGGAATCAAGGGTGGGAAACCAGGAAACTGGGCCAGCCTGTTCACATTTTAACCAAGACTTATAGAACCTCCTGAATAAAAGATACTTTTCTGGTTTTGCCCCAAATTTCAGAATGCTGACCAGCTGGTTGGGTTTGCATTCTTCCAAACCCTCCAGAGGCTACGACAAAACAAACTCAGCCCATGCTGAGAATGTGCAGTTGCAATGTTTTTTCACTCGGCCCTGATTGTGTGAGTACAACAACTCCCATCTGGCTTAAAAAAACAGCTTCCCTGCCCTCCAGAAGGGGATGGGGTGGGTAGGTAAATTTGCAACCCTCCCTCCATATTTTTAGTGGCGAACCTCTCAATTCTATTATCCGTACTACTGGGTGGTTAGCATCCCTGTAATTAGGGGCATAATAACGTAACAAGTGCTTGAATGAGGGGAGCGGTGTTAAGAGGGTCCTCTGGGGATCATCTAGTCCAACCCAACCCCACCCACCCCGCATCTCAGTGCCAAAAGCCAAATTCTCACAACCCTCTCAGGAGTTGTCGTTTTTTTGCATGGCAGAACAGAATAGAAGTATGAATTAGGATAGGGTAGGATAGAATTAAATTAAAATAGAATAGAATAGAATTCAGAATTAAATATAATAGAATATAGAATGGAATAGAATGGAATATGGAATAGAATTCAGAATAGAATAGAATAGAATTCAGAATAGAATAGAATAGAATAGAATAGAATTCAGAATTAAATATAATAGAATACAGAATGGAATAGAATGGAATATGGAACAGAATTCAGAATAGAATATAATAGAATTCAGAATAGAATACAAAAATAGATTAGAAGAATAGAATAGAATTCAGAATAGAATAGAATAGAAAGAATAGAGTAGAATAGAAAATAGAAGAATAGAATAGAATTCAGAATAGAAGAATAGAGTAGAATAGAATAGAATAGAAAGAATAAAGAAGTATAGAATAGAATAGAATTCAGAATAGAATAGAAGAATAGAATAGAAATAAAAATAGAATGTAGAATAGAATAGAATTCAGAATAGAACAGAATAGAATAGAATTAATAGAGAATAGAATAGAATAGAATTCAAAATAGAATAGAATAGAATTCAGAATAGAACAGAACAGAACAATTCTTTATTGGCCAAGTGTGATTGGACACAGAAGGAATTTGTCTTCGGTACATAAGCTCTCATTGTACAAAAAAGCTATAAGTGATAAATCATGATCATAGTCGTCATAAAAATACCTTCATCATAAATCGTAGATACAACACTTAGTGATAGTCACAGGAGACTAAATAAGCCATCAACATAAATCCTACTAGGAAACTAAATAAAACAATATAAACCGTAAAGATACAAGCCACAAAGTTATAGTCATAAGTAGAGAAGGGGATAGGGAATAGGAAGGAGAATAATAACAGTAATACAGCCTTACTAAAGAGTTTGACAGTGTTGTGGGAATGAGTTGTTTAGCAGAGGGATGGCAGGCGGGGATAAAACTGTTCTGCACAATCACACCCTGCAAAGGGAGCCACAGATGCTTCATGTATTTACAAGTAAACCTCCACTTATGAACATTTGTTTAAGTGACCGTTAAGTAGTTACAACGGCCTTGAAAAAAGTGACTGATAAAAACGTTTTTCACACTTACAACTATCTATATAGTCACCTTAAAATACCTTTCATATGAAAAAGATTATGATTGTTTAAAGAATAGTTACTAAAATTAAAACGATTAAATCACAATGATTAAATAATTAAAATAAAGCGAAGATTGCAACAGTCACTTAGATACATCTATTCGTAAATAAATAAATGCATATGTCAACTCATAAAATATTTCTATGGTCTTTTTAGAGTTGCCAACAGAAGGGGAGGGGAGAGCAGTGCTGCAGCTTGGAAATGGAAAGTGCATTCCATACATGTTTTTTCAAAGATAGTAACTAGGTGAGTGAAGTTTGTGCCGTGCAAAATTCTAACTGGAGAGCCTGATTGATGACTCTGGGCTATGGATGCATCCCATTGGAGAATATGAATTATTTATTTATTTACTTATAATTGGATTTGTATGCCGCCCCCTCTCCGAAAGGACTTGGGGTGGCTCACAATTAAAATACCACAATAAATATTTTAAAAAGAATTAAACTAAACACGCCCAATTACTAAAATCAATTTAAAATTCATTAAACCGCCCCCCCAAGAGGTCAGTCCAGCCCGGCCTGTTCAAACAGTTAGGTCTTCAAGTCGCGGCGGAAAGAGCGAAGGTCAGGTGCCAAACAGAGCTCCAAAGGGAGTTGGTTCCACAAGGCGGGAGCTGCAACAGAATAGGCCCTTCCCCGAGGCACCGCCAGCTGACACTGTCTAGATGGCATCGAGGTCCCTGTCTGTCTTGCACACAGGCGTCGGTATTCGTCATTGGCAGGAGACGCTCCCGCAAGTACCCCGGACCCAAATCATAAAGGACTTCGAATGTGAATACCAGCACCTTGAATTTCACCGGAGGGCAACGGTAACCAATGCAGCTCGCGCAGGAGGGTGTAACAGTACCAAGAAACTCCCATCACAACCCGCGCAGCCGCAATTATGATACACCCAGGGGGTAGGGAGGAAAGTCAGGGCCAAGGGTGACAATGAATTATGTGCCTCAAGAGTCGGCTACAACCAGGCAGTGCCGGCATGTTAACTCCCAATAAATCCTTTTGAAGTTTTGGAAGTTGGGCTCAAGACTCATGATTTAAATGGGGGGTGACTGCTGGATTCCCGACAGCATAAAGAGTTCTTAAGAAGAGGGTGGGCAGCCATTTGTCTGCATGGGTCTAGAGTCTCTTGCTTGTTGAGCGGGGGGGGGGGTTGGAGTAGAAGATCTCCAGGGTCCTTTCTAGCTCTACTCTGACGGAGTGCAAGGAACCGTTTCCTTTCCCACCTCCCTCATTTTGTCGTATTTTTTATTAGTGGCGCGAGACCTTCTCACTGCCGAGAATAACCTGGCAAACGGTTGTTTTTCTTCCTGCATCTGCTTGGCGAGAAAAGAAAAATGTTTGGACTGGCAGATTACACGTTTTGCAAACAAAAAACAACAAAGAAAGGAAATTTATACTTTGGGGGTGAAAGGAATAATTAGTCTGGGTTTTTTTTTTTTGGTCTGGGTTTTGATGAAGCAGCTATATATGGATTTGGGGCTCTTGTGCTTTACAGGTCTGTCCCGTTCTTGTGAATAGCATCAGCTGGACCTAGCCATGTTTGTTTGTAATTGCAATAGTGATAGAACTGGAAAGGACTTTGGGGGGGTTCTAATCTAGCCCCCCCCCCGGCTCAAGCAGGACAAGTCATTGCCCAGGCTATTGTTAAAAACCTCCAGTGATGGAGCAGCCACAATTCCCACTGATTGACTGATTGATTAATTACTTGATTTGATTTGATTGCTTACTTGTACCCCATGACTATCATTAAGTGTTGTACCGTATGATTCTTGATGAATATCTTTTCTTTGTATGTACACTGAAAGCATTTGCACCAAAGACAAATTCCTTGTGTGTCCAATCACACTTGGACAATAAAGAATTCTGTTCTGTTCTGTTCTATTCTATTCATATTCATATTCTATTCTATTCATATTCTATTTTCTATTCTTTTCTATTCTATTCTCTATTCATATTCTAGTCTATTCTATTTTCTATTCTTTTCTATTCTATTCTCTATTCTATTCATATTCTAGTCTATTCTATTTTCTATTCTTTTCTATTCTATTCTCTATTCCATTCTAATTTCTATTCTATTTTCTATTCTATTCTAATTTCTATTCTATTCTATATTCTAATTTCTATTCTATTTTCTATTCTATTCTAATTTCTATTCTATATTCTATTCTAATTTCTATTCTATTCCTATCCTGTTCCATCCCATCCCATCTCATTCTATTTAAATTATATTCCTATATCCTATTCGATTCTATTGTACCCTATGACTATTATTAAATGTTGCACCTGATGATTCTTGACTCTTGGCAAATGCATCTTTTCTTTTATGTACACTGAGAGCATTTGCAGCAAAAGAAATTCCTTGTGTGTCCAATCACACTTGGCCAAGAAAGAATTCTGTTCTGTTCTATTCTATTCTATTCTATTCTATTGCTTTTTTATTCTACTCCCATATTCTATTCTATTCTATTCTATTCTATTCTATTCTATTCTATTCAATACTAATTTCTATTCTATTCTATTCTCTATCCCGTTCCATCCCATTCTATTTAAATTATATTGCTATATCCTATTCTATTCTATTGTACCCTATGACTATTATTAAGTGTTGCACCTGATGATTCTTGACTCTTGGCAAATGCATCTTTTATGTCCACTGAGAGCATTTGCACCAAGACAAATTCCTTATGTGTCCAATCACAGTTGGCCAATAAAGAATTCTATTCATCTCTCTCAGCAGAGTTGGAAGGGACTGCTGAGGTCTTCTAGTCTGACCCCCCTGTTCAAGCAGGAGACCCTACCATTCTGGATAAGTGGCTGTCCAGTCTTTTCTTAAAAACTTAGGCAGGGGGTTGGACTAGAAGACCTCCAAGGTCCCTTCCAACTCTGTTATCCTATTCTATTCTATACTTCCAGTGTTGGAGCATTTACAATTTCTGGAGGTCAGCTGTTCCACTGGTTAATTGTTCTAATTGTCAGGAAATTTCTCCTTATTTCTAGGTTGATGAGTTTCCACCTGTTGCTTCTTGTCCTGCCTTCTGGGGCTTTGGAGAATAGCTTGACTCCCTCTTCTTTGGGGCAGCCCCTGAGGTATTGGAATCACTGCTATCATGTCTCCCCCAGTCCTTCTTTTTATTAAACTTAGACATACCCAGTTCCTGCAACCGTTCTTAATAGAACAGAATACAGCCGGAAGGGACATCGGAGGTCTTCTAGTCCAGCCCCCTGCTTAAGCAGAAGACCCTAATCAAGGAGAGAAGCAACCTTTGATTGAGGAGAAACTTCCTAAGAGTGAGAACAATTAACCAGTGGAAGCGCTTGCCACTAGAAGTTGTGGGCGCTCCATCACTGGAGGCTTTTAAGAAGAAATCTGACAGTCCTTTGTCCAGAATAGTGTAAGATCTCCTGGAAGGGACCTTGGAGGTCATCTAGTCCAACCCCCTGCCCAAGCAGGGGGGCGAACCTATGGCACATGTGCCACAGGTGGCACGCAGAGCCATTTGTGCGGGCACGCCGAGCCCCAGGCAAACTTACCTCACTGCGCATGCGTGCGCCTCCCGGCTGATTGTCAGCTACTTTGAGGCCTTTTTTGGGCTTGACAGAGGCTTGAGGGAAGTCTCTGCAGGCCGAAAAATAGGCCCGTTCTGTCACTTCTGGTATTTCCGGAAATACAGGAAGTGATGAAACGGGACCTATTTTTCGGCCTGCAAAGCTTCCCCAAAAAAGGCCTCAAACCAGCCGAAAATCAGCTGGGAGGCACAATCCAAGTAAGGGGGCAGTAGGGGGGATCTTGTGTGCATGCGCAGGTGGCATGGGGGGGATGCATGCATTGCATTCTGGGTGCTGACACAAAAGCGTGCACGCACAATTTTTGGCACAGGATCCCCAAAAGCTTAGCCACCACTGTCCTATACCATTTCAGACAAATGTTTGTCCAATCTCTTCTCGAAAGCCTTCAGTGTTGGAGCACCTACCACGTCTAGTGGCCAGCTGTTCCATTGGTTAATTGTCCTCACTGTCAGGAAGTTTCTCCTTAATTCCAAGTTGCTTCTCTCCTTGATGAGTTTCCATCATTGTTTCTTGTCCTGCCTTCAGGGGCTTTGGAGAATAGCTTGACTCCCTCTTCTTTGGGGCAGCCCCTCAAATACTGGAATACTGCTATCATGTCCCCCCTAATTCTTTTCTCTAGACTGGCCAAACCGAAATCCTGCAGCCGTTCTTCGTATGTTTTGGTCTCCAGGCCTTTAATCCTCTTGGTTGCTCTTCTCTGCACTTTTCCCAAAGTCTCAACAATTTTTGTGTAATGTGGGAACCAAAACTGGATGCTGGATTCCAGGGTGTGGCCTTACTAAGGCTTTACAAAGTGGTACTAAGTCTACATATTTTGAGTAAACTGCATTGCGCTGGGTTGGTGCGACAGGTGAAACCAAGAAATTCTGGTTTCTAGGTGGACTTAGAACCACTCGTTCAGCAATGGTGTGAAGTTAGAACAGCACCGAAAAAACTGATTTGCAACCCGTCCTTGTTCTTACGATAGTCACAGCATCAAAATTCAGGCAGCCCCGATTTTACAGATAGAAACCCCCAGCCCCAATTTCAGAGACAGGAACCCCCAGCCCCAATTTTACAGGTAGAAACCCCCAGCCCCAATTTTACAGGTAGAAACCCCAGCCCCAATTTTACAGGTAGAAACCCCCAGCCTCAATTTCAGTTAGAAACCCCCAGCCCCAATTTCAAAGGTAGAAACTCCCAGCCTCAATTTCAGCAGTAGCAGCCCCCAGCCCCAATTTCAGAGACAGGAACCCCCAGCCTCAATTTCAGAGTTAGAAACCCCCACCCTAAATTTTAGGTCGAAACCCCCAGCCTAAATTTCAGCGATAGCAGCCACCAAGCCCAATTTCAGAGACAGGAACCCCCCAGCCTCAATTTCAGTTAGAAATCCCCAGCCTCAATTTCAGCAGTAGCAGTCCACAGCCGCAATTTCAAAGGTAGAAACCCCCAGCCTCAATTTCACAGGTAGAAACTCCCAGCCTCAATTTCAGCAGTAGCAGCCCCCAGCCCCAATTTCAGAGACAGGAACCCCCAGCCTCAATTTCAGTTAGAAACCCTCAGCCTCAATTTCAGTTAGAAACCACCAGCCCCAATTTTACAGGTAGAAACCCCCAGCCTCAATTTCACAGGTAGAAACCCGCAGCCCCAATTTTACAGGTAGAAACCCCCAGCCTCAATTTTATAGGTAGAAACCCCCAGACTCAATTTCAGCAGTAGCAGCCCCCAGCCCCAATTTCAGAGACAGGAACCCCCAGCCTCAATTTCACAGGTAGAAACTCCCAGCCTCAATTTCAGCGATAGCAGCCACCAACCCCAATTTCAGAGACAGGAACCCCCAGCCTCAATTTCAGTTAGAAACCCTCAGCCCCAATTTTACAGGTAAAAAACCCCCAGCCTCAATTTCCCAGGTAGAAACCCTCAGCCTCAATTTCAGTTAGGAACCCCCAGCCTCAATTTCACAGGTAGAAACCCCCAGCCTCAATTTCAGCAGTAGCAGCCCCCAGCTGCAATTTAACAGGTAGAAACTCCGAGCCCCAATTTCACAGGGAGAAACCCCCAGCCTCAATTTCAGAGTTAGAAACCCCTAGCCTCAATTTCACAGACAGCAGCACCCTCCAGCCCCAATATCAAAGGTGGAAGCCCCAGCCTCAATTCCAGAGGCAGCAAGTGGCTGCCTACCCTTTGCCAGAGCTGCCGAGCTGGGGACCACCCCAAATGAGGATGAGGAGGGGGAGGGAAGCCAAAACAGGCCAGGAGCTCCACATCTGGAATCCAAAAACTCAGGAATGTCCCTCTGGCATTTCCGTGCTCTCCTTCAACCCCCACCCCACCCCCAAAAAGGACCCCATGGAGGGGAAGCCAGGAAACAGTTCCTAATTTACAGCTCCATGTGTGTGTGTGTGTGTGTGTGTGAATCGCTAGGGACCTACCCCAGCCTCAACTCCCTCCCCACAGCCTGGAACTCATCAAGGAAGATGGGGGGTTGGGGAGCAGTCTGGCTGAGCCCCCGCACAGCCCAGCAACCTGGCCGGTCTCCTTTGATGTGACAGATTGCAAGAAACAGATCCAGTCCGAGACCCACTTCCTCCCTCCACCACTTTTGAGGTATCGGATCTCCCCTCCCCAGCTATTCCTCAAAGGGACTTTGGATTGGGAGGAGGTCTTAATGGGGGGTGGGCTTCCCATTTTAAACTAATTAAATTGAAAGGAAAGATTTTATGCAGGGCCTGATGTGGGGGAGATTTCCCCACCAAAGAGAGAGCAAGGGGAAATCTGTGATTATATCAAGAGCAACTGCGTTCTCTTCGCTGATGATGTAAAGCTATTCAACACCACCGACAATACTGCTACCCTTCAGAAAGACCTCGTATGTATCAGAATGGTCAAACAAATGGCAACTTCAAATCTCAACAAATAAAGGCTCTGTCTTACATATTGGCAAAAAAAAATCAGAAAATAAAATACAAGCTGAATAGTCAAGACCTTGTTAATAATCCAAACTCTGTCAAGGACCTTGGAATACTCATCTCTAATGATCTAAGTGCTAGAGCCCACTGTAACTACATAGCCAAAAGGCATTAAGAGTTGTTAACCTAATCCTACGTAGCTTTTTCTCCGGCAATATCACACTACTAACTAGGGCATACAAAACATTTGCTAGACCAATACTCGAATACAGCTCATCAGTCTGGAACCCGCATCACATATCTGATATTAACACAGTAGAGAAACTCCAGAAATATTTCACAAGAAGAGTTCTCCACTCCTCTACTTGTTGCAGAATACCTTATGGGGACTTGAGGTTCTAGACCTAGAAAACCTAGAACTATGCGCCGGTCCGATCTAAGTATAGTATATAAAATCATACATTGCAATGTCCTACCGGTCAATGAATACTTACTTACTTACTTATTTATTTATTGGACTTGTATGCCATCCCCTCTCTGCAAGGACTCGGGGGCGGCTCACAATTAAAACACAGTAGTACAAACAATAAATATTTAAAAGAAAAATTAAATCAAACAAGCCCAATCTTCAGCTTCAACCATAACAATACAAGAGCACACAATAGATACAAACTCAAGGTAAACTGCACCAAACTTGATTGCAGGAAATACGACTTCAGCAACAGAGTGGTCAATGTCTGGAATACTCTACCTGACTCTGTGGTTTCTTCCCCAAACCCCAAAAACTTTAACCTTAAGACTGTCTACTATTGACCTCACTCCCTTCCTAAGAGGTCTATAGGGGGTGTGCATAAGCGCACCAACCTGCCTACCGTCCCTGTCCTATTGTTTCTTTTTATTTTTCTTATATGTATCCATTTCATGTATTCACAACTATGTTTATACTTATACCTATTATCTTGTAAGCGATTGACAAATCAAATAAATAAAAATAAATAAATCCGATCAAAAAAACTTTGCCTGGGATAAGTCAACATCCCACCTACCCCTGAGTAGGTAGTCCTCGACTTACAACCGCCACAGAGCCTGCAATTTCCACTGAGATGGTTGTTCAGGATGTGGTTTGTCCCGGGGTTTCGACCCTTCCTTGCCACCGTTGTTAAGCAAATCACTGCGGTGGGTAAATTGATTGAGCCGGTTGTTAAGGGAATCTGGCTTCCCGATGGATTTGGCTGGGCGGGATGTCGCAAAAAGGAGGCCGCACGACGCCTCCCCCGCCCTCTCCCTGGGAAGCACTGCAGCCGTCATAAATACAAGTCAGTTTGCCAAGGGCCTGAATTTTGATCGTGGAAAGGTCGTAGCTGTGAAAAACGGTCATAAGTCACTTTTTTTCAGTGCCGTTGTAAGGGGTCTCCAACCTTGGCAAGTTTAAGACTTGTGGACTTCAATTCCCAGAATTCCTCAGCCAGCAAGTCCTGTGGACTTCAGTTCCCAGAATTCCTCAGCCAGCTGGCTGAGGAATTCTGGCGGGTGAAGTCCACAGGTCTTAAAGTATTTGTATTTTACAGGGGAGCCCCAAGGGATTCTGGGAAGATTTCTAGTGGTGAAAAATTGCACAGGGCACACAGGCAGGAGTGTGTGTGTGTGTGTGTGTGTGTGTGTGTGTGTGTGTTTTGGGGGACCGAAATTTACAGGTTTTTTTTCCCCACCTCTTGAAGTTTTTTTTAAAAGTTGGAAGTTTTCTCCCTAGAAAGCAGTTTGCAAAGGGCATTTCCTGCCTGGTGCTGCCCCCTGGTGGTCCACGTGGGGTAAAACTGTTAAGAGTACACGGCAGTCCTGGGTTTACAATGGTTTCTTTAGCAACCATTCAGATTGCAAGATGAGACTAGCTGGATACCTGTGGGCTAGTTGGGCTAGATCAGTGGTTCTTAACCTGGGCGATATCGCCCCTAAGGGGCGGTTTTGTTTTTCAGGGGGGCGATGGAACGAAAAGGGGCGACGTGGGGGCGAAGGAACAGAAGGGGGCTGATATGGGGCGATGGAGCGAGATATATTGGGAGAGAGAGAGAGAGAGAGAGATCTATACTGGTAGATAGGTAGGTGGGTAGATAGGCAGGAAGGCAGGCAGGCAAACAGACAGACCTTTTGGATGGATGGATGGATGGACGGACAGATGGATAGACAGACAGAAAGAATGCGAGAGTGGCAGCACTTTGGGAAAGCGGTGGCGGCGACTTTTCCCAACATGCTGCCGCATTCGAGGTGCCGGTTCAGGTGCGGTACAACAGTCAATGGGGTGAGCCTGCAGGGCCGGTGCCTCAAACGCCCCCCTGCTGCCTCTTAGCATCCCCAAGGGGCCTGGCAGAGGGGCGCTAAGAGGCAACGGGGGTGTTCGAGGTGCCGGCCAGCCCTGCAGGTTCACCCATTGACTAGCACTGCTCCGGAGCTGGCGCCTCCAATGCGGAAGCAGTGGCACGTTACGTGCCGACGCGCCGCCCCCCTGCCGCCTGTTAGAGCCCCTCTGCTGGCCCCCTTGGGGATGCTAAGAGGTGGCAGGGGGGCGGTTATGTTGGGGAAGGGGGGCGATGACAACTCCCTCAATGGCTCAAGGGGGCGATTCTTTCAAAAAGGTTAAGAACCACTGGGCTAGAGAACCTACAAGGTCCCTTCCAACTCTGTCAATCTGCATATCTAAAAGCGAAATTATCACTCATGCATCATCACAAAATCTCCAGAACCGTAAAGCCTACAAACTTGAAATTTGGCCCGTAGGTTCCTCTTGGCTTCTAGGGGCTCACCAAGAAAGGATTTTTCCAAGTGACCATCAGAGCATTTAGTATTTCCTATATTATTATTATTAACATGCTCTGATGCTAAGGAGTTCTACTCCCCCTCCCCACCTGGAAAGAAATCGCTTCCAAATGCAAAACACAAGCAGAGGAGTTTCAGTTTCAGTTTCACAGCAGCACCAAGCAGCTTTAGTACAGAACAGTTGAGCTAAGCCACGCCCAGGCTCCTTGCTGTCTCCTCCTTGCTCACACAGCAAATACACTTTCAGTTTCCAAACAACTCTCCACTCTCTCACACACTGACAGGACGCTAGCCAGATGAATACCCATGGATGCTGGTAGGCAGAGGCAGAATTCCCCCCCTTATTTTCCTCCCCAAAAACTAAACCCGACCACATAGTTTTTGTCAATATAGGTCTCTCTCAATAAACCTTGTGGCCAGGAGTTCCACAAAGCTAGCGATGCACAAGGGATGCTTTCTTTAATCGGTTCTCTGCTTCCTTCCAATACTCTTGATGTGGGAAATCCCAGATCTGGTGCTTTGAGAAAGAGGAAAAAGCTGCTTGCCCACTTCCTTGCCCCACCCACCATGATTTCATCCCCACCCCCTCAGGTGTCCCACACCACCATAAACTATGAAGATCACAAAAGGGGATCACATGGCCCTGGGACACTGCAACTGTCATAAATGTGAGTCAGTTGTCAAACGGCCGACTGTAAAATCACGTTTACAGTGCCGCTGTAACTTTGAATGGTGTTTTGACCCAAACCTGATTCCAAGAAAACAAACACCAAACGGAGGTAACAGCAAAACCTTTTAATGATTCTTTACGAATTCTGTTCCTTCCCGGTTAAAAGGCTGCTTCAAACTAATTGTCTCTGATAAGAACGAGCCTTGCCAAGGTGGTGCAAGGCTGCCAAGAACACTAGATAAAGTTGCCAAGAGATATTTCAAACACAAAGAGTCTCCAAACACAAACTAAGAGAGTCCGAATGTCCACAAGGCTCGAGTGCAAAAACTTCTTTGCTTCCTGCAAAGAACTCCGGTTTCTCAGGCTGGCTTTTATCCCTTAAGGGAGGGTCCATCACCTTGCAGCCTTACTCCTGAGTCACCCATGCTGCTGCAGCTGCTCTTTCCTTCGAGCAGCCCTGCGCAAATGTGCACTGGGCACAGGCTCCTCGGGGGCCTCTTCCTCACTGCTGCCAGCCTCCACAATCTCCGAAGGCAGCACCCCACTCCCTGATGGTCCTGGTCCCATCCCTTCCTCACATGCAGGCCCCTCATCCGAGTCCTCAACCATCCAAGCCTGCTGTTGGCGAACCACAACAAATGGTCACTAAAAGTCAGCCTTCAAGAATCCTCCTTCTGGTCTTTCTGGCCGGCATAGAAACAGGAGGAGGGAAGATTAATTGGGCTATGTGTGGGGGAAGAGTGCTGGAGGCTTGAGAAGGTGAACTGTAAAACTTGGGAAAACTTTCTTGACTATGCTTACTTGCTTACTGCGCACATGTAGCCTCTTATCTATCCAGGCCAAGGTCAACTGTCTTGGCATACCAGATGTCTGAAACACCACCTGAAGATGCCCCACATGACATTATACACACCTGCATGGCCAGTTTGAACTATTGGGGTGGGAACATTGGCATAACTTTATATATATATATATATATGTTCTGTCTCCCCTTCCCTTCCCCAGAAGGTAAGGAACTTGGCAGCAACACTCGCACAGAGTCACGCTGGCCTGTCTCCAAAAGTCAATTACTACAGCCGATAAGAGTCTTGGCAATCACACACGCTCTGACTGCTGAGTTCAGAGCTGACAAGGAACGGACTACTCACTGAGTCAGAAGGGAGGATTCATTCCCAAAGTCCATAAACCAAAGCAGGCACCACAACACAGACGGAATCCTTGGCTTATTCCACACTTTGTCACGTACAGAGTTTGTAACGTAGGCACACCCACTTTTATACCTGGTGGGGTGTGGTCCAGCTCAATCTCTGGCCCTCCCATGCCCCCTACATTGCTGCTGACGTTTCTCTCTCCGACGTTGCCTGGGATCAAGCCAGGAATCCTCCTCCTCCCTCCCTCGCCATGGCCATACCGATACGCGTCTCTCAGGCTGTTCCTCTTGGCTTTCTGAAGAAACCTGAGGCATTGTCAGGGAGGAAGGTCCTGGGGAGAAAGGCATTGCCTGTTCCTCCTCTTCATCATCCAGGTCCTCTTCCTCTGTCAACACAGGCTCAGGAGGTGGGGCCACAACATACATACATACATACATACATACATACATACATACATACGTAGGTCTTGGTGTATTCAGGTCTTGTCCCGTGTAAGATTGAGAATACCTTGGCAACGCGTTTGAAATCTCATCCGTCATCTTCAGGCTGGTGTCTTCAGCTTCGTTCTCCTGGGAGAAGGTATTCTCAATCTTACACGGGACAAGACCCGAATACACCAAGACCTACATACCTTTACCCGTGAAAATCTACGAAAACATACATACATATATATATATATAAGCGAATATATGTTATATATATGTTTTCTTAAGTTTTCATGGGTATTTATGTATGGCATTCAGCTTTGTTCGGGTATTTTCCCACGTCCTTATAGTTGTGCTTTTAAAGTTGTAGCAACGTTTCGGCAGAATCTCATCTGCCATCATCAGGCTTGTGTATTGGGTTCATCTGTGTGTTGGGCTTTCACAGCCGTTTCTGTTTTAAATTTAGTGCTAGCCTCGTGCTGTGTTAGAATGGTTTTTCCTTCATCCTGATTGGCTGGGAATCTTGGTCTATGTTTATTGGTCTTGGAGTTTGCTGTGTTCTGCTTGATTGGCGTTTCTAATATCTTTTGTCTGTTTTGTAGCGTTTTTTTGTCTTGATTAGCTGGCAACATTGTGTTTCGTATATTGGGCGCTTTTAGCGTGGCTTAGCTTCGGGTAAAAGGCCGGCTATCATTTATTAGGAAGCTAGGTTTCATCACACCCCAGCCAGCCACCCAGATGAAGACCAATAAACACAGACTCCCAACCAATCAGGATGAAGAAAAAAACATTCTAACACAGCACGAGGCTAGCACCAAATTTAAAACAGAAATGGCTGCGAAAGCCTGAAACACACGACGAAGACGAACCCAATACACAAGCCTGATGATGGCAGATGAGATTCTGCAACGTAACTTTAAAAGCACAACTATAAAGATGTGGGAAAATACCACGTGTTAACCTAAACCTAAATACCATACATACAGAGAGAGAGAGAGAGAGAGTCTTCAGGGTGGTGCTTTCGGCTTCATGCTTGTGCGAGCAAAGTGTGATCGGAGCTGCCGTCTCTCTATAAATACTGGTGGGGAGGTGTGGTGTGCTGGCTCTGTTGTAAGCAGGCTGGTTGGCTGTGTTGTTACTTCTTGATTGGTTGATGGAGTTGATGTTTGGTTGGCTTTTTCGTAAGAACCTGTGTGGCTGAGGTACTCCCAGTGATCCCCACTCGCTTCCAACTCAAATTCCACTCTAAAACCTCAGCCACTGAAAGGATCCTGAAAAGAATGGAACTAGCCCTAATCAGAAACGAACTCCACAGGAAAAGATTCCTACTAGACCAAACCAACAGGGACCTACTCACCCTCCACCTCGAACTCAGTAATAAAATCCACCCAGCGCTCGGGGACAAATCCAAACAACTAGCCCTCTGGAGAGCCGAAACAGAAACCTTTCACAAGACACACACACACACCAACAAACTCCACGGACTAGAGAAACGCCAGAAGCCCAACCCCCCACCACAACAATGCATGAAACAAACAGTACACAACATATCAGACAGAACCCTCACCATGGCAGAAACCAATGTCCTTTCCAAAGGATTCAACTTTGCTGTCGCCCCCAAATGCATCCCCACCGAAAACATCATATGCAGAGTTGAAGGTAGCCTAACCAAAATTAACCCAGTTGTAGCCAATAAAACCAGACTTGAAGTCACCAACGTCCTCTGGTCCAGCAGTCCACCCAGAAGCAACTTACACAAAGAAGAACAAAAAGCACTCAGCAACTTGAGGAAAGACCACAACATAATCATCCTCCCAGCAGACAAAGGCAACGCCACAGTCGTGATGAACACATCTGACTACCAATCCAAACTATCCAACTTACTCCAAGACCCCGCTTACAAACCTCTAAACACAGACCCCACCACCTACCTGCAGAAAACCACCAAATCCAAAATAAAAGCCTCTCCCATCAGTGAAGAGATCCAGCAAAGAATCATCCCCAGAGAAAAATCATCTAGATGCCCTAAGCTCTATGGCCTCCCAAGATACACAAAGAAGGAACACCACTCAGACCCATAGTCAGCTCCATAGGCTCACCTCTACAGAACCTTGCCAAATTTCTCAAACAACTCCAGCCCTACACAGAATCCATCACCTCACACGTACAAAATTCTTTCCACTTCATAGAAACAATAAAGAAACAAAACCTACAACCCAGCGACCTACTTGTGAGCTTTGATGTCATATCCCTCTTCACTCAAGTACCTATTAAAGAAGCCTTGACAGCTATCCAAAACAAATACAACCCCCCTTAAGCACATCCTAGATCTGACCAACCACTGTCTAACCAACACATACTTCATCCACAATGCACAAAGATATAAACAGATAGAAGGAGCACCTATGGGATCACCCCTCTCACCCGTCATCGCTAACCTATACATGGAACATTTTGAAACCAATGCTCTAGACAAATCCGAATACAAACCCAAACTCTGGCTTAGATATGTAGATGACACTTTCGTAATTTGGCCACACGGGAAAGAAAAACTGGACAACTTCCTCACACATCTCAACAGACAAAATCCAACCCAATCCTTCCTCTTATCGACT
Source organism: Naja naja (assembly GCA_009733165.1). NCBI lineage: Eukaryota > Metazoa > Chordata > Lepidosauria > Squamata > Elapidae > Naja > Naja naja. The sequence goes on along the minus strand of SOZL01001856.1, from coordinate 1,537 downwards.
TATTGACTTATCTCACCCACCAACCCTGACCCCCACCAACACTTGTACAGTTAATCCTCAACTTGCGACCACAATCAAACCCAACATTTCTGCTGCTAAGCGAGATGTTTAATTTTAATTAATTTATTTTGTCAATCGCTTACAAGGATAAACATAGCTGTGAATACATGAAATGGATACATATAAGAAAAATAAAAAGAAACAATAGGACAGGGACGGTAGGCACGTTGGTGCGCTTATACATGCCCCCTACAGACCTCCTAGAAAAGGGGTGAGGTCAATAGTAGACAGTCTAAGGTTAAAGTTTTTGGAGTTTGGGGAAGAAACCACAGAGTCAGGTAGAGTATTCCTGACATTGACCACTCTGTTGCTGAAGTCGTATTTCCTGCAATCAAGTTTGGTGCGGTTAACCTTGAGTTTGTATCTATTGTGTGCTCTTGTGTTGTTATGGTTGAAGCTGAAGTATTGATTAACCAGAAGGACATTGCAATATATAATTTTATATACTATACTTAGATCGGACCGAAGGCGGTCTGATCTGTCAAGTGACTTTTCTCCCGCATTACGGCTTTTCAGCCCACTGTTGTTGAATGAACCACTGCAACGGTCGTTAAGTGTGAAAAACGGTTGTAAGTTTTTCTGGGCTGGTCTAAGTTCAGACGGTCACTAAGTGAATTGTTGTAAGCCGAGGATTCCCTGTGTGTGTGTGGGGGGGTCCAAATGGAGCCTGCCGCAGGAGAGAGAGAAGGAGCTGAAATATGACTGATTTTCCACGTTTGAGGAAGAGGGTTTTTCAATCTCTGTGGCGAGACTTTGAGAAAACATGACTATTCCTGGACATTTATGAGTTGTTCGGGATGTGAGTCACTGAATCCCAGGGTTTTTAATCCCTGGCTTAATATAGAGCATCCTGCCTGCTTAAAGGGGCCGAGAAAATTAATAATTGTGACTGTAATAATTAAATGATATGAATAATTCAAGATTCTTCATTTGGAATAATCGACATTATCCCAATAATCTGTTTAACACACACACAAAAAGCCACGCTCAGAATGCATCCAGGACCCCACAGTCCTCCTCCTGCTCTCCACAAACGCCACGCCCTTCTAGCATTGATGATGTTACCTAGTTGGGTCATGAAACGTCTGCAAGAAAACCATCAAGCTCAGACAGCACTAGGTCCAGGCACCCTTTCATCACCTCATTCCCTCTCCTCCTCCTCCTCTTCTTCTCCTCCTCCTCTCCACACACACCCCTTCCCTTCTCATACTGATCATGTTCCCTAGTTGGGTGTGGAGAGCGTCCTGGAAAACAACCACTCAGAGAGCCACAAAGGACCCCACAGTCACCCTCCTCCTCCTCCCCTCTCCAGAAACCACACCCTCCTTCTAGCACTGATGATGTTCCCTAGTTGGATCATGAAACGTCTGCAAGAAAACAACCAAGCTCAGGACAAATCAGGACCCCACAATCATCATCATCACCCTCTTCCTCCTTTCCATGAACTCTACTCCCTTCTAGCCCTGATGATGTTCCC
>SOZL01000184.1:0-18002 GCA_009733165.1 Naja naja | reverse complement strand
ATTGGGCAATTCTATTAGTGTCCAAGGGCTAATCCTACTTTTGTTGGATCTTGGTGACGGTATTTGCTTATGAATAGAGATATCTATCTCTTTATATCATAAGTGCTGACATCCGCTATGGGCTATTAAGGAAGATGGGGGCTGCTTTCTCCTAAAACATGTTTCTACTTCTCCCTTTGGGAAATATAATATTCTGTTTTATAAAATATTTCAAAAAATATTTCATTCTTCTGGGAGGAGTTTTCCTGATTATTTTCTACACATGTGGGTAGCTGAAGCTTGCAGCAGGACAACATGGGTAGTAAATGGTGACAGTTACTTTCATGTGCTGCATTGGTGGCCAGTGGATGCAATTCAAGGAGCTGAGTGTCACCTTCAAATCTCTTCTTGGCTTGGGACCCAGTTACCTGAGCAACCATTTTCTTCCAATGTTTTCAACTCATCCATTCTGATATGGCAGGATGGGTATACTCCAGGTCCCATCACCCAAGGAATGTCAGCTGTCAGGGACCTGGAAATGGGCCTTTTCCTCCATAGTCCTGCCCTCTACAACATTATGCAGAGATTAGGTTGGCCCTGACCCTGTTGACTTTGGCAAGGCTGGTATCCTGATATTTTGGTGATAGTTAAGACTCAAACATGATCTAGTAATGTCAAGGTATCTAGAGTTGCACAAAATACTGGAACTCTAAATGACCTAAAAAAGACAGCTTGGAAGATTCATGACTAATCAGAGTTTTCTCATTCCAATCCCAGATTTGCTCCATACCTGATGAAGCTTGTATGCATGTATTCTTTGTCTAATTAGCATCCAAGAGAGCAGAAAATGTAGGAAGGCTAAGGCTAAGGCTAATAGTCATTTGGCTTACCATGGGATAGATTGCAGTGTAATTTCTATATTTTAGTTTTGTCGTCTTACTCTGGAGATATGAATATTTATTTAATAATGATTTTTCTTGCCATTCATTTTTAAAGAACATGTTTCCTTTTTTGTTATATGATTTATATCAACCACTCCCATATTTTTCTCCCTGGAAGATATCTGCTGTAATAAGCCAATTATGGTTTTGAGTGATTCTCTTAAGACACATAGAGCCTATATAACTTCATATAACTGCAATTATAACTACTCGCCGCTAGATGTCCTTTCAGACTAATGTATAACAGCCACATGGCTGGCTGACTTTGTTGATCTGTTTCTGTGAAAATTTATAATACTGGTACTTTATGTTTTGTTGATCATTTATACTGAAATCTAATGCATAATTTTAATACATAATGTATTAAATTCTGAAATTCTGTTATCTATTTTATTGCTTTGTTCATTTAACTGTAGTTATAATTCCAGTGTTTAACATGTTTTCTAATCTGTGCAGTCCTTGGTGCTCTCTGAACCTGATTGTTTGCTTGCAGACATTTCATTTCCAGTCTAAGTAATGTTGTCAGTGCTAGCTGAAGTGCTAGCTCTGTTTTCTGAGCTATCATTTTACTAATTCATGATTGGAACTTTATTCAATCTTTTCAATATGTTTATATTAAATGGTGCAATATAGATTTTCTTCAGATTTATATGCTAACCAGCTAAACAGACATGCTTCTTTTTTGCAAGATGGAGCATTTCAATATATACCTCCCAATTTTCCATGTTTCTTCCAAGAATTGTCTGATGACCAGGAAAAAGGTTCAGATCTCCTTCCTTTCTTTGTGGATGTCCACTCTGCAGTCATATTTTGTACTGGTGTAAAATTCATTTCCTGCCATTCTTATAAAATGGACCATCCAGTTCTATTGTTTAGAACAGTTTCTCAATCATGGCAGCTTTAAGATGGGTGACTCCAACTCCCAGAATTCCCTAGCAGCATGCTGGGAATTGAAGTTCACCAAGGTGCCATGGCTGAGAAACATCTTAACCTGCCACAGTTGAAATCTTTTGAGTTGCCATTTCTTTAGGACACTTTAGTTATGTTGGGAGGAAAATAAAATAGGAAATAATAAAAACTCATATACCACCCAGAAATACTTGGTATTGACTCTCTAAACCCCAACAAAATATCTGGAATAGTTACTTTTGTCATATACTGCAGATAAAAAAAAAGTGTTGTGGTACATCTCTTTCAGTCACATTTGTTATTCTTCATTCATTTCATTATTTCCTCCTGACTGTGTGATTACTAATCTTTGCAAATTTCAAGTACAGAAATGCTTCCTCCTTTCAACGTTGGTTTACATTTTAATTTTTAGAAAGGCAGGTTTTGCATCATTCCACCCACAGACTAACATATTTCATGCTATTTTTGAAGAGGCCCTGAACAATCTGGTTGTACACTATTAGCAACAGCAAGTTTCAGGTCCAACTGGGAGATGGTTTCAGAACCAGTCCAAAGGCAATATAATTCCTTTATTAAGAATGTATTACTATATATTATTATTTTTTACTGTAAAGCCTATCTTGTTTTATTTCCTATAGTATTATTTCCTATCCGTAGATTCTGTCTTACTTCCTGTCTTTCCCCATCACCTATTCTATTCGGAACCCTCATATTGAATCTTAGCAATAGCACTTAGATGTATATACCGCTTCACAATGCTTTTACAGCCCTCTCTAAGTGGTTTACAGAGTCGCATATTTCCCCAACAATCTGGATCCTCATTTTACCGACCTTGGAGGGTTGGAAGGCTGAGTCAACCTTGAGCCTGGTGAGATTCGAACTGCCAAATTACAGGCAGCTGGCAGTCAGCAGAAGTAACCTGCAGTATTGCCTTTTAACCACTGCACCACCACAGGTCTTAACTATAGTATCTTTACTATATATGATTTCAATCCTTACTCCTGTATTCATAGCTCATATCCAATTACTTATTCTTTTACTTTATAATTTGTGTTATATGACATTATTATGTCCTTATGTTTAAAATTCTGTTTCCCTTGCTGCTCCTCAGTTGCTCCTACCAGAAATCAACATGGGGTTGCTTAAATCTGTTGTGTGGTCACCCTCTTCACAATGATTTCCTGATTCACCTGGCCTAGCATTGAGGTTGTCAGCAGGAGTCACTTAAGGTCCAAAACCTGGTTGCCAACACATGGACATTGTCCTTTTGACTTGAATTACTGATGTTCTAGGGGCTACTGTTCATTTGTCAGGTCTTGCCTTTCCTTGAAGAGATTGAAAAATCCACTACTCAGGAACCCCTCAATTCCATAAATTTGTATATGTTAAAATCAGTTGAAAATATGCAATGTTAGCACAGGAAAAGGGATTGTATTTGTAATTTCATGAGAGAAAGTGTATTGCTGATCTTTTTATTCCAAACCCCTTGTAATAGTCCAATAAACTTATTATTAGAACCCTGATTTACTATAGTTCACAGAAACATGTTAAGAATGTAATATTGTATACACTTCATTGCACATATATTATGAACAGTTGGGAGCATGAGGGTAGAATGCAGATAAAGAAAAAAATCATTGATATCACTAAGATAACAGAGAGCTAATATGAACCACCATAATATATAAAAGTTAAAATGTTCAACTGAAACCACTGTTTTGAAAACAAGTAATTGAAACAGGATCCACTGTTTATAAGGGGTGATACCGTATTATATTGCCAAGACTTTACATATACTGATATTTACATTTCAGTCTATAGAAACTATAGATCTTTCATAAAATCAGGCTTAAAGCTCTGATACTTAAAAAAAAACTTCTGTGAAATGAAATTTGGATAAGTTTGGAGATACAGAAGAGTAAGCTGAATGCATTAAGAATGGGCTACTTAAAAAAAGCATGTGATAAAACAAGAAGAGCAGAGAGATATTTGAATGAGTGCTGAATAAATATAAATTAAAAGCAAAAGTGAGGGACTGGTTCAAACATCCACCCTCTGACCAAAATATGTAGAGGTGCTGCTTTAGTTGTATAGAGAGAATAAATAATTTGCTTAAACAAATAGAGAGGAAGGGCAAGACTGAAAAAGTCATGGTTGGATGGATTTAATGAGTCTCTCAGAAGGAGAAAGAAAGAAGTTTAAATAACAAGTAATGTATGATGCCATGCATGGATGTGATACTGTAGAAGCAATGCTACATTCAAGCTGAATGGACATGTTCCAGGTCCCTTCCATTAAATGTTGTCATCTTATGGGACTGAGGAAACATGCTGTCTTCTGGAACAGCAGGCCTCCAGAGATATGGGTGGCACCCATTCTCCTGGGGCTCTAGAAAACTCTTCAAGGCCTGGCTCTGTTCTCAGGCCTGTGATTAGGTTTTTACCTTGTTAAGTTTTTTAAATGTTATTGTTTTTCCCTTAAAGCTTACGTTTTTAAATTGTGTATTTAAAATGTGGTAAGTGACCCAGAGATAGCTTGCAAGAATAGAAAGATATAAGGATAGATGTAATGAATGAAGCTGGTAAAACCTAAATTGTCTATATTTCCTTTCTTTTCTCTTAGGCGGTGTCAAACCCGCATCATCATGGTAGTGTCATGTGATGTATCGCAGCTTTTTTTCCTCTTTGCTAAATCAGCATGGCCAGCACATGAGGTATCTGGCCCACCGACGAGTTTGACAGCTCTGTTCTATGTCATATCTAATTTCTATTTCTATTTCTATTATGGGATTTCTCTATCTTATGATTTCTTGCTCCTTTTCTACCCTTATATAATGCTGTATACTCCAAAGAAGAATGGTGTGATGAGTATGCATGTATGTACCATATGTAGCTGTGCTGCATTTTGTTGTGTCTTTGATATATGAATCATGCACCATTATTTTTTTCCATGCCACCAGAGACCAGGGTGGTCAAGATGATCTTTCACAATCAAATAAAATTTAGTCCTGAATAGTTGAAGGCTGTGAGACGATTGGGGGAGTGCAGGTAATTAAAACTGAGTATGATCAAATATAAACATGAGTTCCTATCATTCCAAACTGTGGTTATCATGGCAACAAATGGTGGTGGACACTAGCACTATTTCAAGGGATAAGAGGGTCAGAATAGAGAGTTTTCAGATGCTCTTTGTAGCATATTTGTGTCATTTTGTGGATAAAACCACACTGAACTGTACTAATTGGCACCCTACACTTGGAACAGAGTCAAAGGCAGATGAAGGTAGGGTAGAATTTCAGGTCGGTTGGGGATGGTGGTAGAACCAATCAAAAGTATAATTCCTGTGCCAAATAATATGTAAAACAAATTGCTAATTGTTTGAGAAGCTTGTGCAGTTTGAAAATGTGGACATGTTTCTTGAAAGACTGCTCTCTACCAGCTGTATTCCAAACCTTTCTTTCTCTTCCCCTGCTAGTAAACATTTCTTCCCATTGTTTTCTCTATTAACCTCCTTACCCTTTACTTTCATACTTCTCACAGAATAATAGGAAAAGACCATTGGATCCAGCCCCTTGTTCAGTTTAGGAATGTATATAAAAGCATTCCCAACAAATGGCTTATGAGGCCTCTTCATTATTTTTCAATCCCTTGTCTCTGATTTATCCTTCAGAATAGAGTAGCCTACCAACCACCAGAATTTTCTCATATGGTTTTTCTAAAAGGGAATAAAATAAGATGGGATCTCTTCTGATTTAAAAAAACATTATGGTCTAAGGCAGTGGCCCCCAAACTTTTGGGCACTAGTGACTAATTCCATGGAGAAAGGTTTTCCGGAAGGGCATTGTTTCACATGTTCCTGCACCCCACAGATGGGGCTTTGCTTGTTTGTGTGGCCTGGTTTCTGGCATGCTGCGGCCCAATACCGGTCCATGGACCAGAGATTGGGGACCCCTGGTCTAAAGTGATCAGGAATCAAACCTAATGGTCTTGCTCTAGCAGCACTATTACCTTTGCAGCTATGTTTGGTTACTATACATTAAATCTATAATTTCCCCCCTCCAGAACTCAAGGAAACACAGGTAGTGCTTCCTCTACTGATTGGACTTTCACAATAAATATGTGGGGTTGACTAGGCTGAGGCAGCATGACTCGTTCAAAGAGGACCCAAGATTGTTGGGGCCAATAAGCTGACTTTGTAAAAATGCCGTTTAGTAATAAGCAGGCATATACAATGGAATGAAGGCTATTGCTGAGCGCATTGGGTTGCTCCAAAATTGTAAGCCGCCCTGAGTCTCCGGAGAAGGGCGGCATATAAATATGAATTTAAAAAAAAAAGATATCCAGTCATTTTCTATGGCTGGAATCTTGATGTCTCCAGTCCTAGAAGAACATCTTAACTTCAATAGGTTATTCTTGTTCACCTGATTCCCCTTCTGCCTATTTGCAATTCTCAGCTCTGATCAGGAAAGGTGATACTTTCTTCCTTCAATACACTTCTGCATGGCAACCAGCTATTTTTAATTTGTAATAAACAAACTAGATTTCTGAGATTTCTGAGACAGAAACAGACTACAGTCACCTCCTGATAAAGTGACACTTTGCAGTGCATTCTCTAGGAACTGTATTGCAGTCTTTTTTTAACAAATATTTTTATTATTTTTAAACAAACATACACAGACAAAACATACAGTATGCCGGTAGGTTAAAGCTTTTTTTGTACATCTTCTCCATCCTCATCTATTAATTATTTTTGTATACTCTCATATGCAAAATATTCCATATTTTTAAATTAATTTATCTTACAACAATTCATATTATCATCTCAGAACCATTCCTGGCAAACAAATACATACAAACAAATATAAAGAAAACAAAAACATAAAAATTCTTTTTTTGAGAACAGTATGCTTCCAGACCCTCCCTTTTCCATACAGATATAATTTCAATTATTCACTCATTTTATATATTCTATTCCACTTGTCATAACAATTTTCACTATTTTCCATAACTTTCCCCCCTTTCTCTAGCTTCTATAACCTTATTTCAATTATTTCATCATTCCATCATTTCATTAATTACATTTCTTTTTCCAATTTTCAACATCTTTCCAATCAATATTATTACGCTTTTATCTGTCTTGTTTACAATTTATACTATCTTATAAAACATATTCTACCCTGTAATTACTACTCTGGAGGATGACACGTCTATCTCTTCTAGCCAATTATTATTTAACATTTAAATTTCACCTTTACTGTTATTACCTCTATTACCCTCTATTTTATAACATCTAACCATTATTAATCAGATTCTGCTTGGTACATTCCTTTACAAATATCCATTAAATCCTTAACAAGAGAAAAAAATGTGCATATATATATAACAATGGTGACTAAGGTAATTATTGCTTTTCAAATTCAATTCAGCCATTAATGTTAGTATCCATCTTATTTGTTCATTTCTATTTAAAATATTTCCATTTTATTACCATTTAACATCCATATCACTATATTTCAATAACAAAAAACAATATTAAAACATTCCATACTTCTTTTAGTTTTCATATTTTCTGTTTAAGTTATTAAAGGCTTTAATCTCTTATCCTCTTTACCTCATTTACTTATTAAAAAATACACCTCACTTTAACCATCTAAAACTTTTCTAACTTCTTTCTATTTCTAATATAACCATATTTATCTCACCTTGCAGAACTCTCTTTAAATTAAATTAACCATTATCTTGATGCCCAATTAAATAAATAAACCCTTTAAATCTTGTATACTTTCCTTGCTGTTGCACATCTTGATTCAGTTTTTACAACTTCCTCTCTTTTCAACCCCTTCTTCTCCCTTCCCTTTTTATTCCCTTTTCTATCCAATTTTCCCTTCTGCAGCCCTACCTTTTGACTCCTTATAATATTATAATTATTTTTCAGATTATACTTTTTTTGTTGTTGCCTCAAGTCTTAGATTTTAACTCTTTCCTCTTTCCCCTTTTCCTTCCCCTTTTTCTTAACCATGCTTAAAGTTATTTTATCATTAAAAATGGCTTCTTCTTCTTTGTCCCACCCTTCTTGTTCAACCAGTGCTTCCTGTAGTTTTCTATATTTCAGGATCTCAATTTCTATCAATTGTGTCTCTTCTTTATAGTCTTTAAATAGCATTTTTAATTCTTCAAAAGATGATGACATTTTGAAAAGATTTTTCTTTTAAAGCAACCCCCAATTGGCTTTAATCCACTTCACTAAAATCCTCTGTCCAAGATTCCAGGGATCCTCCAAAAATCCAAAGCTATTTCTTGCTTCTTTTTTCACTTTCACTTTTCCGGGGCTTTAATAGGCTTGCAACAAAGTTTCAATTACAATGTATTCTTTTCAAATCTTGTTATAATTCCACTCTCAGTACTATTTAAATCCAGGTGGTATCCTCCATTTCCAGACTCCACCCTGCTTTCACTCTTCTTCTTCCTCTATTTTCTTTCTTTCTCTCTCTTTATAAGAAAATTCTTTGAAGTTATTTAAAAAACTTTATCACTTGACACTTTATTTTCAGCTGAAAGCAGCCTATTAATGTCAAAGTGAATTAATGTCCATTTCTTGTATCAATCTTTTCTTAATATTTGAAACCATTTAAAACTGCCAGTATTATAAGAGAAGAAAAAAACCAATTTTTTCTCTTTTCACTTTCTTTCGCCGCTTTAAAAGTGTTTTTAGAGATAGTATTGTTTTTAACTATTAAAATTCCAGGTACCTTAAATAGATGTTTTCAGTAGCAAGCCCAGTCTGTCACACTTTCTCCTTCAAACTTCCTCCTGCACATTCTTATCCGTTCGAGTTCTTCTTTGAGGTGGCCATTTCTGACCACTGCTGCAACCTTCAGGAAAGGGACCACCGCTGCAGCCTTTGGGAAAGGGAAAAAGACCAGCTGGGGAGAAGAGATGCAGCTCTCCTCAACCCTGCTGGCAGCTCCCCTGTCTTCACCATCTCTACGGGGTGGTTTTAACCCCAAAGCCAGCCAGCTCGGGGTCTCCAGTGGCGAGCACGGATTGAAACCGCGCACTGTCGTGGTTTTCGGTCCGTTTGCAAAGAGGCTCAAACCAGATGTCTGAACTGTATTGCAGTCTTAAAGGTCATTGTTGCTTGCCATCTTACTAAACATGAATGCTTGTACTTCAGTTTTACAGAAGTTAATGGACTATGCCTTATCTTTTAGACCCGTATCTCCCTATTTGTCACATCCAATTTTCATGAACTCTATTAGACAGGATATATTGAGGGAATGTCTATTAAATGCTCTCAATGAATCTGAGTTTTAAATGGGTATCATCCAAAATCAAAGTAACATCCTCTTCCTTATCAGCAATCTTACTTGTAGTGACAAGAGGCTTAAAGCCTTCATGATACTGAATGTCCCCACGAGACATGACTCTGTTCTTCGTTCTGCAGAATGGGGAAAAAAATGGAAAGAGACAATGCTCTGTGAGAATATTCTGACTACTAGTGAATCTCATGTTTAAAAGACTCTGGCTGTTGCCACAGAAACACACAAAGGTAGATATGAGTCTAAAATATAGTTTCCATTGGCTTCTGATAACCAAAGATATTATCATGATGGCTAAATGACAGGTTGATTTAGGCCTATGACAACAATTTTAGGCTGATTAATATGGATGTTTTTAGAAGTCTTTCCACTCTCCTTTAGAAAATTTGACAAATAGATATTAATGGGAGAACCTTAGGACATAGTTGTATGTACAGAGACAGAAGATAAAGACTTCCTGAAGTCAAGCTTTGATTAATTAGATGGTATTTTCTTGGCAACATGTAATCCATGTAGTTTTCTTGGCATATAACTATTTTTCATTGTCTTCTTTTAATTTCACAATGTAGTCTACTGTTTTGGAATTTGCTGGTGATCTCTTATTCAAGTTTTAACTAGTTCCAATGTCCTTTAATTTTTTTGAGATCATCTAAGTGTAACTACCTGGGGAATTGCAAAGAGATCACCTCTGTAAAGCAAGCCCGTCCCCTGCCACTCATTCTTGGATATATCTTTGGTTGCTCATGCACCAATCATGCACTCATGATTCATTTTGAAGGGTGAGACAGACCATGTCTGTCTACCATGTCTACATGATATCTGTCCAAAATTCCATGAACCTACTCATAAATGAAGCAGATTCATATCAAGCTGCCCCAAGTTCTGACAAGAGCTAAAAATATTAAATGCACGATCTTGGATATAAACATACTTATGGTCCACTTGTGGAATCGACAGCAGCCAGAAGAACTTTATCTGGGGATTGCCCATGGCCTGTACATGGCTCAGTGTCAAGATTACAGTCCAATTTGGCTTTCCAAAGCTGCATAGCTGCCAACACTGGACTCCTGCAGACTAGGGCAAACCCACTCCTGGAGCGGCATAGATACTGTGCTATTTTCAAGTAGAACTTGCTCTTTATTAGCAACTGGACTGAAAAGATCACCTGTAGAAACATCACAAGGTTCTGGCTTTAGCCAAGAAAATGGAATTCATACAAGTTCTTGTCCAAAAATTATTGCGCTATTCTTAGATACATATTCATCCTATATATGTATATATATATATATATATATATATATATATATATATATATATGAATTAACCATTGGGTTATTCTTTTCAGAATTTGATATAAATACATGCCAAGACTTCATATAAATTCCATGCCATTTTATTTGATATAAATACGTGCCAAGACTTGAAAGTGTTTATTATTTAAACATGATTAAATATTTAAATACAATCAGAATTATTTTAAATCTGGAAGTAATCTGATGAATCAGGTGCATTAGATGAGACTGGGAGATGAGTGTTTCTTCAGCAGTGACAATGGAACATGTTCCTCCACATCTGGAGGCAGCAGGTTAGTTTAGGCAGGCCACATGATATACAGTTATTGTTATGTATCCAGGTTTGAAGTCATTGGTTTAGTTTGAACTGTTCTTGTAAAATGTTGGAAATGATTGGTTTAAAAAGTGCAGGAAAACCCTGCACTCTGATTGGCTGGCAACTGCGGCTGCTGGCTATAAGTAGCAGCCGCAGCCCAGCCAAATTGGGTCCGTTCTGAGCTGTAGTCACTAATAAACTAAGAGCTTGAAGCACTCCGTGTCTATCTCTTCATGCAAACTTAACAGTTATCTTTTCCAATTATCTTGCTGCCATCTCCAAGATAGCATCTGCTTCCTAGTTGTAGGACCAGGATTGCTTCACTTTGGAGCTTCATTGTCATTTTGAACACATCACTTTGTGGATTAAATTTTACAGAAAAAAAATATGACTAAAGAAATTCACTAGATGGAGCCAGAGTTGTCTGATATGTCCAGTGCAGGGAAAATCAAAGTAAGGATAGAAAGAGATGAAAATGTCTATATTGGTTGACAACAAAACCAAAGGCTCTTCAATGGCATAAAGGTATTTTTAATTTATTTGCAGGAAAGATAGATATTGAAATAATAATAAATACAAATATTAATACTACTACTAAATGTTTCCTGTATGAACAACAGAATTATGGAAGAATATGAATTTGATGCAATATACTTTCTAAGAAAGCCGTAATTGGGAGAAAGACGAAAAATATTAGGTAAGATGGAGATACCTGAAGTTGATCTTCTTAAAGGCCTAATGAATAGTTTTCCATGTCCCCTTTCTTACTTTTCCTCTGTTTGTCTTTTTCTATTATACTTTCTGCCTTTCAAAATATATTCTACATCACCTTTGTTCAAAGTAGGAAGACCCAAGTGAAAAGACCTGAACTGATTCAAGAATAATGAGTGTATATAATTGAACTATGACTGGAACTGAAATCTTTCCTATTTAAATTCAAAGCACTATTTGACATAATTGAAAAGACATTCTCTTTTCTCTTCCTTCCCTCTCCCATCTTGTTTTAGTGTTACTTAAGTAAATAGGGACTACAAGTCCCTAAATTCAATTTTGTTATTCATCACCTTCTCACCTAACCTATATGAGAGATGGCATAGTCTGGCATGACAGTCACAGACTGTGTTGGGAAAAGAAGGTTCTTGTTGAGAGTTCATACAATACATTTAGCTGCATTCATGCATACTAAGCTTGGCCCAATGTTAAAATTAACACTAATGCATAGATGGTTTAGTATGCTATGTAAAACCAGTTTATGGTTCAATATGTCCTATGAAAACAAGTCAATTTAACCACCAGGATAAGCCGCCAGCCATCATTTTTAAACCAAATCCAGAATCCTCTGGAGTTCAAACTAAAAGTAAAACTAAAATAATCTGGGTCTCCTGAAGCAAAATATGATGTATTACATAATTTAAATGAAAGTAGCCTCAGAATTCAATATTTTATCTCTAAAATATGTTTGACACAATGTTGACCATAACACTTTTGCAAAGTTATCGTCAGTGGTTTAGCTTATTTAATTAGATTAATCACTTTAAATTATCGATCACCCCCAGCTCTATCCAGCTTGTTTAATTACTTTCTGAAATGATTGATTGCTTTTAGCAGTAAAGAATTAACTGTTTTTAGGCTTACCGACCTCATAGTCTGATTTTATCTAGTTATTCTTATCAAAGCATCTCCTCTTGTAACTTATTGTTAATTAATAAAATACCAGTTTACATTGACTCTTCTCACAGACTTCTCTACTTAGATTTTTTTATATATTACATTTATATGCCACCCTTCTCCGAAGACTCAGGGCGGCTTACAATTTTTGGGATACAAACCAATGTGCTCAGCAATAGCCTTCCTTCCATTGTATATGCCTGCTTATTACTAAGCGGCATTTTTACAAAGTCAGCTTATTGCCCCCAACAATCTTGGGTCCTCAGTTTACCTACCCTGAGAGGATGGAAGGCTGAGTCAACCTTGAGCCTGGTGGGATTCGAGCCTACAATAATTGTAGGCAGCTGGAACTTAAGTGCTAGGCATTTAACAGCCTGAGCCACCAAGGCCCTAATCTCATTCAAGATTTGAACTGAAACTAAACAAGGGTCAGAATGAGTTATATTTCCGGTGGATCTGTTTAATATTCTGGAATGTCCAAGAGTTTTACTTATTTCAAAATGTAATTCAGTTATAACAATGCAGGTACTTCCTTGGCCTGCACCTAATAAAAGGGGGAAAATAAAAAGGGAAAAAATAGAGTGACAAGGATTTTCATATTCCTGGACATGAATGTACAGAGAGGGAAAAATAAATAAATTAGCACGATGAAGTCAGTAATAGTTTGTAATATATCATAATTCAGATATTAACATCCATGTACCGTGTTTCCCCGAAAATAAGACCTACCCCAAAAGTAAGACCTAGCACTATTTTCTAAACCTGCCCTAATATAAGACCTACCCCGAAAATAAGACCTAGTGTAAATCTCCAGTTCCAGGAAGACTTTTCAGGGAGCAACGTGCACCAAACACCGCCCCTACACACTCACACCCACTATTTGGCACCATAAATATATAAGACCTACCCCGAAAATAAGACCTAGTGTGTTTTTGGGAGCCAAAAAAAATATAAGACAGTGTCTTATTTTCGGGGAAACACGGTATATACTATATAGATATATTCCAAGGAGAAGGAAAGGGGGAAAGTAACTATTCCTTTCCATGCTTTCTACATTCGGGACATACACTCACATTCATATGTATAGAGCAACGTTTATAACAAGCTATAAGAACAAAGGAACCTGCCTTATACTGTCAGGCCATTTGTGTAATTGGCATGGTTCTTTTCGTACTAGGGATGAAGAACTTTTATCCTGCAAGTCACATATTCCTCACTGGAATTTTTCATCCATTCCATCAAGAACTCCTTCTCAGGCTTTCCTTTTTACTCAGCTGAATGTAAATTATAGAGTTGGAAGGGCCATGCAGTCTGTCAAGTGCAATTCACAACTCAGTCCAGGGAGTCCAGGTTAAAATGTGTCCAGCAGATGTCTACCCAATATCTGCTTAAATCAAAGGGATTTCTACCACCATTCTAGATAAGTGATTACCCTGCTTGATTGTTCTTATGATTAAGAAGCTTTTCCTAGTACTGAAGAAGAATCTATTTCTTGTAAATTTAGGGGGAAAAAATCCAGTGCTTAGTGGTACCCTAGACAATAAACAAGTTGTAAATCTTTTGTAGGAGAGCTCCTTCAGGTATTTGAAGAGTGCTGACATATCCCTCCTCAAGTCAATTTTTTAAAAGATTTTTTTATCCTGCCTTTATTATGTTTATAAATAATTCAAGGTGGCAAATGTACATAATACTTCTTCCTCCCCCTATTTTCCCCACAACAACCACCATATGAGGTAAGTAGGGCTGAGAGACACAGTGACTGGCCAAAGCCACCTAGCTGACTTTTATGGCTAAGGCAGGCTAGAACTTTATCCAATCCAAGTCCCAAAGGTGCTTTTTTCAAGAGGCACTGGACTTTTTGGTTTTTACTCTGAAGACGTTTCGTTTTGTCATTCAAGAAGCTTTTACAACTCTGACTGGATGGTAGGGAAAATCACCAGAAAGTCCAGTTGCCTCTTGAAAAAAGCACCTTTAGGACAACCATGACCTGCATGACTGAGAATCTCCATAGACATTTATCCAATCAAAGTGACTTTGCTTTCAGTCCCCTGGTCACTATAGATCAGAGGTGTCAAACTTGTGGTGTCACATTGTCGTCACATGTTATATCATGTCTTTTGCCCCCTTCACTAAAATGGGGGTGGGCGTGACCAGCACGTGACACATCCAGCCCATGGACTGCGAATTTGACACCCTGCTATAGATGGCCTTCTCTGCCCTGTTCTAATTTCCCCTAAACTTTCTTAAAATACATACAGACCTAGTGATAATACTTCAGTTAGGGTCTGATTATTATAGACTATAATAAAATAACTTCTTATGATTTGCAAATTATACTAATATTGATACAGACTAAAGTAGTCTCTAGTAGTTTACACTATATCAATATGTCATTTTTCTAACATTTATCTTGTGATGAGCTCTCTTTTTTTGGATATATTGAAAAAGAGACTAGAAGAATCATCTGTCTGAAATACTTTAATTTGGATTCTTGTTTCCAAACAATGAATTAGTCTTAAATGGCCCCTTCCAGTAATGTATGATGGTCAATTCTACTATTACCAGCAGGGTATCTTCCATCCTATCTGTATCTGTGCTAAATAGAATGAAGGCTTCTTTCTGTAGCTGGGGAACATGGAAAAGTAGTGACCTATGGTTAAGCTAACCTCTGGTATGCAGGTTCAACTTTCCTCCAAAATATTTCTACAGCACTGGAATTGAAAAAAGATTCCCACTCCCAGGCTTATTTCAAAATAGGTTAAAGCAATACAGAAATATGATGTGGGAGGCAGAAGAGGAGAAGGAGGAGGCAAGGATAGCTTCCAACCTAAAGCTAGTTTAAATTATATTTTACAATTCACATAACAACCACTGCTCAAATGTACATGAAAAACATTTTAGAAAACGTTCTGTTTTCATGTTATTATTTTGTAATCACAGTGGACATTGTTATATATATGAGTCACATAGTTAACTAATTTTGGCAGACTTAGAGGTAGATGAAATTTGGCAATGATAATACTTTAGAGGATTCAAAGCATTCGCATTGGCAATAAACATGCAACATGTCCTGTCAGATCAGTTAAAACCAAGCACCTGCTAAACCTGATTTGTTTAGTTTTCTGTGGCTTAGTTTGTAGTGTACGCACAGTTTATTCAATAGTCTATGGTCAATGTAACTTCAAGTCGAGAAAATGGGCTTATTCAAAAACCACGTTAAGTGTACTGGGGAAATGCAACCAAAAATCTTACAATTCTATTCCGTAGAACAGTATTACTATTCTTTTTTTTTATAGAAAGAAATGTGAGCCTACTTTGGGGAGACCATTTCTGGGCATGTCCAGAGTGCCTTGAGATTAAAAATTATGGCTTCTGGTCGCAAAAAGATTGTCCATTCTTGCTTTAATGGAATTGCTAGTAGGCTTGGGATTTAATCTGTGCTTCCTGTTTTATAGTGAAACTTGACTTTCCATTGTTCATTATTAACAAACAATTTTCCAGGAGTAAGAAGAAGAGATTTATCATGATCTTGATCCAGGATTATATACAGTATAGGCACCAATCTGTCTATTGAATCCCTTAAGGAACAATTACCAGACACTAAAAATACAGATGAGCATGCCAAAGCCTATTATTTGGTCATCAGATCAAATAAATTCTGCATGTGAAATGCAGTATTCATAATTTAGTCTAAGGTCTGTAAGTAGGATCCATCTACGTTAGCCTGATTCCATGTGCTTTTATAAATAGGTGTCTCTAGTGACACATTATGGAAGGAGAAACATGTTGTGTATGATATGAAGTGGAAGTAGGCTATAAGTTGACTTACTTTGAGTTGGCTCTTGTGGCTGGATGTCAAAAAAACGTTAGCAATTGTTGTGAAACATCAGTGTCCTTTGTGCAGGATTTTACCACTTCCAGGAGAGGGAATTCAGTGCTGAGCATGACATAACAGATAACAGATAATCAGAGTTGGAAGATACCTTGTAGGTCATCTAGTCCAACTCCCTGTCCAAACGGGAGACCCTATACCATTTCTGACAGTACAAAACTTTCTTTAAAATGTCTTAAAAGTAAAACAGAGTATTTCAAAAATTATTTTAAAAAATATTTTTACCAGACTTAAAAAAAATATTAACACTCCCAAACTTCCAGAAGCTAACTCCAAAAGAATTGATAAATAAATAAACTCCCCTTCAGTGTAGCAACTGTAGATCTATAGTGTGGAAGTAAAAGCTGAATCAGCCAACTTCCAAATACTCTTCAACTGCATAAAGACTGCAGCTTCTTGAATGCCCAATCCCAACTCATATGGATGACACTAGGTTGGAAACATGGCACTAGATGATATAGGAAATGAACATTCAGAATGACAAGATGGATATTCTGATTGATTGACTGATTCGGCTTGAAAGCCTCTTCAATCATAGTTGTCTATACACATTTCATCGTCTATCTTTGTTCTTTTATTTATGTGGCAAATTTCTTTAAGAAGCTACAGAAGATGCTCTATCCTTCAATTTTATTCTTACAACACGAATCATATTACATAGATTAGGCTGAGTGATGGGTGTTAGCTCAAAATTGTGGAAAGAGTTTTTGTGGCTTGAACTAGAATTTCTTAACTTTTTTTATTATTCATATTTATATGCCGCCCTTCTCCGAAGACTCAGGGTGGCTTACAATTTTTGGAGTGCAACCCAGTGTGCTCAGCAATAGCCTTCATTCCATTGTATATGCCTGCTTATTACTAAGCGGCATTTTTACAAAGTCAGCTTATTGCCCCCAACAATCTTGGGTCCTCAATTTACCTACCCTGAGAGGATGGAAGGCTGAGTCAACCTTGAGCCTGGTGGGATTCGAGCCTGCAGTAATTGCAGGCAGTTAGAATTAAGTGCTAGGCATTTAACAGCCTGCACCACCAAGGCTCTTCCTTACCTTTCTAAGTTCTCTCCCTCTCCCTCTCTCCCCCCTCTCTTTATTTTATTTATTTGATTTGTCAATCACTTACAAGATAATAGGTATAAGTTTATACATAGTTATGAATACATGAAATGGATACATATAAGAAAAATAAAAAGAAACAATAGGACAGGGACGGCAGGCACATTGGTGCGCTTATGCATGCCCCCTACAGACCTCTTAGGAAAGGTCAATAGTAGACAGTCTAAGGTTAAAGTTTTGGGGATTCTCTCTCTCTCTCTCTCTCTGTTTGTATATTTGTATATTACTATTGTAAATCCCTGGATACCCATAAAGTCAGTACTGTAACCTTTGCCTACTGTGTGTAATTACTAAGAATGGTAGTGGGTTTCTTATCCTAATGGCAATAGTATATTCTTCTTGCTGACTGTGCTAGTTGCATACAGTTGTCTTCCTGATGATGCTAAAGATTCCTATCTTAAAGGGAATCTGTTTGGAACTTGGAACAGAAACTTTCTGGACATCAAAAGATAAGAACAGAGACTAGGCTTTCAGTGAGTCAGTGAGTTCTGACCTCACAGCTTGTTTACCCTATGACCTCTCAATTTGCACTTCAGTTGTTCCCAGAGCCCTTTTACCTTGAACCAAATGGCAAC
>SOZL01001855.1:0-75312 GCA_009733165.1 Naja naja | reverse complement strand
TTAAACAAGCCCAATAACTTAAACTAATTTAAAACTAATTGAAAATTTAAAACTAATTTAACCCCCCCCCCAAGAGGTCAGTCCAGCCCAGCCTGCTCAAACAGCCAGGTTTTCAAATTGTATGAAAGAGCAGAGATCAGGAGCCAAATGGCACTCCAGGGGTAGTTGGTTCCACAAGGCAGGAGCTGTGACAGAGTAGGCCCTTCCCTGGGGCACCGCCAGCTGACACTGTCTCGTGGATGGCACCCCAAGGAGTCCCCGTCTGTGTGCACGCACAGGGCGATCAGTATTCGATATCAGCAGGAGATGCTCCCGCAGATACCCTGGACCCAAGCCATGAAGGACTTTGAATGTTAATACCAACACCTTGAATCTCACCCGGAGGGCAACCGGCAACCAGTGCAGCTCATGCAGGAGGGGTGTAACATGGGAACATGGCTCCATGAACGGTAATCTAAGTAATCTTGGAACTGCCACAATATATACACCTATATATATAAAAGCAAAATACTACTCACACATCATCACAAAATTTCCAGAACTATAAAGCCTACAAACTTGAAATTTGGCACATATGTTCCACTTGGCTTCTAGGTGCTCACTAAGAAAGGATTTTTGAAATGACCATCAGAGCATTAGTATTTCTTATATTATTATTAATGTGTTCATGCTAAGGAGTTCTACTCCTCCCACCTGAAAAGAAATCTGTTCCAAATGCAAAACACAAGCAAAGAAGAGGAGTTTCATTTCCAGTTTTATTTCACAGCAGCAACCAGCTTTAGTACAGAACAGTTGAGCTAAGCCACTCCCAGGCTCCTTGCTGTCTCCTTCTTGCTCACACAGCAAATACTCTTTCAGTTTCCATGTTTCAAGTCTCTCACACACTGACAGGATTGCCAGATGATGCTGGTAGGCAGAGGCACAACCCCCCATTTTCCTCCCCAAAAACTAAGCCCAATCACATAGTTTCATAACAAAGCACAGGTATAGAGCTAGTATGGCTACACAAGCAAATAAATACATAATTACAAATCAGCATAAATACAAACATTATAAATCCAGAACCACAAAGATTGGTAATTGCTAAGAGTATGAAAAACATTTCAAATATAAATTGTTTGCAGTTCAAAACAGTTATTTTCAAATGGTCAGCATTTGAAACAAAAAATGTCCTTGGGGTTTTGTGTAGAACAAAAGGCAATATTTTCAAAAGCATTATCAGACATTTTAGGTGATGGGAATGTCATGCCTCTTGCAGTTTAAGTTCAGGTAGTCCTCAACTTACAGCAGTTTATTTAGTGACTGTTCAAAGTTACAACAGCACTGAAAAAAGCAACTTATGACTATTTTTTACACTTACAACCTCTGTAGCATCCCGATGCTCATGTGATCAAAAATCAGATGCTTGGCAACTGGTTCATACTTATGACTGTTATTGTACCCCAAGATCATATGATCACCTTTTGTGACCTTCTCACAAGCAAAGGCTATGGGCACAGGGAAGCCAGCTTCATTCAACAATTGTGTTACTAACTTATCAACTGCAGTGATTCACTTAACAAATGTGGCAAGAAAGGTCGTAAAATGGGGCAAAACTCACTTAACAAATGTCTCACTTAACAACATAAATGTTTAGCTCATTTGTGATCATAAGGCAAGGACTACCTGTATTTTTAAATTTCCTTATCAAGGGAAGTACAACAGAAAAGACTGGTCATATATTGGATGGGTTTAAGACAGATGTAGTGATCAGGGCTTGGAGTTCTGGAATATAACAGGAGACACTTAAGACACACATGGTGGCAAGGAAGTATGCCACAAATTAAGACAAAGCATTGAGAACCTTGCTGCAAGGGACCTATGATATTATTTTAAAACATTTTTAAAAATACATTTGGAATTCCTTTTACATTAGGAAGTTCTCTAGCACTTGAAGAGTAATTGATTTAAAAGAGAAGGCAAAAAAATTAGCTCTGTGGTTTGAGTGTTTTTTAAGAACACAGCATCAAATCTTTCCTCAGAATATTTTCATTAGCATTTGCCCAATGCAAAGAAATGATGCTTGAGTTCTGTCAGTTTGATATCTGTTGTGGGCAAGTTCTTTGGATAGCATATTGGATTGGTATGACACAATTAATAGGAGCCAGGAAGGGTTCAATATAATCAAATCAGCCTAACCTAAACTTCTTCTCTGATAGCATTACTAACTTAGAACAAGAGAATGCCATAGGTATTATGTACTTCGATCTTAACAAAGTCTTTGACAAAATGTGCCATGATGTTCTCTTTTGTAAAATGGTTGTAAAGAAATAGCCAACACTGCTGTTAGATAGACTCACCGTTGTAGATTGACTGCACTACACAAGTTGTACATGTCAGCTTGGAGGGAAGTACATATTTAGTGCAGTGCAGACTCTTCTGCTGTTGAACAGGTTCATCAAAGATCTAGGTGAGAGAATTGAGGTGACATTTATAAACGTTTCAGATAACATAAATCTGGGAGGGATGGCTAAATTTTATTTAAAAAGAGTCACTATTCTAAAGGATCTAGATAGCAATAGGCTGAATATAATAGGATGGAATTTTACAGGAAGAAAAGGTCTATACATGGATAGAAAAAATGCAAGGTACAATTTGAGCAAGAGCCACTGGCTTAAAAGCAAATGCTGTTCTGGGGATATATTAATAAGATCACAGGTTCCAGATCACAGGAATTGTTCCATTCTATTCTGCTTTGGATAGAGCCCATTGGAAACATTCAGGGCTTCAAAATTTTTAGCAATGGGTTCTCTGCCCAGTTACTGGATGGGCGTGGCCATGGTGAGTGTGGACTAGTCGGCCTCCTGCACCACAGCAGGAGTGGCATTTTTTTTCCTTCTCTGGCTCCAGAGGCTTTCCTTGAGCCACTGGGATGGCGAAAACGGCCTGCCAAGGCTCTGGAGGCTCTCTGGAAGCCCAGAAATGGGCCCGTTTCTGGCCTTCCCGAACTTCTGGGAGGACCATTTTTCACCCTCCCTGAGCCTCTGCACATGTCCTGCACTTACCTGCATCCAAAATGGGGCACTTGGGGACTCCTGGGAGGGACGAGGTGGAGTGAGTGGGGCCAGCCAGGAGTGGGATTTGGGGGTTCTCCAAACTGTGCAGAATCTTAGCTAGGGTGTCTCCGAACCCCTGCGAACCCAGCAGCCCACCCTTGGAAATATTGTATCTAGCTCTGGGCATCATAGTTCTGAATGGACTAATTGTGATCCAAAGATAATTGAGATGGTTTGGCAAGCAAGCCTTTTATTTTCTCTCTTCTTGCTTTGGAACTGGAAAATAATACCAAGATAAACACACACACACACACACACACACTAAATTGTCACAATCTAGACAAAGGTTCAGGGTTAAGGAAGTCTGTACCCTCCAATTTCCATTTTGGTTTTGGTCCACAGGATTCAACCTTTGTTTCTGCTTCCCTGTGTCTTTTACAGTGGATGTTTCCTCCGTACTCCCCGTGTCTTAGCGCTGGCAGATCAGAAACTCCCTGCAGGCCTGGCATCCAGAAAAAAAAATTCTGTATGTCTATTGGATGGGCCATTCCAGAGCAGCTTTTGTAGGAAATTTCAACATATCTTAAAGCAATTTGACCATATCAAGCCAGTGTTTGCCAAATTTCCATGTCTGAATTCATCCTGTTTTAATTAAAGAAGGCAAACAAAGACAACATTTTCAGTCCTTGAAATTTCCTGTGGTATTGACATGTCTATTTTTACAAGTGCCAAATAGATTCATTTGTACAACTATTTGGAAAAGCTGTTTGTAACTGTGCTTGAACAAATAACCATAATGGTAATCAAAGAATCCATGACATACCAATGATACCTGATGCTTAGGCTTAATCCCAACAAGGTTCTGCCTGCACTTATTTCTACTTCATGGAAACTTTGAGATGTATTTATGGCACATTCGTAGCATTAATGCAGTACAGGTGTATAATTTATCTGTTCTATAGCATCATGTATTGCTAATATGTAGCTAATTTTCCTATACTGATCCACACTGGATGTGAAGAAATCAGTTTCTTGTATTCTGACTAAAAGTCTGGAGGGTTTTTTTTTTTTAAAAAAATCTTTAAAGTTCTATTCTTGTTCAGCAACAAGAATCTTAGAAATGTTTCATTGCAAAATTAGAATCCTAGGAGAGGCTGTTTTAGATATTGTCTCAAATCGAAGAAATTCAGATTAAAACTTCCCTGCCAGATAAATGGCTGCCTAGAATTGGTTGGCGGTCTCTCTCTCCATGAAGAGAAAGTCCTACTGTCAAACTGCTGTTAGTAATAGGAAGTTTTCTTTAACCATTCCTTCTACCTGAAAGATCAGCTCAACCAGCTTTCAACTGTAATCTATTATTTTATGTTCTGCACTCTAGAATACTGAGAATGAGTTGATCTTCTATGTGACATCCCCTATTGAGGGCTTTATTGCTGTGAAATTATAAAATTATAAAAACAAATGAGACACATTAAATTCTTCTAACATTTCTTTCCGAGATAAAGAGAAAAGCTTGGGATAGGCTCAAAGTTATGCTAGAAATAAAAAATATCTGTGTGTGTGTGTGTGTGTGTGTCCATGAATGTGTGCGTGCATGTGTGTTCATGCAATTTAGTTTGTTTGTTGATTACCACTACTGATTTCCCATCCCATAGAAAAATTTTCTTCTCTTATCAGATATCATTTTGCTCATTATTTTATTCTTTCTGGTTAATAAGACAAATAAACAGAACACAAGCTGAAATTAAAGTGGGGTTGTGATATGTTTCAAGAACTCACTGAATCATAATAAGTGGAATATTTTGTTTATGAAAAGATTCTCAAGATTAATCTTTAAATAAATGATTACCCTTAACAATTAAATTGAAGTGAAATACAGCTGGAATACTATGAGTTTTAACATATTCCTCTGTAAGCATTGGTCTTTCTTCTCTATTGCCCAATCTATACATTAAAGTAGCCATAGCATGTCTTTAAAAAAAACTATTGCTTATTGGTCTGAGTAAAAATAGTAGGGAGGAGAATTTGGGAGAGAAACATCCACTTTTGAGTTTTATATTCATATTATTTTACAGGAATCTGATGATTTCACTGAAAATTGGGAATAGGCATGGCTATTTGTTAGTACTGCTTTATAAAATCTCTGGATGAAATGTTGAAGAATAACACTGGGGAATGCTCATTGCCTTCATTCTTTTACTGTCAATTTCCAACAGATCATTGCTAGAAATTTTGTTAGACCTTGTTATTTCTTAAAAGAAAAATTATCCAGCTAATTAGCTACACTTTCTAATTTAAAAGCCTTGTCCTTTTAGAACATTAGTTCATTATGAATGAAGGTACCTATGCAATTTTACACTCTTCTTAATGTTAGTGTTAATGTTCATTAAATTTTCTGTAACTTAGTACTGTCATACATACCATATCTAGAATATAGCATACCATAATCTATTTAAAAAATGTCCAAATTATGAGTGCTATGGGATTTAATGTGTAGCAAATTTGAAAGTTACCTAGCAGGGGAAGTTTGCTTTAGTTAATTGAAAGACCGGTCTGAAATTTTAAATACCCCAGAGGTAACTGGCAGTCTACATTGCAACTCCATGACCAAAGTACTGCTTGTC
Organism: Naja naja; assembly: GCA_009733165.1. Classification (NCBI taxonomy): domain Eukaryota; kingdom Metazoa; phylum Chordata; class Lepidosauria; order Squamata; family Elapidae; genus Naja; species Naja naja. The sequence goes on along the minus strand of SOZL01001855.1, from coordinate 69,653 downwards.
AAAAACAGCTCTTAAAATTTATGCTCTGGGACAATTTTTCACTCAAAAAATAGCAGTTATCTTTCTTACAGGGATTGCTTTTATTTTCAGAATGCCTTATGCTTACTAAGGTTGATTTTATTGCATAGGGAAAAAAATCAGAAAAAATACAGATACTATATTTATTTTAAGATCCTCTCTTGACGTAAAACACATTGTTTATAGGAAGAGCAGGCAAAGACATTCAAATTAATAGAGGAAGAACAGAGAGAATTTTTCCCCCCATAAAAAACTGTTGTCCCCTACAGACTGCCAGGACAAAGCCAGAAAATGACTAAAGCCAAAAAAAATGGACAGAATTTATTTATTTGTAAAATTTATTTGCCACCTGTCTCTGTGGGGCTATTCTAGGTGGGTTACAATAAAAAAGAAAGAAAATAAAAGGGAAGAATTGCAGATTCTCTTGTCTGTTTTCACTCATCACTTATTTCTGTGTTATTCTATCTTTGTATACGGTATGAAATTATCTAATTTTATAAGATCCATCCTTAGATCCACTATTATATCCAATCAGCAGTGGGATCCCACCTGTTCCACTACTGGTTTGGTGATTGCGCATGTGTGCACGCACACCTAACGTGCGCATGCAGCTTTCCCCACACCAGCTGATGCCTGCAGCACAAATCAGCTGAGAGAAAAGCACAGGGGTGGTGGGAGGGCCGAACCTGCGCTTTTATCTTCTTTCTTCTCTCAGCTGATTGTCCAGGCTTTTTTTCCTCCTTTCAGTTGATCGTGGGAGGTTTTTTTGTCACTACTGGTTCAGCTGAACCAGTCCGAACCAATAGCATACCACCACTGTGTCCAATCTTAATAAAGTATTCTCATGCCCTGCCTTGAGTTCACCATAGCTTGAATAGCATGAAGCTTAGAGGGTTCCAAATGATCCTTTCTTGAAAGCTTTGTTGTGTTTCTCATTATTTGGCCCTCTAGTATAGCTTGTTTCTTGTTACTGCCACCAGGTTTTTGATTCCCACTTCTGGCTTTGAGCTCTAAACCACTGGAGGTTCGGATGAAGTAATGCCCTCTGATGCAGGGAGACCCTGGAAGCCAGGATCTTCCATGGCTGGACCACAGACAGGTTCACTAGATCTGCAAACCAGGGTCTCCTAGGCCAATGGGGCACCAGGAGAATTAGCTCCACCTTTTCCTCCAACAACTTCTGAATTACAGCCAGAATAATGGGAAGAGGGGAAAGGCATAGAGGAGACCGGAAGCCAGGTGCTCCAAAGCACATCGGTCCCTCCGCTCCCTGGGTTGGAAACCTGGTGAAGAACCTGCCCACCTGGGCATTCTGAGGGGTGGCAAAGAGGTCTATGGTCGGAGGACTGAATCGGCATGACAAGTCCCGAAACAGAGAGGGGTGGAGACTCCACTCTACCTGGTCTACTGTGGACTGATTCAACCAGTCGGCCTGGACATTGTCGACCCCAATATATGGTCTGCCCTGATGGAAAGGAGGTGTCTCTCTGCCCACCTGCCCACCTCTGCCCTTTGCCTCTCTCATCAAGGCCCTGGACCTGTTCCCCTTGCCTGTTGACGTGGGCCTTTGCAGCCACATTGTCCATCATAACTAACACATGGTGACCAGCCACCCTGTTCTGGAAGTGATTGTCAGCTCTCCATTTAGTTTATACTCCTGACTACCCAATGTTAGACTAAATATAAATGCTGTAATAGAAGTCTTTCCATGATGGACATCATGTACAAAATAGCACAATTATTTGTGCAAAGTGGCCAAATTTACTGAAATAATGAAACAGTATTGCCAGTCCCTATATGGATATGTTTGCAATTACATTTCTATGAATACGCTGACAGCATGACATTTCATATTGCAATACTTTCAAAAATAACAAGAACAGTTTGGTCTTTGTGACTGAACCTTGTTTGTAAATTCTATTCTATCAGGCAATCTTATAAGTTCTGTGGAATCATTTTGGGAAAAGTTTCATCAACTGCAAGAAAAGGTCCTTTCTTGTTTTGCTTTGATCTAGAAGCATAGATTCTTCAGGGATTACAGTAATTAACTTTTAAGAAAGGACTCTGTTCTTGGAAGGCTTTGTTGAGTGTCAACAACATTGTATGGGAAGATTTCTTCCAAAAACAATACATTTTTTAAAAAGCTGTTTTGTAAAATTGATAAAAATGGCACTTAGCATTTCAGAGATAGAAAAGATATTGCCAACCAGCGTTCTAAAGTTGATATGTAATTGAAATTTTAGCCAGGAGTACCATTTTTATAAAACTTTTTGTTGCTAAAAATCAATGAAAAGAAACAATTCCAAGTTAGCTTAGAATAATACTTAAATAATCATTCCTGGAATTGCTTATTTATTAAAAAGAAACCTGGACAGAGCCACAAAGAAAATACTGTTGTAATTTACACTTACCTCAACAAAAGAAAACAGAACCCACCACCCTTTGTTTCATCTCCAATCTTGCCAACATACATCTGAGTTGAGCTGTATGTCTAAGTCCTGTCTGTCTTTTGTTACCCTATGAGAGTGTGGCAGGCAACAAGCCAGATGGAGGCAAAGATTTTGACTACTAACTGTTACCAGCTGATTTTCTACCTCCCAAAGTTAATGTGACGCACTGGTTCAAAGACCTCAGAATTTTTTTCAAATCCATATCAGAATGCTTTAATCAAGATGATCCCAAGTGTTTCTGGAAAAGACCTACAAGAGCATTTCCTTGTAGTTTGGGAAATGATTGAATTGACTAGACACACTGGGGCCATTGCTGTCTCATAATTAAGCATATCTCTTCTTCATAAGGATGTATGGATGGATTGTTTTAATCTAATGCATCTATTTGTTTTCATTCTAAAACCATTACTTCATGTCATCATTAATTTGTTGGAGTAACACTCTTTTTCCAACATTTCCATTTCCATTTCCTTCATTCTTATGTTCCATCCAATTATACCACTTTTCCCATATCCTGTAATAATCTGTATCTTCTTTTCCATTTAATTTGAGAGTTAGTCTCTCCATTTCAACACATTCATACATTTTGTTTATTACAATTTGTATAGGCGGAATTATAGGTTCTTTCCATTTTTGCTAAAACAATTGAGCCGCTGTTAACAGGTGTGCAATCAGGTATTTGTCTTTTGGAGGAAATTTTTCTTTATCATTCCAAGTAGAACAGTTCTGGTTTCCACTCCAGCTCACAATCATCACCATCCTCAATCCAATTTTTGATTCCTGTCCAATATTTTTAATTTTTGGGCATGTCCACCACACATGGTAGTAGGTTCCTATTTTGTCCTGACATTTCCAACAGTTTGGATTTGCCCGGGAATATTTTTGCCAGTCTAGCGGGGCCAAATGCCACCTGTACATCATTTTATATTGGTTTTCCTTGTACGCCACTGACTTTGTATATTTTAAGTTTTCTTCCCAAATATCTTCCCAATCATTTAAATCTAATTTGTATCCTATATTTCGCTCCCAGGCTACCATTGATCCTTTTACTAATTGTCCCTCTTTCCTGTTCTAACAATAATTTGTATAATTTGGATATTAACTTTTCCTCTAATCCCAACAATATTTTGTCCAGATTTGTATTTTTGTTTCTATCCCATATTCCTTTATATCTTTATTATATCTTGATTTAATTTGTAATAGACCCAATTATCTATTGATATGCCTTCCATCTCCAAATCTTGTTTTGTTTTTAGTTTTCCATCTGTATCCAATATCTGGTAATATTTAAGTTTTTTATTCAAATCCATTGTATTTGGATTAAAGGTTGCTTCCATTGCTGAAAACCACCTTGGTATTTTCGATAATTTTTCTTTCTTATCTCAGCCCAATTTTTAATCAATGCATTTCAATTATATGTTTTGTAGTATGATTTTGTCTTTTATCTGTCGGGTTCCATAGAAGTGCATGCCATCCTATCTGTAGGTCATGCCCCTCAAGTGTTAATATTCTCCTATTTTCTAATCTGACCCATTCTTTTGTCCATAGCAGACTCGGCTTTGTAATAGATTTCCCAATCTGGCAGTCCCAGTCCTCCTCTTTCTATCGTCTTGAAGATATTCTCTCTTTATCCTTGCCCTTTTTCCCATCCAAATGAACTTCATTGTCATCTTATTCAATTCCATGAAAAATTTCTTATTTGTTAGTATTGGAATAGTCTGGAACAGAAATAAAACTTTGGGAAGAATATTCATTTTAATTGTTGCAATCCTCCCGAGGAAGGATATTTGCAATTTATTCCAATTTTCTAGATCCTTTTTGATTTGTTTTAAAATTTTTATGTAATTATCCTCCCACAGCATCATTGTTCTTGCCCTTATCCAAATTCCTAGATATCTTATTTTATTTACTATTTGTAATCCCATAATCTCTTCAAGCCTCTTTTGTTTAGAGATTGTCATATTTTTAACTAACAATTTGGTTTTCCCCTATTTACCTTTAAGCCTGCTAATTCCCCAAAATCATTTATTTCTTTCATTAAAATCGGCCTGTCTCTAAAGGTTCTTCTATTATAAAAGCCATGTCGTCTGCAAATGCCTGTGTTTTATATTCTTGATTTCTAATTTTTGCTCCTCTTATATTTTCATTTCCCTAATTCTCGTTAATAATGTTTCTAAGACTGTAATGAATAATAGTGGTGATAGTGGACAGCCTTGTCTAACCCCCTTTTCTATTTTAAACATTTTAGTGGTCTCACCATTTACTAATATATTTGCTTTTTGGGTATCATATATTGCATTTATCATTCTTTCAAAATTTTGTCCAAATTTCATTTTATTAAATTGTTGTTTCATAAAGTCCCAGTTCAAATTGTCAAATGCCTTCTGTGCATCTAAAAGATTAGAGCCATTTGATTGCTTGGGTGGCATTCATAATATTCTAGTATATTTATTATTATTCTTATATTATGTCTAATCTGTCTTCTCGGTAAAATCCATTTTGGTCTGTGCTAATTTTCCCACTAATAATTCCTTTTAATCTTTGTGCCATAATTGTCATGAAAATTTTATAGTCAGTATTTAAAAGCGATATTGGTCTATAATTTTTGATTTGATTACTGTTTGTATCTTCTTTAGGTATGAGTGTTATATATGCCTCCTTCCAAGAATTGGGAATTTTAGCTTTACACAGTGCTTCATTACATACTTCTAAGAAAGTATTATTTAGTATGTCTCCCATCTTTTGTAATATTCACTTGGATATCCATCTGGACCTGGTGTTTTATTATTTTTTGCTTCTGAATTGCTTTCTTTAATTCATCTATTGTTATCTCTTTATTTAACAGATCTCTTTCTTCATCAGTAAGTTCCTGTATATTCCTTCCGCTAAGTATTCTTTTATTTTAAACACTTCTACCTTTTCTTGTTTATATAATTCCTCAAGTATTTTCTTGCAATTTCTTTCTTTTTCCAGATCAACCTCAAGATCTCCATTTTCATTCTCTAAATATTGTATCGTTCTTTTCTTTTCCTCTTTCCTCAATTTGTATGCTAACCATCTCCCGGTTTATTTGCATATTCAAAGTAATTTTGTTTTGTGTATTGTAATTTTCTGAGGAGTTCCTCTTGCTCCAGTATATTGAGTTCATGTTTTTTTTGATTAATGCATCTTTGGTTTGCTCACTATCTGGTCCTCTCTTTTGTTTATTCTCTAATTTTGCAATTTCTTTTATTAATTCATCTTGTTTCTTCCATCTTTCCTTGTTTCTATTTGATAGATATGCAATTGATATTCCCTGGTATAAGCTTTAATTGTATCCCACATGTTTTGTAGGGATGTATCTTCTTTTTATTAAAATTATGAAAAATTATTAATTCCTCTCTAATTTTTGCAAATATTTTTCTTCTTTCAGGATCTGAGAATTTAGTGACCATCTTCGTTCTCCTTCCCCTTCTTTCCAAATTAAGGACATTGGATTATGGTCAGCCCATATATTTGTTAGATTTTTGTGTCAAAGATTTCTTTATTTAATTCACTATTTATCCAAATCATATCTATTCTGGACCAGGATTTGTGCGGGCTGGAGTGGAAAGTATACTGTGTACTTTGTGGATTCCTTTTCCTCCATATATCTTCCAATCCAAATTCATCTGCCATTTCAAAAATATTTTTGGTAACATATTTCGCTTTTGATATTGTTTACATTCCGATTCATAATCTTGCCTATTATCAGATATTAGTTGTAATCCCCATCAGACAAATCCTTGGGTTGCCAATTTCTATCAGTTTCTCGATAACTTTTTGTAAAATTCTTTTTGATTTTTGTTTGGCGCATAGATTCCAACAACTAAAGTTTTCTTATTATGTATCTCTATTTCACCATTAATATTCTTCCTCTGTATCATTATATATCGATTTTGCAATCAAATCTTCTTTTATGTAAAATACTACTCCTCTTTTTCTTTCCACTGCTAAAGCCATAAATGCTTTTCCAAGTTTTCTGTTCTCAAGATACCTTTTGTCCTGTTCTTTTATGTGGACTTCTTGCAAACATATTATATCCCATTGTTGTTTTCCAATCTACCAAATATTTTTCCTTTTATTTGGACTATTTAGTCCATTGATGTTCATTGATATTAGTTTTATTCCCCTTCCCATTTGATCTCCTCTCTTCTCACTAATATTACGTTTTGCCTATTGTCTGACTTCTGTCTTCACTCCCACCTCCTCTCTCCTTCCTTCTTCACGGGCCATTGGTTCTCTGTCCCCTCCTTCCTCTCCCTCTCCTCTTCACCCGTGGACTCTTAAATCTTCCTGGCTTGCATTCCTCGACTCTTCTCTGCTGCTCAATTCCTCCACTAATCCTCCTGTTTGTTCAAAATCTTTGAGCCTTCGCTAAGTTGTCAATTCTAGTTCTTCTACCCTCCCATGTTACTAATATCCCTTCTGGGTCGTTCCATCTGAATAGAATGTTTTTTGTTTAGATGATTTGTGAGGAATCTATATTCCTTTCTTTGGTCTCGACTCTCCTTGGGATCTGCTTTAATATTATAACCTGTCTACCGTTATGTTTTATCGTCTCATCCCTGGTCATTCTATAGATTATCTCTCTAACCCTTTTCTAGCAAATCTGACATGAACCTCCTTGGGAGTCCATGTCTTCTGGCATAAGATGTAAACTCTATAAGCTTCATCGATCTCTATTACCATCTGATCCTATCTTTTTGCAGAATAGCTGCCAATAATTCTGCCATTACCAAAGTCAAGTTTTCCCCTCTTTCCTCTTGTATGTTCTGGAACCTTAAGTAATATGAGGCTCTGTCCAATTCTAGAATGTCAACGCCTCGTTCATTTCCTTATGCTGATCTTTGATTTTCTGTTCTATAGCTTCCACCTTCTTCCCTGTTTGATCCGTTCTTTTCGAATCGTTATAATTTTCTCCTCATTTGTCTTTGTTGTCTCCTGTAACTGTCCTAATTTCCCTCTAGAGTTTTTAATTCATTTTTCATCTCCCCAAATCACTTTTCAATTCTGCTCTCATCTCTTTCTCTCCTTCTTACTCTCCACGTGATTATTCATCATGGATTCTTGCATCGTCAGCATCATGTTTTGCAACGTCTGTAAAGTATTTTGTATTGTTTGGGTCTGGGTGTTAGCTTTCTCGGATGTCAACATCCCTCTATAGTTTTTGGGAGGAAGTCGTGGGGGTAGATGGAGGTACAGTTGTCACTCCCTTTTTCACTGTTTTGGTAATAGTGGAAGTTACTGTTGACATTTCTTTTATAATTTTTGTTGCTCTTTGATAATTCTATTTATATTTCCCCGTCTTATTTCCAATTATCATCTACTAGAGGTCCCTCTATTCCGATATTCTCACACAGTCCAGTCTAATCAAGAATAAAAAGCAGGGGACCTAACCTTATTATTATTATTTTTTTTTCCGTTGGTTTTGAGGTTCAATATTTCACTTAATAATCTTGGAGGGGGGACAGAGAGTGAAATCACATTACATTTCTAGCAAGAAAAATCCAAGAAAGCAGAAATATAAGGAAAAAGAAAGGAAAAGAGAGATATCTAAGTATTGCAAGCACGTCAAGTAAAATAGAATGATATATGATATCTAATATATCTCTATAAAAAAGAAAAAGACAAAGGCAACTATCAGTTCTTGTTGTTCTATAAAATGGATACTTAATATAAATCACTACTTATCTGTCCACTATATTCTTGTGCTAAGAGGTTTAAATCAGTAATCTTATCTTATATATGAATTAGTAATATAATTAATTAATTAAATATTAAATTTGTAAATAACAAAATACAAAAGTTCTTAACTTCTTATAACACTCTATAATAATATACCAACCCTATAAGCTTTTCCCAGATTAAACTCTAAGTCTAACTATATCTGTATATAAGTATAATATTAAGTAATATAAAGTCGTTTAAAATATATGAAAAGAGGTACAAAAATTAAACACAGTGGTATACGTGTGGTAGTGAACTCCTTCCGGTCTTTGGATTGCTATTCTTCACTCGGGTTATCCAATTGTCCAAATGTCAATGGGCCAGAGAACAGAAAATGCAATGTCACAATGGTGGAACTTCCCTTGATCTTCCTTCCAATTGATTTAAACCGCAGTCCTTGCCTCGAAAAAACGTTCTGTTTTCCTTTCTTTTAAAGCAGCAAAAGTTTAAGCAGCAAAGGTTTCCAAGTGTTGATTGATTTGAATTAGTTTTGTAACTTTCCCTTTTCTGCGGTTTTGCTAGATACTCGCAGTGTTACTCACTTTCTAAAGTAGGTGAAAGTTTGCTTCTCTTTTCTTTATGCCCTGTCACACCACGACGTCTTTAACAGTTTTTCAGATTCACAGAGCTCACTTTTCCCTTCTCCTTCCTTTCCCAGCGTTCCCTTCTGGCTGATTTCTTTCCCTAAATCTTCTGTCACAGTGGCTGCCTCTGCTGGGACTCTATCGCTTCCGCTGTCCAGTAGCTCTTTCAGCTGCCACCCACTTCGTTTTCGATCTCTTCCAACCTCAGCCTCACTTTCTCCAGTTGGATGAGATCTCTTTCGGTATTCTCAGTCTTTTGCAGGACTTTCACTTTCTTAATTAACTTTCTTGATCTCTGAGTGAGACTCGTCTTCTGCTTTGTTTTTGTGGGATAGTCACTAAGATTGTGCCGCTTTCTTCGCTTCCAATCCTTTAAACAGTCCCACACAGAGTCTTTTCCAGCCTTTCTAACTTCTCACCAAGCTTCTTACTTTCTCTTCCGATCAGCAACTCTCACTTTCAGCTTCCCGCTAATGGCGCCGCCCGTCTTCGGGCCAGCTCTGCTGGCTTCTTCCACTCTGAACTTGGGAACTCTTCTTCGCTGTTTGGGATTGCACTTCCCAAACCAGCTCCAAGTTTTCTTCCTCACAAGGGTGTTCGATTTTGACTCACCCTGCCACGAACGGCTGTTCTAGAGTGGAAAACCCGAGGTGGGAGAAGGAGAAGTATTTCTCCCTACCCGCCACACCGAGGCGTCACCGGAAGTCCGAAAAATCAGCAGTCCTACTGATTCAAGATGGTATAATTGACAGGATTATTAGCAATCTGCCTATCCTTACCTGTAGTAGAAGAAACAGCACAGTGTGATCATGCTTTGTAGCTTTTAACTTTCCCATTTACCCATGAGCCTAGAGTGACATTGTAGGAAATTAAATAATTAGAAGTAGTCACTAGATGCGACTCATAATGTTGACCAGGCTTTTAATTTTAAAAGAGCGAGCCAAGACAAACAACAGTAGTCTGATTTAAACTGATTTAACTTGTGTGACCCTTCTTGAAAATATGCCTTGTATTGCCAACACAGGTGATATACCTTGAGCACCAAAGTGGACTCAAGGTCTTAAAAGGACTACTTAATAAGTTTACTAGGACAACTAGTCCTAGCCGTTGCATACCATCCGGAGGTTTCAGCTGGTGCAGAATGCGGCTGGTTGTGATGGGAGCTTCCCGATACTCCCATGTTACACCCCTCCTGCGAGCTGCATTGGTTGCGGTTGCCCTCGGGTGAGATTCAAGGTGTTGGTTTTAACATTCAAAGTTCTTTACGATTTGGGTCCGGGGTACTTGCGGGAGCATCTCCTGCCAACATCAAATACCGATCGCCCTGTGCGTGCACAGACGGGACTCCTCGGGTACCGTCGGCTAGACAATGTCGGCAGGCGGTGCCTCGGGGAGGGCCTACTCTGTTGGCCCCCACCTTGTGGAATCAACTTCCTTTGGAGCTCTGTTTGCCCCGGATCTTTCCTCCTTCCGCTGTGGTCTGAAGACCTGGCTATTTGAACACACTGGGCTGGACTGACTGGGGGAGTTAATGTATTTTTAACTATTTTATTGATTGGGCTTGTCAAATTTAATTCTTTTTTATATATTTATTGTGTGGTATTTTTACTGTGAGCCACCCCAAGTCCTCACGGAGAGGGGCATACAAGTCCAATGAAATAAATAAATAAATAAATAGTCCTAATAAGCTAGTTGTCCTAATAAGCTTATTAGCATGAATATAAGTTTATTAGGACATAGCATAATCTCATATGAGCATAATATTAGTAGCAAATTTTTTAGCATTCATTTTTAAACAAAGTTAATTCAAACTTCAAGACAAATATGTGGGACAAAATATAATTATATTTCAGACCATACCACTTGAAGCTCAATGGGGACACAGAAGCTAATGTTAGAAGTAAACTGAATTTGAAAATTCTGATAGGGAAAAATTATGCGTTCAAAAAGTGCATATGCCAGTTGGTGGGATCCAGGAGAAGAGCCTTCACTTGTGTAGCACCTGCCCTTTGAAATATCTTCCTCCTGAGGTGAGATTGGCTGCCACTCTTGCTAATTTTCTGCAAGAACCTGAAAACATGACTTTGCCAGTTGGCTTGGGGCCCCAAAGGGGGACTATCACACTGTAGTTGGTTGATCAACTAATAGCAGTATATTCTACTCCCTTTCTTAAACTTGTATTTTACTGCAATCTCAATGTGATTTTAGATAGATAGATAAATAGATAGATTGATATATAGATATAGATAAAAATATAGATATAGATATAGATATATAGATATATAGATACACACACACACACACACATACACACACACATGCAAGGAGGGAGGGAGGAGAGAGAGAAAGAGAGCACAGATTTTATTCCACTAGTCCTTAGGGGGCAGTGCTCATCTCTGTTTCAAGGCCATTGAGCCAGCACTGTCTGAAGCTATTTTCACGGTCGTGTGGCCAGCATTACATCACTGTTACCTTCCCACTGAAGTGGTACCTATTTATCTATTTGCATTTCCATGCTTTCAAACTGCTAGGTTGGCAGGAGCTGGGGTGAGAACAAGAGCTCACCTTGTCTCATGGCACTCAGGTATCAAACCTGGGCTGTTGAATTTCCACCTGACAAGCTCAGTATCTTAACCACTGAGCCACCGCATCACCCAAATAGATGATAAATGGATGGATGGATGGATGGATGGATGGATGGATGGATGGACAGACAGACAAATAGATACAGGCAGGCAGGCAGGCATGCAGATATAGTTAGATGAATGTTGAAAGCTGCCCAGAGTTGCCTTTCAAAGAGATGGGCATCAAGCAAATTTAATAAATAAATATAAATAAATATTGCAAAAACATGTATTTTGCCACAGATATCCTGGTGTGTCTGTCTACAAACACAGAGTGTATGTCTAATATAATCTGATTGAACCAATTCTGACAATATATAAATTGAATAAATAATCACATAATTCATATACTTAAAAGGTATATCAGGTTGATGGAGAAACTGAGCTGAAAATCCTTTAAGACTGAATCCATGAATAAGACGACACAGATCCAAGAGGTTGATTGCCCATTTATACAGTAGATATGTCTGCCATATTTCTTCAAAAGGACTACCTGCCATTTGCTCAGTCTAAAGCATTTTGAAAATTTTATTTCCTTGGATGGAAACAAAACAATGAAAACAAGACGAGAGGAAGGGTGATGCCATGGCCTTTGAACTGATTTTAGGAAGAAATGTTTGGCACAGCCTTTCAGATTCTAGCTGAATGGTTACCTTCAATCAGGAAACTGATTTATCATTCTTAAGAGAAGATTCCAAATAAGCAAGCATAGCAGAAATACTGTAAAGACAAACTTCAGCCAATATTATCCAGAAGTCAGATCCCAGCAATACCATTTCCTTCCTATTTACCAGCATTAACTTGCCATTCAGTTTTGGGGCTTACTGGCATAGCAGTCCAATGGCAGAGGGAGTTTCTCTCATAATGTATGTGTGTGAAAGAATATAAAGGATTTATATGCAGTATATCTATATCTATCTATCTATCTATCTACACACACACACATACACACTCTTCACGGGGTTCAAACAATCTCTAGTACCACCCAAAGAAAATAAGGTTCTAGGTGACAGAATAAACAGTCTGAAGACCAAGACGCAGTTGAAGAGGTGGCAAAGCCTACCTTTCAACTTCTCAAAAATAGTGTTACCAGGAAAAGAGACCATTTATTCCTTATCTACTTTGACTTTTTACTTCCACTGTTCCCTCCCCAATATTAGATTGAGATCCTACTGCAGGGTGGGATGCCTTCATTTTGTCCGTGGATGTCCTGGTTTCTACCATCTATGCACAAACAAGGTTTCATGGGACAGTTAATCTCTTTGTACAAGCAAAATGTTCATCATGCTTTGCTTCTTAGTAACACATGCTGAGAAAAAAAACCCAAGCACAACAGGACCCCTTAGGGTTCAGCTCTAAACTTTGGTTTTGTGTTGGGGGTGAATCCAGGAACTAGATGATCAATCTTTAAAGTGGTCCCAGATGTTGTGTCTGATCTGTAGCAATGGGGAAATAGACCTGTTCTATTCCTGGCAGCCAGGAGCATTTTGGTTTGATTCTCCAGCCTCTTGAGAGTGTGTAAAAGATGGAATTGCAGTGAAATGGCATGTAAACAGGGCAACGCAGATGAGAATTGGATTTTAACTCACCTGCATATCTCTCATTGTAGGTTACTTATATTTTGGTTCTGCATAATTCACTTCTTTCTTTCATTTGGGACCTTGCTTCAGTCAACTCAACTGTGAAGATTGCAAGTCACTTAAATACAAAAGACGTTTGTCCCTGTTCATAAGTATGGAAAACATTTAATAGCTGGAGTTAACTTTTTAAAATGGAGGGATATTGAAATCACTAAGTAAAGGAGGGTTAGTGTTTTGGGTTGGAAATTGGGGGCTTCTTTTTATTTTTAACAATGTTGTAACTATTTTAAAACTTACATTATTTCAATCATGGTCAGATGGACTTCAGGAGCTGAAGAAAGTGGATTTGGGATCATACATTGTTCTTCCTTGCAGTTGGGTACTCTAATCTTCCTTCAAGGAGTCGTATTTATGCTTGTCTGGTTTTTGGGATTCTGATTATATTGGTTGTCAGGGTGAAATGCTTGTTTCAGGGAGTACATTTTGGACTGTCATGAAAATGCCCCATAGCTATTGCCCTTCAATTCATGGTTAATGCTTATACTGAAAAGGGGAGAGGTCTCTTTGAGATGTTTCTGATTTGTGTGTCAAAATAATTTGATTGGGTACTATGACCTTAGTTGATGGAGAAACCACTTGAAGCCACACCTCAGTCAGGAAATTATGGAGGTCAACTTCATTCTCCTAGAATAGGGGTGTCAAACTCAAGGCCCACGGGCTGGATCCGGCCCACGGGATGCTTAGATCTGGCCAGCATGGCTGCCCTGGAAATGGCAAAGGGCTGTCCTGTGGTGTCTCTGCCAGCAAAAATGGAGCTTAGGGGGGCCGTGCCCATTTTCACTGGCAGAGCACTGCAGGAGGCTTCCCAGCCAAAAATGGTGGGCATAATCTTCTCAAGACAATATAGTCTTTTTTTCCCAAATATAGTTCAAAATGTAATATAAAAGAATTAATTAATTTTTAAAGGATCAACTGGGAATCAAACTTTGCAACAGGTGGGAGAACCAGTATGTTCTTGATATTATTTGCAGATAGTTTCGTTATCCAAAAGGGGTGGGGGGGGAACCTAGGAATCAGCTAAACAAAAGTGTTATGTATGCAGGTTTGAATGTCATTTGTTTAGTTTGAACTGTTCTTGTAAAATGTCAGAAATGATTGGTTTAAAAAGTGCGGGAAAATCCTGCACTCTGATTGGCTGGCAACTGCGGCTGCTGGCTATAAGTAGCAGCCGCAGCCCAGCCAAATCGGGTCTGTTATGAGCTGTAATCACTAATAAACTCTTCCCTGAAGCACTCCGCGTCTGACTCTTCATGGAAACATAACACTGGCGACGAAGGTGGGATCCTTCCTGAAAAGAAGACGACGCGTAAAACAAGCTGAGAGAGATGGCTGCGCTGAACACCCCCCCAGCCCCGTTCGATCCGACGACAAAAAATTGGGACTCGTACGCAGATCGTTTCCAAATGTATTTGGAGGGAAACGATCTCGCCGACATTTCTGAGAAGCGGAAGAGGGCGGTCTTTCTCACGCACTGCGGTCCGGCAGTTTTCAAGATGGCGAAGGCATTGGCGGGAGCTGCAGATGTGAAGGTAATGGACTGGCCTGATTTAGAAAAGCTTTTAAGAGCCCATTAAGCCCCACAAGTATGGTGCCTCATTAAGAGACACGAGTTTTACCATCGGGATCAAGGGGAAAGCGAAAACGTTAACTACTTCGTGGCAAGTTTAAGAGACATTGGGGGTGCATGCAAGTTTAACAATTTGGAAGAAGCAATGCACGATCGATTTGTTTTAGGCCTCAAAGACAAGGTGCTTCAGAGCAAATTATTATTAAAACCTAAGATCATGTTGAAGGAAGTCATAGAAGAGGCCTCCTCAGCAAAAGCCACCAAGTCCTCAGCAGCAGCCATGAAGAAAATTAACAACGCCTCAAGCCATCCTGATGTGGAAAATCCACAACAACTCATTGCGAGCAAATAGATTCTGAGTCAGACTGTACTGAGGTGGATGAAGGAATTTATAGACTCAGAATGGAGAGGAAAAAGAAAGACCTGGGAAGAAAGAGGCAAGATTTTTACTGCAGAGGTTGTGGGGGAAGCCATCCCCGCACTGAATGCAAGTATCTTGATACCATCTGCCTCCGTTGTGAAAAAAGAGGTCACCTAGCAAGAGTCTGCAAATCATCCAGAACCCCACCCCACAGAAGAAAGTTTCCTGACAAAGAATTCAAGCCTAACAACTTCAGTGAGAAAATGGGGCGCAACACAGAAGCAAATGGGAAGAATGAAACTCATCGAACAGTCACCAATGGTCATTCTTCACCCTTGAGAAGCAGAAAAGTACATGTGAAGGTACTAATTGAAGGAGGGCCTTGCCAAATGGAAGTGGACTCAGTCTCATATTTATCTATGGTGTCATGGGACACTATTCACAGGCTACTTCCCAACATTCAGAAGAAGCATTTCCAGAAGCAAGCACTGACTCTTAAAGACTACCAAGGGAACAAGATTCCAGTAGTTGGAACAAGAGAATTCAACGTGAAGTTCAAAGGCCACACCAAACGTCTGCCCCTGACCATCGTGGACAAGGATCACCCAAGCTTGCTGGGACTTGAGTGGTTCAATCCACTAGGCATCGAGGTGACTGGCATCAATCACGTGAGCAACACTGAATGGGAGGAGGCCTTGAAGTCTGAGTTTACAGAGGTCTTCAGCAACGGATTAGGCAAGTACTTGGGGACCCCTATCTCCTTTAACCTATACCCCAAGGTACAACCAATCCGTTAAAAACCCAGAAGGGTCCCATTTGCTTTAAAGGGAAAAATTGATGCACAATTAGATAGGAGGCGGTGGTGAGACCCCTTCTGAAGAAGCCTGCCCTGGACCCTACCGTGTTAGACAACTTTCGTCCAGTCTCCAACCTTCGTTTTTTAGCGAAGGTTGTTGAGAGTGTGGTGGCTCAGCAGTTTCCACTTTTCCTGGATGAAGCGGACTACCTGGATCCGTATCAATCGGGCTTCCGGCCTGGTTTCAGCACGGAGCGGCATTGGTCGCACTGATGGATGATCTCTGGAGGGCTCGGGACAGGGGTTTTCCTCTGTCCTGGTCCTATTAGACCTCTCAGCGGCTTTCGATACCATCGACCATGGTATCCTTCTGCGCCTCGAGGGGCTGGGTATAGGGGCACTGTGCGGTGGTTCACCTCCTACCTCTCGGCGATCGCAGTCAGTATTGGCGGGGGACAGAGGTCTACCTCGAGGGTGCTCTCTTGTGGGGTCCCTCAGGGGTCGGTCCTCTCCCCTGCTATTTAACATCTACATGAAGCCGCTGGGCGAGATCATCCATGGTTTTGGGGTGAGTTTCCATCAGTACGCTGATGATACTCAGCTGTACATTTCCACCCCGAACCAGATCGGTGATGCCCTCTCCCTGATGACCCAGTGTCTGGATGCGGTACGGATCTGGATGAACGGAAACATGCTTTGTCTCAATCCGGCCAAGACTGAGTGGCTGTGCATACCGGCATCTCGGCCCAGTTTGGAGTGTCCATCTTTGGCCATAGGGGAGTGGTATTACCCCTGTGGATAGGGCGGAATCTGGGGGTCCTCCTGGACGTTTGGCTCCGGTTGGAGGAGCAGGTGGGGGCCGTCACCAGGGGGGCCTTTGCCCAGCTCCGTCTGGTTCGCCAGCTGCGCCCTTTTCTGGACCGAGATGCCCTACGCACAGTTACTCACGCCCTTGTTACCTTCAGACTCAACTACTGCAACGATCTCTATTTAGGACTGCCCTTGCATACCATCCGGAGATTGCAGCTGGTGCAGAATGCGGCGGCGTGGGTGGTGATGGGAGTTTCCCGGTTCTCCCATGTTACCCCCCTCCTGCGCTGCCTTCATTGGTTGCCGGTTGCACTCCGGGTGAGATTCAAGGTCTTAGTGTTAACATACAAAGTCCTTCATGACATGGGTCCCCAATATTTAAGGGAGCGGCTCCTGCCGACATCGAATGCCAACCGCCCTGTGCGAGCACATAGGCAAGGACTCCTTGGAGTCCCATCAGCTGGCCAATGCCGGCTGGCGGTCCCCGACGACGAGCCTACTCTATAGCGGCCCTGACCTCTGGAACCAACTTCCCCTGGAGCTCCGTCTGGCCCCTGACCTCCGCACCTTCGCCATGACCTGAAGACCTGGTTGTTTAACCAATCTGGGTTGTGATTTTCTGGGATGGGATGGTTTTTATGGGATAGTTTTATAGGATAATTTTTATGGGTCGAATTTGTAGTTGTAATGGGGCTTATTTAGTTTAATCTGCTTTTAAATTATTTATTATTGTTGTTTTATTTGTAAGCCGCCCCGAGTCTTCGGAGATGGGGCGGCATATAAGTCCCATTAATAAATAAATAAATAAATAAATAAATAAACTAATAGCTCAAGGAGTTTTAGAGCACACTGACCACTCCAGGTGGGAGACACCCATAGTCACACCAGTCAAGACTGATGGGTCAGTAAGAATCTGTGGAGACTATAAGGGGACATTGAAATATGTGCTGCAGCAGAGCGCCTATCCAGTTCCAGTGGTGCATCATTTATTACATTCACTTGGCAGGGGTACAGTCTTTGCCAAATTGGATCTGGCCCAGGCATATCAACAACTAACAGTTGATGATGCCACTGCAGAGGCCCAAACCATTGTGACTCATAGAGGTGCCTTCAAATGTAAAAGGTTACAGTTTGGAGTAAGCGTGGCACCAGGCATCTTTCAAAGCCTTATGGAAAGGATGCTCCAAGGACTGCCAGGGGTAGTGCCTTACTTAGATGATGTGTTAATCTCTGCTGAAAATGACACTCAATTACAAGAGAGACTCAGAGAAGTCCTTACCAGATTCAAGAAAGCGGGGTTAAAAGTCAAAGAAGAAAAATGCACTCTTAGAACTGACAAGGTTGAGTTCTTGGGCTACATGATTGACAAGCATGGCATCCATCCTACAGATGCCAAGGTTCAAGCAATCAAACAAGCCCCTAGACCAAATTGCAAAACAGATTTGCAAGCTTTCCTGGGACTCATCAACTTTTATCACATGTTCCTACCTCAGAAGGCAACCATTGCAGAACCATTACACAGATGACTTGATAAAAAGTCTGTTTGGGTCTGGGGCAGGAAGGAACAATCAGCATTTAACAGTATTAAAAGACTAATCACGTCTGATGCTGTACTCATACAGTTCTCTGAGAATTTACCTGTTGTACTGACTTGTGATGCATCCCCTTTTGGAGGGGGGGGGGGGTTGAGCCACAGGCTTCCCAGCGGGAGGGAAGCCCCTATTGCATTTTACTCTCGCACCTTGACCAAAGCAGAGAGGAATTACAGCCAATTGGACAAGGAAGCATTGGCAATTGTTGCAGCTATCAAGAAATTTCATGAGTACTTATATGGGAGAACATTTACCATTGTCACAGATCACAAACCTTTGTTAGGCATTGTGGCAGGAGACAAACCTACACCTACTATCCTGTCACCAAGAATGCTGAGGTGGACTGAATTTCTTGCTGCTTATTCATACAAACTTATCCACAAGCCTGGCAAGGACATTGGACATGCTGATGCCTTGAGTCATTGCCCACTACCTTGCCACAAGGAGGACTTTGAACCTGAAACACACACCTTTTTCCTAGAAACTGTTACCAAGCTTCCAGGTCATGCTGCTGAAATTGCAAGAGAGACTGCCAAAGACACTTTATTGGCTCCTATTATAGGCTGGATTGAGAAAGGTTGGCCTCTTCAAGATCTACCTCACCTTGCCCAACCTTTTAAATCCAGGCAAACTGAATTATCTGTATTAAGAGGATGTATTTTGTGGGGTAACAGGGTGGTTATTCCTGCAAAACTGCAAAAGGAGGTTTTGGAAATGCTACATGAGGGTCATCCTGGTATTGTAAGGATGAAGGGATTGACCAGGAGTTATGTATGGTGGCCAGGTATTGACAAAATGGTTGAAAACTGGGTTGCATCTTGTCCCAACTGTCAGGTAGTCAGGCCTGCCCCACCTCTCGCCCCCAAACAGGAATGGGAATGTCCTAGGGGCCCATGGTCTAGGATTCACATTGATTTCGCTGACCCTACCAGAGGGCACACCTTCCTTATTATAGTAGATGCATATTGCAAATGGCTAGAGGTAATCCCTATGGC
The DNA here is from genome assembly GCA_009733165.1 of Naja naja. NCBI lineage: Eukaryota > Metazoa > Chordata > Lepidosauria > Squamata > Elapidae > Naja > Naja naja. The sequence goes on along the minus strand of SOZL01001855.1, from coordinate 50,468 downwards.
ATCCACCACAACTGATGCTGTCATCAAGCAGCTCAAAAAGCTTTTTGTAACCCACGGGTTACCTGATGTTCTTGTCTCTGACAATGGCCCTCAATTTACATCCAAACTTTTTGAATCCTATTTAGCACAACAGGGTATCAGACATGCCCTCAGTGCCCCTGGGCACCCTTCGGCTAACAGCAGGGCTGAACGCATGGTACGTTTTACCAAGGAAAAGCCTCAGCAACTGGGTCCTGAGGACATCACTTAGAAAGTTGAAAAACTACTTAGTGTTCAGCACATCACTCCTAACCCATCAACTAACTTATCCCCAGCAGAGTTGTTGATGGGTAGGAAACTTAGGTCTCCCCTTGACCGCCTTCATCCCACTTACGCACCCAATGCACCATCAGATTCCACTAGCAAAGTTCGCACATTCAGTGTGGGTGATTCTGTTTATGCTAAAAACCTTATGGGTGAACCCTTACGGATTCCTGCTGAAATAACTCACATCACAGCCCCTCCTTCTTACAGGGTACAAACAGAGGATGGAGTCCTCTGGAGCAGGCACATTGATCAGCTTAGATCCAGGTTCCCTCAGGAACATCGCCCCTGTCTCTCTCTGGGTCCCTCACCTGATGTTTTTTCTAGGGGGGAAGGGGAGGAGCAGGAGGATAATCAGCAAACAAGAATCAACCCCCTGTGTAATGAGCCATTACGACAGGAACCATCCCAAAACCTGTCACAATGCCAAAATCCATCCTTACAAGTGGAAGAGTGCACATCACTACCTGACTTGGGTGCTGACATTGGGCTGGAGATGGGTTGGGAGGAGAGGCCAGATTGTAACAATCAAACAGGGTCTTCTTTCACTGGAAGCCCTAGTAGGGAAATGTCAGCAGACACATTTCCCCTCCCACTGGGTGAGAACGTTAAAACTTCTGAACCACGAAGGTCTCAACGTACACATAAGAGCCCCACCTACTTAAAAGAATACATTAGATAGTTTGGGGTTTGAGTATGGACTGAACCTAGTGGGGAGGGGTGTTATGTATGCAGGTTTGAATGTCATTGGTTTAGTTTGAACTGTTCTTGTAAAATGTCAGAAATGATTGGTTTAAAAAGTGCGGGAAAATCCTGGACTCTGATTGGCTGGCAACTGCGGCTGCTGGCTATAAGTAGCAGCGCAGACCAGCCAAATCAGGTCTGTTATGAGCTGTAGTCACTAATAAACTCTTCACTGAAGCACTCCGCGTCTGACTCTTCATGCAAATCCCGCAGATTGGCGGGTGTCCTGCAGATGGGCGGGTGTGAGACCCTCCTCGTGAGATTGGGCCCGGGTGGTCGGGCACTGTCCCGCAGATGGGCGGGTGTGAGACCCTCCTCGTGAGATTGGGCCCGGGTGGTCGGTTGGTTTTGCTGCTAACGTACCTATCCCCAGCTGCGTGGCGGCCCTGCCTGGGCTGCTCGCGCCCTCTCGGAGGTGGCGGTGGAGTTCCCTAGGCTTATAGTTCTGGGGGACTTTAACCTGCCGTCGCTGGGGGGGGCGTCGGGTTTAGCTCAGGAGTTCATGGCATCCATGGCAGCCATGAACCTGACCCAGGTGATCCATGGACCCACCCACAAGGGGGGGAACACACCTGACCTGGTTTTTATCTCAGGGCAGTGGTGTAGTGATCTGGGGGACGGTTCTCCATCTACCCTCCCTTTATCGTGGACAGATCACTATCTCCTGCAGCTGGTCTTTCAATTGGCTGTCCCTCACTGCTGGGATGAGGAGCCTATACGATGGTTTCGCCCCAGACGCCTAATGGACCCGGAAAGGTTTCAGACGGCGCTGGGGTTCTTGCCCGCCTCCCTCGACCACAGCTCGGCCGAGACGCTGACGGCCGCCTGGCAACGGGTGGCGTCGGAGGCGCTCGACCAGGTTGTCCCCTTGCAGCCTCTTCCCCGCCGTAGACCCCGATGGGCCCCCTGGTTCTCCGAGGAGCTCCGGGAGAAGACGCCTGGAGAGCAGATGGAGGGCCAGCCACTCCGAATTCGACCGTGTCCAGTTGCGAGCCTATATCAGGACCTATCTGGAAGCAATCAGGGCAGCGAGGCGTGCTTACTTCTCCGCTCTGATTGCGTCTGCTGATGATCGCCCTGCTGCCCTGTTCCGGGTGACCCGCTCCCTCCTTCAATTGAGGGGGGGGATGACCCGTTGCAGGGCAGAGCAGAGGAATTTAGCTTACATCTGGCGGATAAGGTCGCTCGAATTCGTGCTGGCTTGGACTCTGATTGGCAGTGGTCTGATGATGGGGTGGCGATGAGTCTGGTGGAACCTATCTGGGTTGAGTTTGACCTGGTCTCCCTCGATGAGGTGGACAGGATCATGCGGAGGCTGTCTTCCACCACGTGTTTATTGGACCCGTGTCCTTCCTGGTTGGTGTATGCCTCCAGGGAGGTTACGTGCGGCTGGCTCCAGGCAGTTGTTAACGCTTCTTTGAGTGAGGGAGTCTTTCCTGCCGCCTTGAAAGAGGCGGTGGTGAGGCCCCTCCTCAAGAAGCCTGCCTTGGACCCGCCGTTTTGAACAACTATCGTCCTGTCTCCAACCTTCGCTTTTAGCGAAGGTTGTTGAGAGCGTGGTGGTTCAGCAGCTTCCCTTGTTCCTGGAGGAAACTGAGTATTTAGATCCGTATCAGTCGGGCTTCAGGGCCGGACACAGCACGGAGACAGCATTGGTCGCACTGATGGATGATCTCTGGAGGGCTCGGGACAGGGGTTTTTCCTCTGTCCTGGTCCTTTTAGATCTCTCAGCGGCTTTCGATACCATCGACCATGGTATCCTTCTGCAGCGGCTTAGAGGATTGGGGGTGGGGGGCACCGTTTTGCATTGGTTCTCCTCCTTCCTCTCGGGCTGCTCGCAGTTGGTGTTGGCAGGGGGGCAGAGGTCGGCCCCGAGGCCCCTCACTTGTGGGGTGCCTCAGGGGTCTGTCCTCTCGCCTCTCCTGTTCAATATCTACATGAAACCGCTGGGTGAGATCATCCGAGGTTTTGGGGTGAGGTATCATCAGTATGCTGATGATACCCAGCTTTACATCTCCACCCCAGACCAGATCAGTGATGCTCTCTCCGTGATGTCCCGGTGCCTGGAGGCGGTACGGGTCTGGATGGGTAGTAACAGGCTTTGGCTCAACCCCACCAAGACGGAGTGGCTGTTCTTACCGGCATCTCGGTCTTTATTGGATGTACCATCTTTGGTCATGGGGGAGAGGTGTTGCCCCGTGGATAGGGTGAGAAACCTGGGTGTCCTCCTGGACTCACAGCTCGGTTTGGAGGAGCATGTGGGAGCTGTGGCCAGGGGGGCTTTTGCCCAGGTTCGGCTGGTTCGCCAGCTTCGCCCTTATTTGGACCGAGATGCCCTTCGAACGGTTACTCATGCGCTCGTCACCTCTAGAATCGACTACTGCAATGCTCTCTACATGGGGCTTCCCTTGCGGACGGTCCGGAGGCTTCAGCTGGTGCAGAATGCAGCCACGCGGGCTGTGATGGGGGTATCCCGATACTCCCATGTTACACCCCTCCTGCGCGGCTTGCATTGGTTGCCGGTTGCCTCCCGGGTTGCCTTCAAGGTATTAGTTACAACTTATAAAGCCCTTAATGGCTTGGGTCCAGGGTACTTGCGGGAACGCCTCCTGCCAGCATCACTTTCCGATTGCCCTGTTCGCTCTCATAGGAGGGGCCTCCTTGGGGTGCCGTCAGTCAGACATTGTCGGCTGGCGGTCCCCAGGGCTAGGGCCTTCTCTGTGGGAGCACCTGCCCTTTGGAATCAGCTCCCCGTGGATCTCCGCTTGGCCCCTGACCTCCGCTCCTTCCGCCGGGACCTGAAGACTTGGTTGTTTCAACGGGCCGGCCTGGAATGACTCGGGGGGGTGGGGGTGGGGGTTGGGTTTTATTTTAACTCCATTCGGCTTGTTTAGTTGTTTAATTCTGTTTTATTGTAAATTTTTCTCTGTTTTAATGTTCGCCGCCCTGAGTCCTTAGGGAGTAGGGCGGCATACAAGTCGAATAAATAAATAAATAAATAAAATCTAACACTCCTCTTCCTCTTTCCTTTTTCTTTCTCTATCTATCTTTCTTAATGTATCCATGATTGTTCCTATGTCAATAATCTTAGCCAAATGCAAGCATGTGCCACTTAATGCCAATTCAGCATCAACATGGCACTTAAACCATTTTCTGAATCTGGATCTGAATTCAAAGTTCAAGTGTATTTTATGGCTCGCATAAATTCAAAGTGAACATCAGATATTTTCAAATTTCTTTAGCATCATATTTGGATCATTTCACAATAGTGTGATATCACTGTCTAGAGTTCCATTGACCAGAAGAGCAGTTATATACATTTGTTTAATAAACAAGTATTTTAATGAAATGCTTTTATTGAGATCTAGTGGGTGAGCATTAGCTAATCCTTACAAAGAAAAGGGGTTTTTTCAATTCTATTTAATTATCCTTTTTGTTGACATTTTTGCTAAGTTCAAAGGCAGAAAGCCTTCATCTAGTCCAAGAACTGAACCACTAATTTATTTATTTAGCATGTGGAAAAAATGTAAAAAACAGATCACAATTACATTCTCAGTGAGCAAATATAAAACTCTATTTACAAATTCAAAGGTAGGCCAGTCATGTAGTCAATACATACAGAAAATCCCTGGGGTTCCCTGTGGGCTCACAGGGTCCATAATATGTCGCACTGCCTGCTTTGGAGCACCACAACTACATGTCATAAAATTGAAATTAAAGCCACCCAAAATAGAATTTTCCAATAGTTCTTCTATTCTTGTGTTATTCGGACAAAAACCAAGGCAAGCAGGCAATTTTTTTTATTCATATTTATATCCCGCCCTTCTCCGGAGACTCAGAGTGGCTTACAATTTTGGGGATACAACCCAATGCGCTCAGCAATAGCCTTCCTTCCATTGTATATGCCTGCTTATTACTAAGCGGCATTTTTACAAAGTCAGCTAATTGCCCCCAACAATCTTGGGTCCTCAGTTTACCTCCCCCGAGAGGATGGAAGGCTGAGTCATCCTTGAGCCTGGTGGGATTCGAGCCTGCAATAATTACAGGCAGCTGAAACTAAGTGCTAGGCTATTAACAGCCTGCACCACCAAGGCCCTGGTAAATGGATACTTGATTTCATGCATCCACACACCCAACTTGACAATATATTAAAAAAGGCTCTGTTTTTAATCACAATAGAGGTGATAGGACAGTGATAGCACCATCTCGGGCACTGATCTTCTAAAATTATCCCTGGCAAGAGCGAGGGATCAAGTGACGGGAGCTTATTCCGTCTCACAGAACCAAGCTTGAACCACTGGACTGCAGACGACTTATCGCCAGCAGTTCCAGTGTCATTAAGCCACTCCGCCACTGTATCCCTTAAGCCATATTAAGCTAATTTAAAAGGTTTTGTGGGCTTCCCCTTCAAAGTGTCAGGTTTTCCTGTGAAGTAATTTCAATCAACACAATGTAAAAATGATGATTATAAAAATAATTATTATCCTTGTAGTGTAATTTGACTGTTCCTAAAAGCCATTCTCTTCCATGTAATATTCCTTATGTATTTCTTTTCTTTCCAGTTAACATCTTGAGGTTTCTCACTATACTCAGAATTTGCTTTTTTAATCTCTTACATATGCTGACACAAAAGGCAACTTGAAGTCGTACTGAGTAGATTGATTTACAAGTTATAATTTTATGCATCCATATTTCTGGGAGACAGCTGGACAAATTGAATATTGTTCACCAGAAAGCTAGGCCTTCTTTGAGAGGGCAATGAATAAAAAATATTCAAATGTCACCACTTGAGAGAGGGTTTGTACTGTGGCCAATGTTTGCTTTCTGCTGAGGTTGGCCAACACAGTTATCTTTAAAATGTCAAGCTGAAAGAACACATTGTAGTTATTCTGGCATATAGCTATTCCTTTGTTGATGCCTGTTTCTTTCTCAGGTTGAGAAATTAAACATATGCAAAGTGTTTTAATGGAAGAAGTGCTGATTATGCTGAAGGGAAAGGAGGGGAGGGAAAGGGAGGGAGGGGAAGGAGAAAAGAAAGGACCATGTGCTTTGGTTATTTGCCTGCAAATGACTGAACCAGAAGTATAACCATAATCACAGTTTCATGAGGTAAGCTATCCTTATAAAGTCAGGGCTCTCCCTTGCACGAATAATTGGAACCTTCTTTAGCCAAATGTAATTGTCTTTGTTACCTCAACAGAGGGAAGGATGATCAGAGATTGTCTCTTTATGTCTTTTCCATCAATTCCCATTTCTCATATTGAACACCTGTTTATTTTTTGTGTTTTATTATGGAGGTATGTTTTGTGTGTGTCTTTTACTATGGCAGTATAATAGTAATAAGAGGAAGAGGAGGATCAGCAACAAGGTGGATGTCATTGATAGCAATGACCTAAAATACCAAGCTGAAGGCAGATCATTCTGAAATGAGTCATTAAGAGTTGAGCCTGTATTGATGGCCACTTAATTAGTCAATCACTAATAAGCATGACTCTGGTCTGCAATGAGAATAGGAGTAGAATGAGGTACCTTCTTCCCATTTCTTATGTAATATAGATGATGGAACCACCACTTTCCCTTTGAGAGATTGTTTGAGCTCTTTTTTGTAGGGATAATTTATTCATCTTATCATGAATTGGATGTTCCAGAAAAGGTGGAACCAGAAAGCTGGAATGAAATTATGTCATTCCACAAAGGGTTAGGCTTGGGAACAACATCTGCTTGAAACGAAGGATGCAATTACAAAAAGCAACATTGATTTTCATGGACCATTGATGCACAACTGCATCCTCATGTTTCTGTTTTTTTAGAAACATTGTAGTTCAATCACACACTTCCTCCACAGGCTGTTGGTAGGTTGGGAGTCCCACTAACATGAATCCCCCAGCAGCTGTTCCTTGTTTTTGATAGACAATGGTGAACAATTTGGTTAGAAGAGATTCTGAACAGAGAAATGGTAATGTGGAATAGAAATAGGAATGTGGGAACCAATTATAGAACTCATTGGTATTTCTCTTTCAGACCATCCCCTTTGCCAGGTGTGGAAGGAAGAGGTGCCATGCAGGAGAGAGGAGAAGATTTCCAGACGGCAAGCAGGTTTGCTGCTACCAGTGTGATTCTTGTCCAGAAGGGACCATTTCTAATCAGACAGGTAGACCAGACTTGAAATCTAAATCTTCCAGAATAAGGAAGACATTCATTAAATCCTTGGTGGCTCAGGCTGTTAAATGCCTGCTCTTAAGATCCAGCTGTCTACAATTACTGTAGGCTCGAATCCCACCAGGCTCAAGGTTGACTCAGCCTTCCATCCTCTCGGGGTAGGTAAATTGAGGACCCAAGATTGTTGGGGGCAATAAGCTGACTTCGTAAAAATGCCGCTTAGTAATAAGCAGGCATATACAATGGAATGAAGGCTATTGCTGAGCACATTGGGTTGTGCTCCAAAATTGTAAGCGCCCTGAGTCTTCGGAGAAGGGCGGCATATAAATGTAATTAAAAAAAAAATCAATATATTTTTGTTATTGTGTCATTTTTGATAAGATTGACATAAGATCTATTATAAAGTGGGGTGGTGGTGAAAAGGCAGCAATCTCAGACTAATTACTGGTGGAAATGCACAGTAGCTGGAACTGAACAAATATTTGTCTCTGGCTAATCTATCCTCAGGATCATCATAAATGAAGGGTGATTTCTTGTTTTTGATGCCCCATAAATTTATTTATTTATTTATTATTTGAACTTGTATGCCGCCCCATCTCCGAAGACTCAGGGCAGCTCACAACTAAAAAACAGTAACAATAAATACTTAAAAAGAGATTAAACCAGATTTACAAGCTCAAATACAAAAACTAAAATTTACAATAATTAAATAATTACCCCCCCCCCCAAGAAGGGGTCACAGCCCGGATTGGTCAAACAACCAGGTCTTCAAGTCGTGGCGGAAGGTGCGGAGGTCAGGGGCCAGGCGGAGCCCCAAGGGCAGTTGGTTGCAGAGGTCAGGAGCCGCGACAGAATAGGCTCATCACCGGGGGACTGCCAGACGACATTGGCTTGCCGACGGGACCCCGAGGAGTCCTTGTCTATGTGCTCGCACAGGGCGGCTGGCATTCGATATCGGCAGAAGACGCTCCCTCAAGTATTGAGGACCCATGTTGTGAAGGGCTTTGTATGTTAAAACCAAAACCTTGAATCTCACCCGGAGCGCAACTGGCAACCAATGCAGGCAGCACAGGAGGGGGGGTAACATGGGAGAATCGGGAAACTCCCATTACCACCCGCGCCGCCGCATTTTGCACCAGCTGCAGTCTCCGGATGGTATGCAAGGGCAGCCCCAAATAGGGAGCGTTGCAGTAGTTGAGTCTAGAGGTAACAAGGGCATGAGTGACTATGGATCCAGGTAGTCCGCTTCATCCAGGAAAAGTGGAAACTGCTGGGCCACCACACTCTCAACAACCAAGAAGCGAAGGTTGGAGACTGGACGAAAGTTATCTAACACGGTAGGCAACACATGCACCATCTTTGCGAGAGGGATTATGTGCATGCTGGTTCCTCAAGAAATCCTTAGACAAAGACTTTTGATTTCAGATGCAGCTCACTGTGAACCCTGCCCAGAAGACGAGTGTCCCAACAAGGGAAAGGACAAATGCATTGCCAAGAAGCTCCACTTTCTTGCATATGAAGAAACCCTGGGATACACCTTAGTTTTTCTTGCTCTTTTTCTCTCAGTGATCACATCTGCAGTTCTGGTGGTTTTCTGTAAACATCATAACACACCAATTGTCAAGGCCAACAACCGAGACCTCACCTACATCCTCCTGGTCTCTCTCCTACTCTGCTTCCTCTGCTCCTTCCTCACAGATTTACTGAAGGCCTTTATGCATGAGCCATGCTGATTCCCACACTGAGAGGGTTTTTTGTAACTCCTGAATACTGAAAGAGGATTGAGCTTTTATTGGAGTTTTCTACCACAAGTTACTGTCCAGATTAATATTATAATTCAACTTCTTCACTAGGCCAGCACAACTTCTAATGTAACACCCCTCTTCCTGTTTGTTTTTCATCATCTCCTTGAGAAGAGATGGAGAATTCCAGCCACTGTTAAAAGCATAGTACTTTATCGATAGAAGCACAATACGCTAAAACAACTCATTCCAAATTCTATTACTCTCTGTAGTAATCCGACCATGCTTTTCTGGAGAAGAACAAACCCTGCTAAGTAATAAATCATAAATGATTATAAATTCAATCAATACAACACTACCTGGGTTCAGTTAATGCAGGAGCTCTGCAATAACTGAATGTATCAGACCTCAAATGTGTTACATGCAAGGCAGAGTTTTCATAAAATGACTGCCATAATTTCTGACTCAATTGGTATTTTTTTCAAGTTAGAAAGATGTTCTCCATATCAGGAAGAGAACAAATCTTTCCCTTAACGTACAATACTTCATTGCAGCTCACCTTTGTGGCCCAGACGATTCCATCAGAGTTAATGGTGAAATCCCGGCCTGGGGGAGCCTCAGGATTTACTTGCCCAACTTTTATGGGGACTAAAGATTGATTGGGGACGAAAAGCCAGTTGAGAAGATCATAATGAGCAGATCCCAGTCCATCTTCTGAGAAGGAGACTTCATCTCCAGCACTGTTGTTGAAGTGGACATTCCTCAAATAGGCAAGAATCTGAAAGAAAGGAGACCTTCAGAAATGGGAGTTATTGAGCTAGAGCTACAAATGAGACACCAAGGTTTTTGTCAATAACATGGCGACCAACTTGAGAAGATGGGTTTATATCTGAAGTGCTCGAGGTGTTCTCTTGGTGGAGATCTGAAGAATCAGGAGCAACACCAAATATTGAACTCTGAAACTATAACAGTTTCACTTCATTACTGGCCACGGTTTCCAACTCCAGTTTCATCAAAATACAGGATACACAAAAAATTTATGTCCACACTTCAAATTTAAATATAGGATTTTCCTCTTGTGATACTTGGCTACGTGCAGTTTCTTTCTTTTTTATTATATTTTTATTACATTTTTTTTCTCTTTACACATCTCAATCACATCTTTAACAATACTGAGGCATGTTTGTTACAAATACACATTTCTACACATTTCTAATCATTTATATACATTTCTATACTTTCTTCTTATCTCTACTATTCTTATTCCTATTGTCCATCCATTCATACCCATTTTCCAATACTGCATAATATTCCGAATCTTCTTTTTCTTTTAACTCTAGGGTGAGTTTGTCCATTTCCACACATTCTAATATCTTTTGGATTACCAAACTCTCTGACAATATGCTATCTTTCTTCCGGCATTGTGCAAACGCAATTCTTGCTGCCGTTGTTATATGCAAAATCATGTATTTTATCTTTCTATTATATTTCCCCTTAATTATCCCTAAAAGGAACAATTCTGGCTTAAATTCTATTCGACACTTTATTATTTTGTACAATCACTTTTGTTTTTTAATCCAATTCTTCTTTGCTTCTGGGCATAGCCACCATGAGTGAAAGAAGGTACCTTGTCCCTGTTTGCATTTCCAACAACTCAGGCTCAAATTTGGGTACATTTTTGCCAACCTTGTCGTGGCCAATTGCCAATGATAAAACACTTTATATTGATTTTCCTTATATGCAGCGGATTTTGTTATTGTGTAGTTTTTACTCCAAATTTTTTCCCAATCCTTTAATTCAATATTATGTCCAAAGTTTTTGGACCATGTTATCATGGGTCCTTTTACTACTTCCTCTTCCATGACAAATTTTAGTAAATAATTATACAGTCTTGTTATTAATTTCTCCTCTGGGCCTACCAAGATTTTATCTAGTTGTTGTAATTCGGTATCAAATCCATATTCCTCTGCATCTTTTTTATGTCTTGATAGTAACTGAAGGTATGGCCACCAATCTGTAATTATTCCCTGATCTTTCAATTCCTGATTGGTTTTTAATTGTCCTTGATTACCTAAAATTTCATTGTATCTAGCCATATTACCTATGTCTAGTGCAGTTTCAAATAGTTTGGCCCAAGATTTTGTTAACTGACAAATGAATTTTAAAAATGAATAAATGATTTCTATCACAACCATGGAAAATCCCACTGACTTTGTCTAGCTCATAGTCACAGGCAGCAGAACGCAGGAAGCAGGTCTGGCCAAGTGGGGCCATGTGGAAGGAAGCACCTGCCCTGATTGGTCACTTCAGAGAGGTCCATCTTTGGTGATGGATTTCAGATGAGGAGCCCATTAGGACCTCTTAGAGTCCTGCTGTGGTTGACGTAGAGACATAGAACAACAGGTTTGGAAGGTACCATGGAGATCCTCTAGTCCAGCCCCCTGCTCAAGCAGGAGACCCTCTATCATTTCAGACAAATGGCTGTCCTGTCTCTTCTTAAATGCCTCCAGCAATGGGCCAGCCATGACTTCTAAATGCAAACTGCTGCCCTGATTGTTTGCAACATTATGGAATTTCTCCTTAATTCGAGGTTGCTTCTCTGCTTGATTAGTTTCCTTCCATTATTAAACAGAAGCTGTTTGCCCACAGCAAGCTGGGTTGTGCAACAAATGATAATGAAAAAAGGTAGAGGGTCACACAGGATACTAAGCCACAGAAACACAAGCCAAAGTGAAAACAAATTAAGTGTATTTTTACAAGTTGGATTCAGGGCAAATTCTGAGCGAAACAGAGACTGTTCTGCTGATATGCCCGCTAACATTTCAACTGACCTGCTGAAATATGATGCAAAAGCACACCCAGATTGCTATCTTGCTTTGGGTTGACAACTCTTCCTTGGAATGGTCACTTCCTGAAATTTGGGCATCTGTTGAAGGCCGTTCAGGACTTTACAAAAGTCTTTCCTCTTTGGAACCTAGGGACCCCTGGTTTGGTTTACATCTCTTTTACACCTCTGTCCTCTTTCAATAAAATATGGTTCTTAACTGTTTTTTTTTAATAATTGTTGCTTTAATATGTTTTGAGCTGGATGGGAATATGCAGACAATGAATCAGTAGCTGGAGAAATTCATATGGGGAGCTTCCTCTCTAAGCATGTTGAACTAGATAAAAAGTCACAGAGATTACCTGCCATGACTGGACATTTGAGATCCTCTTTCCAAACCTTATCATGGTCTGTCGGGCTCTGGATCAATACATTGCATGTAATGCATGTGCCACAGCATAAACAGCATTGTAGATATTGTAACTTTTTCCTGTCATTCTTGTTTCAAAAGTATAATTGGGCAGATTCTGCAGATTCTCCTTCACTGTACATCGTTCCCCCCCTCCCTTGGAGGGGTCTTGCCTGGTTTGTGGATCTTGCAGCCAAAGACTATTTCCCAGAATAGAGGAAGAAAAACATTTCCTTGTGGGTTCAAGGGGTCTAAAGACAGGAGGAAAGGGGTGAATTCTGAGATATCGCTGGAGTGGTCCCTGAAATGCAAAGCCCCATGGAAAGGCTTTATATATTGCAATATCTCTGGAGATTTATTCATACTAAGTTTCCAATGGGAGGTTAATATCCAAATTTTCCTAAATTGTTATGTATGTAGAGTTTAAAATGATTGGTTGTTGAAGTAGAGAGTTTAAAATAAGTGGTTGTAAAAAGTGCGGGAATTCCCTGCACTCTGATTGGTTAGCAGCCGCGGCAGCCGGCTATATATAGCTGCCGCGGCTAAGCCATTCGGGTCCATTCTGAGCTGAAAGTCACAATAAATAAGACTTGAAGCACTCCACGTCCTGTCTCTCTATGTGAACTTAACTCTGGCGACAAAGTTGGGATCTGCGAAGGAGAAGACAACGCGGAACAGACGAGATGGCTGTGCTGAACACCCCCCCAGCCCCCTTCGATCCGAAGAACGAAGACTGGGAATCGTATGCAGATTGGTTTCAGATGTTTTTAGAAGGCAACGATCTGGCAGCGATTTCTGAAACACGGAAGAGAGCAGTCTTTCTTACTTACTGCGGCCCCGCAGTCTTCAAGGTGGCAAAGGCATTAGCTGCCCCTGCAGATGTGAAGGTAATGGCGTGGGCAGATTTGGAGAGGCTATTGAGGGCACATGCCCCAAGTATCGTGCCTCATTCGAAGGCACGAGTTCTACCGCCGCGATCAAGGGGAGAATAAAAGTATCAGTGACTTCGTGGCAAGTTTGAGACATATTGGGGGTGCCTGCAAATTCAGCACGTTAGAGGAGGCCATGCGCGATCGCTTTGTGTTGGGCCTGAAGGACAACGTGCTACAGAGTAAATTACTTATGAAACCAAAAATTACGCTGAAAGAGGCCATCGATGAAGCAGTAGCAGCAGAAGCCACGAAAACTTCAGCTGCAACTATGAGAAAGATGAACAAAACAACGTTCCAGGCTGACAGTGAGAAAACGACTACTACGCATTTTGATGAAATAGCTTCTGAATCAGAATACAGTGGAGTAGAAGAAGAGATTAACAGGCTCAGAATGGAGCGGAAACAAAACGACCAGGGCCGGAAGAAGCGAGATTTTCACTGCGCAGGTTCTGGGGGAAACCACCCCCGCATAGAATGCAAGTTCCTGGACGCCATTTGCCTCCGTTGCGAAAAGAGAGGGCACATCGCAAGAGTCTGCAAATCATCCAGAACTCCACCAAACAGAAGGAAGTTTGTTTCAAACAACAAAGACCGAGAAGTTAAACCAAACAACAATAACGAAAAAATGGGGCGTGCCTCAGAAGCAAGTGGAAAAAACGAAACTCATCAAACTGTAACCATTGGACACTCCTATTCACTGAATAATAGGAAGGTGCATGTCAAGGTTTTTATCGAGGGAAGACCTTGCCAAATGGAGGTGGACTCAGCCTCATACCTGTCGATGGTGTCTTGGGACACTATCCAGAGTCTAGTGCCTGAGATTCAGAAGAAGGATTTCAAAAAGCAGGCACTGACACTCAAAGACTACCAAGGAAACAAGATTCCAGTAGTTGGAACAAAGAAATTCAACGTGAAATTTAAAAACTACACCAAAGTGCTACCATTGACCATCGTAGATAAAGACCGCCCAAGTTTGCTGGGGCTTGAATGGTTCAACCCGCTGGGCATCGAAGTGACTGGCATCAACCACGTGAGCGACACTGAATGGGAAGAGTCATTGAAGACGGAATTTTCAGAGGTCTTCAGCGACGGATTAGGCAAGTACTTGGGGACCCCTATCACTTTCAACCTAGACCCCAAGGTACAACCAATAAGGTTAAAACCCCGGAGGGTGCTGTTAAGTTTGCATGAAGAGTCAGACGCGAGGAGTTCCAGCAAAGACTTTATTAGTGACTACAGCTCGAATGGACCCGTCCTGGCTTGGCTACGGCTGCTTCTTATAGCCTGCAGCCGTAGCTGCCAGCCAATGGGAGTGCAGGGATTCTTCCCGCACTATTTAAACCAATACCATTTGACATTTTACAAGAACAGTTCAAATAAACCAATAACATTCAAACCTACATACATAACACCCCTCCCCACTAGGTTCAGTCCATACCAAACCCCAACCTATCTAATGTATTCCTTTAAATAGGTGGGGCTCTTACGTGTACGTTGAGACCTTCGTGGTTCAGAAGCTTTAACGTTCTCACCCAGTGAGAGAGGAAATGTGTCTGCTGACATTTCCCTGTTGGGACTTCCTGTGAAAGGAGACCCTGTTAGATTGTTAGAATCTGGTCTCTCCTCCCAACCCATCTCCATTCCAATGTCAGCACCCAAGTCAGGTAGTGATGTGCAATCTTCCACTTCTAAGGATGGATCTTGGCATTGTGACAGGGTTCGGGATGGTTCCTGTCGCAATGGCTCGTTACACATGGGGTTGATTCCTGTTTGCTGATTTTCCTCCTGTTCCCCCCTTCCCCTAGAAGAAACATCAGGTGAGGGACCTAGAGGGAGACAGGGCGATGTTCTTGAGGGACCCTGGATCTAAGTTGGTCAATGTGCCTGCTCCAGAGGAGGCCATTCTCTGTTTGTACCCTGTAAGAACGAGGGCCTGTGATGTGAGTTATTTCAGCAGGAATCCACAAAGGGTCACCTAGAAGGTTCCTAGCATAGACAGAATCTCCCACACTAAAAGAACGAACTTTGGAAGTGGAATCCAGTGGTGCGTTGGGTGCGTAAGTGGGATGAAGGCGGTCAAGGGAAGACCTACGTTTCCTGCCCATCAACAACTCTGCTGGGGACAAGTTAGTTGATGGGCTAGGAGTGATGTGTTGAACACTAAGAAGCTTTTCAAGCTTCTCAGTGATGTCCCCAGGACCCAGCTGCTGAAGCTTCTCTTTGGTAAAGCATACCATGCGTTCAGCCCGGCCGTTGGCCGAAGGGTGCCCAGGGGCAGTGAGGGCATGTCTGATGCCCTGTTGGGCTAGAAAGGATTCAAAAATGTTAGATGTGAATTGAGGGCCATTGTCAGAGACAAGGACATCTGGTAACCCATGGGTTACAAACAATTTTCTGAGCTGCTTGATAACAGCCTCAGTAGTAGTGGATGTCATTGGAATTACCTCTAGCCATTTGGAGTATGCATCTACTATCACTAGAAAAGTGTGCCCTCTTGTAGGGCCTGCAAAATCAATGTGGATTCTAGACCATGGGCCCCTAGGACATTCCCATTCCTGTGTGGGGGCGTGAGGTGGGGCAGGTCTGACTACCTGGCAATTGGGACAAGAGGCTACCCAGTTTTCAACCATTTTGTCAATACCTGGCCACCATACATAACTCCTGGCCAAACCTTTCATCCTTACAATCCCAGGATGACCCTCATGTAACATTTCCAAAACCTCCCTTTGCAGTTTTGCAGGAATAACCACCCTGTTACCCCACAAAATACATCCTCTTAATACAGATAATTCAGTTTGCCTGGACTTAAAAGGTTGGGCAAGGTGAGGTAGATCTTGAAGAGGCCAACCTTTCTTAATCCAGCCCATAACAGGTGCCAACACAGCATCTTTGGCAGTTTCTTTGGCAATCTCAGCAGCATGGACTGGAAGCTTAGCAACGGTCTCCAGGAAAAAGGTGTGAGTTTCCAGTTCAAAGTCCTCCTTGTGGCAAAGTAGTGGGCAACGACTCAGTGCATCAGCATGTCCAATGTCCTTGCCAGGCCTGTGAATCAGTTTGTAGGAATATGCTGCAAGAAATTCAGTCCACCTCAGCATTCTTGGTGACAGGATATTAGGTGTAGGTTTGTCTCCTGCCACAATGCCTAGTAAAGGTTTGTGATCTGTAACAATGGTGAATGACCTGCCATACAGATATTCATGAAATTTCTTAACAGCTGCAACAACTGCTAAAGCCTCCTTGTCCAATTGGCTATAATTCCTCTCTGCTTTGGACAGCGTGCGAGAGTAAAATGCAATTGGGGCTTCCCGTCCATTGGGAAGTCTGTGACTCAAAACCCCCACTCCAAAAGGGGATGCATCACAAGTCAGAACAACAGGTAAATTCTCAGAGAATTGTATCAACACAGCATCAGACGTGATTAGTCTCTTAATACTGTTAAATGCTGACTGTTCCTTCCGCCCCCAGATCCAAACAGCATTCTTATCAAGTAGGCGATGTAAGGGCTCAGCAATAGATGCTTTGTGAGGTAGAAACATGTGGTAAAAGTTAATAAGGCCAAGGAAGGCCTGCAAATCTGCCTTGCATCGAGGTTTAGGGGCTTCATTGATTGCTTTAACCTTGGCATCAGTAGGATGGATGCCATGCTTGTCAATCATATACCCCAGGAACTCAACTCTGTCTGTTTTGAGTGTACATTTGTCTTCCTTGACTTTTAAACCCGCTTTTCTGAATCTGGTAAGGACTTCTCTGAGTCTTTCTTGAAGCTGAGTGTCATTTTCAGCAGAGATTAATACATCATCAAAATAAGGTACTACCCCTGGCAGTCCTTGCAACATTCTTTCCATAAGGCTCTGAAAAATGCCAGGTGCCACGCTTACTCCAAATTGTAGTCTTTTACATTTGAAGGCACCTCTATGGGTCACAATTGTTTGTGCCTCTGCAGTGGCATCATCAACTGTTAATTGTTGATATGCCTGAGCCAAATCCAGTTTAGCAAATACTGTACCCCTGCCAAGGGAATGGAGCAGATGATGCACAACTGGTACAGGATATGCGCTCTGTTGCAGCGCATGGTTAAGTGTCCCCTTGTAGTCACCACAGATTCTCACTGACCCATCAGACTTGACTGGTGTGACTATGGGTGTTTCCCATCTGGAGTGGTCAGTAGGCTCTAAAACCCCTTGAGCAATGAGTTTATCTAATTGTGCATCAATTTTTTCCTTTAAAGCAAATGGGACCCTCCTGGGCTTTAAACGAATTGGGGGCACCTTGGGGTCTAGGCTGAAAGCAATAGGGGTCCCCATATACTTGCCCAGTCCTTCGCTGAAGACCTCTGGAAACTCAGACTTCAAGGACTCTTCCCAGTCAGAACTGCTCACGTGATTGATGCCAGTCACCTTGATGCCTAGTGGATTGAACCACTCAAGTCCCAGCAAGCTTGGGCGATCCTTTTCCACGATGGTCAGGGGCAAACGTTTGGTGTGGCCTTTAAACTGCACGTTGAAATCTCTCGCTCCAACTACTGGAATCTTGTTCCCTTGGTAGTCTTTGAGAGTCAGTGCTTGCTTCTGGAAATGCTTTTTCTGAATTTTGGGAAAAAGTCTGTGGATAGTGTCCCATGACACCATAGATAAATAAGAGCCTGAGTCCACTTCCATTTGGCAAGGTCTTCCTTCAATAAACACCTTCACATGTACTTTTCTGCTTTTTAAGGGTGAAGAATGACCAATAGTGATTGTTTGGTGCGTTTCATTCTTGCCATTCGCTTCTAAATTTCGCCCCATTTTTTCAAGGAAATTGTTGGGCTTAAAGTCTCTATCAGGGAATTTCTTCCTAGCTGGTGGAGTTCTGGATGATTTGCAGACTCTGGCTATGTGACCCCGTTTCTCACAACGTAGGCAAATGGAGTCAAAGAACTTGCAATCAGTGCGGGGTGGCCCCCACAGCCTCTGCAATAGAACCCTTGCCTGTTCTTCCCAGAGTCTTTTCTTTTCTTCTCCATTCTGAGTTTAAAAATCCCCTCCTCTGCCTCACTGCCATCAGAATCAGAGTCTATTTGTTCGCAATGAGTAGATGTGGATTTATCCCCATCAGAATGGCTTGAGGCCTGGCTTGAGGCCTTGTTAATCTTTTTCATGGCCGCTGCTGAGGACTTGGTGGCTTCCGCTGAAACAGCTTCTTCAATGGCCTCTTTAAACGTGATCTTAGGTTTCATTAATAGTTTGCTTTGTAAAACCTTATCTTTAAGGCCTAAAACAAACCGATCACGCATGGCCTCTTCTAAGTTGGTAAAGTCACAAGCACCCCCAATGTCCCTTAAACTTGCCACGAAGTCATTAACATTCTCGCTATCCCCTTGATCCCGACGGTAAAATTC
Organism: Naja naja; assembly: GCA_009733165.1. Taxonomy (NCBI): domain Eukaryota; kingdom Metazoa; phylum Chordata; class Lepidosauria; order Squamata; family Elapidae; genus Naja; species Naja naja. Next base: position 31,978 of record SOZL01001855.1, on the reverse strand, counting down.
GTGTCTCTTAATGAGGCACGATACTTGTGGGCGTAATGGGCTCTCAAAAGTTTTTCTAAATCGGGCCATTCCATTACCTTCAGCTCTGCTGCTCCCGCCAACGCCTTCGCCATTTTGAAGACTGCCGGACCGCAGTGCGTGAGAAAGACCGCCCTCTTCCGTCTCTCGGGGATGCCGGCGAGATCGTTCCCTTCCAGGAACATGTGGAAACGATCCGCATACGATTCCCAGTCTTCCGTCGCCGGATCGAACGGTGCTGGGGGGGTGTTCAGCGCAGCCATCTCGCTCAGTTGCTTGTTCGTCGCGTTGTCTTCTCTTCAGGGAAATCCCACCTTCGTCGCCAGTGTTAAGTTTGCATGAAGAGTCAGACGCAAGGAGTTCCAGCAAAGATTTTATTAGTGACTACAGCTCGAATGGACCCATCCTGGCTTGGCTACGGCTGCTTCTTATAGCCTGCAGCCGTAGCTGCCAGCCAATGGGAGTGCAGGGATTCTTCCCGCACTATTTAAACCAATACCATTTGACATTTTACAAGAACAGTTCAAATAAACCAATAACATTCAAACCTACATACATAACAGGTGCAATTTGCATTAATAGAAAAAATTGATAAACAATTAGACAAGTTAATAGCCCAAGGGGTATTAGAACCCACAGACCACTCCAGGTGGGAGACACCCATAGTCACACCAGTCAAGACTGATGGGTCTATGAGGATCTGTGGCGATTTCAAAGGGACATTAAACCATGCGCTACAACAGAGTGCATATCCGGTGCCAGTGGTTCATCACTTGCTACACTCCTTGGGCGGGGGCAACGTTTTTGCCAAGTTAGATCTTGCCCAGGCCTACCAGCAGTTACCCGTAGACGATGCAACTGCAGAGGCACAGACCATTGTAACCCATCGAGGTGCTTTCAAATGTAAGAGATTACAATTTGGAGTAAGTGTGGCGCCTGGCATATTTCAAAGCCTCATGGAAAAGATGTTACAAGGGTTGCCTGGGGTGGTGCCTTATTTTGATGTTTTAATCTCTGCTAAAAATGACACTCAGCTACGTGAAAGACTCAGAGAAGTGCTGACTAGATTCAAAAAAGCAGGGTTAAAAGTCAAAAAAGAGAAATGCACACTAAGAACTGACAAAGTTGAATTTTTGGCTTACTTGATTGATAAACATGGCATCCACCCCACAGAAGCCAAGATCCAGGCAATCAAGGAAGCCCCCAGACCAAAATGCAAAACTGACTTACAGGCATTTCTGGGGCTTATTAATTTCTACCATATGATTTTAGCGCAGAAAGTAACAACAGCAGAACCCCTACATAGATTGTTGGATAAAAATCTGCATGGGTCTGGGGCAAAAAAGAAGAGGCAGCATTTAACCATATCAAGAGTCAAATCACCTCTGACTGTGTTTTAATTCAGTTTTCTGAAACTTTACCTGTTGTACTAACTTGTGATGCCTCCCCTTTTGGAGTGGGGGTTTCTGAGCCACAAGCTTCCCAGTGGAAGGGAAGCCCCCATTGCTTTTTATTCACGCACATTGACTAAAGCAGAGAGAAATTATAGCCAGCTGGACAAAGAGGCATTGGCAATTGTAACAGCTGTGAAGAAATTCCACAAATATGTTTATGGCAGAAGGTTCACCATTGTCACAGATCACAAGCCACTTCTGGGAATTGTGGCGATAGACCAACTCCAATCATCCTGTCTCCCAGAATACTAAGATGGACTGAATTTCTTGCAGCATATTCATATAAGCTCATCCATAAACCAGGCAAGGACATTGGACATGCAGATACTTTGAGTCGCTGCCCACTTCCTTTGCACAGTGAGGACCCTGCTCCTGAAACTCACATGTTCTTCTTGGAAACTGTTGCCAAGCTTCCTGTGAATGCTGCTAAAATTGCTAGAGAAACAGCCAAAGACAGTGTATTGGCTCCTATTGTGGGTTGGATCAAGAAAGGTTGGCCACTACAGGACCTTCCTCAAGTCTCCCAACCTTTCAAATCCAGACAAACTGAACTATCTGTGTTGAGAGGGTGTATCTTGTGGGGTAACAGAGTAGTTATTCCTGCAAAACTACAGAAAGAAGTTTTAGAAATGTTGCATGAGGGACATCCGGGTATTGTCAGAATGAAAGGTTTGGCCAGAAATTATGTATGGTGGCCTGGTATTGACAAAATGGTTGAAAACTGGGTTGCATCCTGTACCAACTGTCAGGAAACAAGGCCTGCACCACCTGTCGCCCCCAAAAAGGAATGGGAATCTCCTAGGGGGCCATGGTCCAGGATTCATATTGATTTTGCTGGTCCTACCAAAAGGCATACTTTTCTCATTGTGGTTGATGCATATTCTAGATGGTTAGAGGTTATTCCCATGTCCTCCACCACAACAGACGCTGTTATCAAACAGCTAAGGAAGCTTTTTGTAACTCATGGTCTCCCTGATATTCTTGTTTCTGACAATGGTCCCCAATTTACTGCCAATAGTTTTGAATCTTATCTGGCACAACAGGGCATCAGACACGCCCTTACAGCCCCCGGGCATCCCTCGACTAATGGCCGGGCTGAACGCATAGTACGTTTTACTAAGGAGAAACTCCAGCAATTAGGTCCTGGGGATATCACTGAGAAAGTGGAAAAACTGCTCAGTATCCAACACATTACTCCAAACCCATCCAATAACCTAACTCCAGCCGAGCTATTGATGGGTAGGAAACTCAGGTCTCCTCTTGACCGCCTTCACCCCACTTACGCACCCAACGCCCCGTTGATTCCACTAGCAAAACTCGCAGTTTTTATGTGGGAGACAGGGTTTATGCTAAAAACCTAGTGGGTGAACCTTTATGGATTCCTGCAGAAATAATTCAAGTTACAGGCCCCAGGTCGTATAGGGTTCAGACTGAGGATGGTGTCTTATGGAGTAGGCACATAGACCAGTTACGGTCCAGAAGGTCTCTGGATCATCCTTATGCTACCTCTCTGCAGTCCCTACCCACAGCTTTTGCTAGGGGGGAAGGGGGTGACAATGAAGGAAATGAGCCAGTAAGAATCAACCCCATGGGTAACAAGCTAACACAACAGCAACTATCCCAAACCCTATCACAGTCCCAACAACGATCATCTCATATGGAAGATGGCACAGCAATACCAGAATCAGAGGATGACACTGGGTTGGATATGGATTGGGAGGAGAGACCAGGTTGTAGCAACCAAGCCGGTTCTACCAGCACAAGGAGTCCTAATAGGGAAATGTTATCAGAGAATATTCCTTCCTCACAAGGAGAGGTTCCCAGAATACCAGAACTACGCAGATCCAAGCGTGACCGTAAGAGCCCCGCCTATTTACAAGAATATGTAAGATAGATGGGGTTTGAGTATGGACCAAACCTAGTGGGGAGGGGTGTTATGTATGTAGAGTATGAAATGATTGGTTGTTGAAGTAAAGAGTTTAAAATAAGTTTTTGTAAAAAGTGCAGGAATTCCCTGCACTCTGATTGGCTAGCAGCCGCGGCAGCCGGCTATATATAGCTGCCGCGGCTAAGACATTCGGGTCCGTTCTGAGCTGAAAGTCACAATAAATAAGAGCTGAAACACTCCACGTCCTGTCTCTCTATGCGAACTTAACATAAATGATATCTTTTTGATTTTTTGAAAAAAAGCCACAGTCCCTTGTACACTGCTAGTAACAGTGGAGTCTCCAAACAGAATAAACACTTCAATTTTAGGCCAGATTATGAAAATACGAATTAATTTATTGAGTGTAATTTGAAAATCATTGTATTTCAACCTTTCAGTGAAGGCCAGGCAGATCTCCTTCTCCTTGAGCATTGGCGTCAGAGTTGAGATGAAATGTTCTCCATTATCACTTTCAGAGGACAGAAGCCCAACCCAGTTCCACTGGAAATACAGGAGCAACTGGACTAAACCCACATACTGAGGAGATTCCTTGTGATTAATCCAGAGGAAGGAAGGAAAATCAATTCTGTCTCCTGCACTGAACTCAAAGCCAACACCAAGCTGGAAAAAGGGACACATTGAAGTATTTCAAAGACAAAGTAAAGTTTTATGGTGACTTTGGGGGTTACCATTGTTTAAGGCCCGAGCAGTCAAGCAAATTCTCTTTCAGTGGCCTGCTTAATCTCCTTCCATTCCAGGTACACATTTTTTTGGTTGTCAGAAGACAAGAGAAGAAACCATCAACATGATACAGATAATAAATGAAACTAAAACAATGACTACCCTTTTATCAAATATAAATTAAGAGTGACACGCTCATGATATGTCCTGTTTGTGCTTTTTACCTTTGTCTAATGAGCTTTCTTACCTGTGGGACCTTAAAGATGCTGAAGATGGAGGCCATCAGCTTGAGGATTTGGCATTGAGACCACCAGTGACGGAGAGCAGAGTGTCCTCCTGGTCACATTTGTAACCTGGAACCACTTGACCTTGTGAGGAGAGCATGGATAGGCTATTTAAGGAAATAAACATCTCAACGTGGAAATGGATATAGATGTGGAAGCCAAGAGTGATGTTGGGGAGCAGAAGAAAATCCTTATTGACCATGGAGACAGCAAACATCAATGCAAGGAACTGCTGGTAGTTACTTGGGATGAGTCTGTAGTGAGAAAAACATTGGGGAACATTACAGGAAAGCTCATGTGTTCTTGGAGGAATTTGCTTCACTGTTTCCCACTGTACTTCACTGGGATTTGAAGGCAGGAAATTGCACTGGGTTTGTGTTTTTTCAAAGGAACTCCCTTGGCTAAATATGGATGGCTTTGTGAGAAATATATATATAGACAGTTATATAGCTGTCTGACATTTCTCCCATTTTCATGTAATCCTTCTCATTTGCTCCTCTTTCATGCTAATGATTACTGGGAGAAGCTTATTCAGATTTGGTAAACATTGCTGAGCACAGGACTACAATGTGGGGACACCTCATAGATTTACTGAAGGCCATTATGCATGAGCCATGCTGATTCCCACACTGAGGGGTTTTTTGTAACTCCTGAATACTGAAAGAGGATTGAGCTTTTATTGGAGTTTTCTACCACAAGTTACTGTCCAGATTAATATTATAATTCAACTTCTTCACTAGGGCAGCACAGCTTCTAATGTAACGCCCCTCTTCCTGTTTGTTTTTTATCATCTCCTTGAGAAGAGATTGTGAATTCCAGCCGCTGTTAAAAGCATAGTACTTTATTGATAGAAGCACAATACGCTAAAACAACTCATTCCAAAATCTATGACTCTCTGTAGTAATCCGACCATGCTTTTCTGGAGAAGAACAAACCCTGCTAAGTAATAAATCATAAATGATTATAAATTCAATCAATACGACACTACCTGGGTTCAGTTAATGCAGGACCTCTGCAATAACTGAATGTAGGGTTATTTTCTAAGCCCAGAATCCCTAGAAATTCAAGCCCTCTTAACAGCTGTGCACCATTTGGCTTGGAAACCATTTCTCCTAACCCAGAGATGCACTAGCTATCATGACTCCCAACTGGGGTAAAAAACATGTTCTAGGCAGGGTTGCCAACAGAAAAAAACTTGTTATTGTGCTTTTACTCTCTGTAGTAATCCGACCATGCTTTTCTGGAGAAGAACAGGTCTATTTCCCCATTGCTGCAGATCAGACACAACACCTGGGACCACTTTAAAAATTGATCATCTAGTTCCTGGATTCACCCCCAACACAAAACCAAAGTTTAGAGCTGAACCCTAAGGAGTCCTGTTAAGTTTGCATGAAGAGTCAGACGCAAAGAGCTTCAGTGAAGAGTTTATTAAGTGACTACAGCTTGAATGGACCCGACTTGGCTGGGCTACGGCTGCTTCTTATAGCCAGCAGCCGCAGTTGCCAGCCAATCAGAGTGCAGGGTTTTCCTGCACTATTTAAACCAATCCTATTTGACATTTTACAAGAACAATTCAAACTAAACCAATAACATTCAAACCTACATACATAACACCCCTCCCCACTAGGTTCAGTCCATACCAAACCCCAACCTATCTAATGTATTCTTTTAAATAGGTGGGGCTCTTGCGTGTATGTTGAGACCTTCGTGGTTCAGAAGTTTTAACCTTCTCACCCAGTGAGAGAGGAAATGTGTCTGCTGACATTTCCCCACTGGGATTTCCTGTGAAAGGAAACTCTGTTTGATTGTTAGAATCTGGTCTCTCCTCCCAACCCATCTCCATTCCAATGTCAGCACCCAAGTTAGGTAGTGATGTACAATCTTCCACTTCTAAGGATGGATTTTGGCATTGTGACAGGTTTTGGGATGGTTCCTGTCGTAATGGCTCGTTACACATGGGGTTGCTTCTTGCTTGCTGATTTTCCTCCTGTTCCTCCCCTTCCCCTAGAATTGACATCAGGTGAGGGAACTAAAGAGGAACAAGTGCGATGTTCCTGAGAGAACCTGGATCTAAGTTGATCAATGTGCCTGCTCCAGAGGAGTCCATCCTCTGTTTGCACCCTGTAAGAACGAGGGCCTGTGATCTGAGTTATCTCAGCAGGAATCCACAAAGGTTCACCCATAAGGTTCTTAGCATAAACAGAATCACCCACACTGAATGTGCGAACTTTGGAAGTGGAATCTAGTGGAGCATTGGGTGCGTAAGTGGGATGAAGGCGGTCAAGGGAAGACTTAAGTTTCCTACCCATCAATAACTCTGCTGGGGATAAGTTATTAGATGGGTTGGGAGTGATGTGCTGAACACTAAGAAGTTTTTCAACTTTCTCAGTGATGTCCCCAGTACCCAGTTGCTGAAGCTTCTCTTTGGTAAAACGTACCATGCGTTCAGCCCGGCCATTAGCCGAAGGGTGCCCAGGGGCAGTAAGGGCATGTCTGATACCCTGTTGTGCTAAATAGGATTCAAAAAGGTTGGATGTAAATTGAGGGCCATTGTCAGAGACAAGAACATCAGGTAACCCGTGGGTTACAAAAAGTTTTTTGAGCTGTTTGATGACAGCATCAGTTGTGGTGGATGCCATGGGGATTACCTCTAGCCATTTGGAATATGCATCTACTATAATAAGAAAGGTGTGCCCTCTGGTAGGGCCAGCGAAATCAATGTGTATCCTGGACCACAGGCCCCTAGAACATTCCCATTCCTGTGTGGGGCGAGAGGTGGGGCAGGCCTGACTACCTGACAGTTGGGACAAGATGCAACCCAGTTTTCAACCATTTTGTCAATACCTGGCCACCATACATAACTCCGGGCCAATCCCTTCATCCTTACAATACCAGGATGACCCTCATGTAACATTTCCAAAACCTCTCTTTGCAGTTTTGCAGGAATAACCACCCTGTTACCCCACAAAATACATCCTCTTAATACAGATAATTCAGTTTGCCTGGACTTAAAAGGTTGGGCAAGGTGAGGTAGATCTTGAAGAGGCCAACCTTTCTTAATCCAGCCTATAACAGGAGCCAACACAGTGTCTTTGGCAGTCTCTCTGGCAATTTCAGCAGCATGAACTGGAAGCTTAGCAACAGTTTCTAGGAAAAAGGTGTGTGTTTCAGGTTCAAGGTCCTCCTTGTGGCAAGGAAGTGGGCAACGACTCAGTGCATCAGCATGTCCCATGTCCTTACTCCAAACTGTAACCTTTTACATTTGAAGGCACCTCTATGAGTCACAATGGTTTGGGCCTCTGCAGTTGCATCATCAACTGTTAGTTGTTGATATGCCTGGGCCAGATCCAATTTGGCAAAGACTGTACCCCTGCCAAGTGAATGTAATAAGTGATGCACCACTGGAACTGGGTATGCGCTCTGCTGCAGCGCATGGTTTAGTGTCCCCTTATAGTCTCCACAGATTCTTACTGACCCATCAGCCTTGACTGGTGTGACTATGGGTGTCTCCCATCTGGAGTGGTCAGTGGGCTCTAAAACTCCTTGAGCTATTAGTTTATGTAATTGTGCGTCATTTTTTTCCTTTAAAGCAAATGGAACCCTCCTGGGCTTTAAACGAATTGGGGGCACCTTGGGATCTAGGTTGAAAGTGATAGGGGTCCCCATATACTTGCCCAGTCCTTCGCTGAAGACCTCTGGAAACTCAGACTTCAAGGACTCTTCCCAGTCAGAACTGCTCACGTGATTGATGCCAGTCACCTTGATGCCTAGTGGATTGAACCACTCAAGTCCCAGCAAGCTTGGGCGATCCTTTTCCACGATGGTCAGGGGCAAACGTTTGGTGTGGCCTTTAAACTGCACGTTGAAATCTCTCGCTCCAACTACTGGAATCTTGTTCCCTTGGTAGTCTTTGAGAGTCAGTGCTTGCTTCTGGAAATGCTTTTTCTGAATTTTGGGAAAAAGTCTGTGGATAGTGTCCCATGACACCATAGATAAATAAGAGCCTGAGTCCACTTCCATTTGGCAAGGTCTTCCTTCAATAAACACCTTCACATGTACTTTTCTGCTTTTTAAGGGTGAAGAATGACCAATAGTGATTGTTTGGTGCGTTTCATTCTTGCCATTCGCTTCTAAATTTCGCCCCATTTTTTCAAGGAAATTGTTGGGCTTAAAGTCTCTATCAGGGAATTTCTTCCTAGCTGGTGGAGTTCTGGATGATTTGCAGACTCTGGCTATGTGACCCCGTTTCTCACAACGTAGGCAAATGGAGTCAAAGAACTTGCAATCAGTGCGGGGTGGCCCCCACAGCCTCTGCAATAGAACCCTTGCCTGTTCTTCCCAGAGTCTTTTCTTTTCTTCTCCATTCTGAGTTTAAAAATCCCCTCCTCTGCCTCACTGCCATCAGAATCAGAGTCTATTTGTTCGCAATGAGTAGATGTGGATTTATCCCCATCAGAATGGCTTGAGGCCTGGCTTGAGGCCTTGTTAATCTTTTCATGGCCGCTGCTGAGGACTTGGTGGCTTCCGCTGAAACAGCTTCTTCAATGGCCTCTTTAAACGTGATCTTAGGTTTCATTAATAGTTTGCTTTGTAAAACCTTATCTTTAAGGCCTAAAACAAACCGATCACGCATGGCCTCTTCTAAGTTGGTAAAGTCACAAGCACCCCCAATGTCCCTTAAACTTGCCACGAAGTCATTAACATTCTCGCTATCCCCTTGATCCCGACGGTAAAATTCGTGTCTCTTAATGAGGCACGATACTTGTGGGGCGTAATGGGCTCTCAAAGTTTTTCTAAATCGGGCCATTCCATTACCTTCAGCTCTGCTGCTCCGCCAACGCCTTCGCCATTTTGAAGACTGCCGGACCGCAGTGCGTGAGAAAGACCGCCCTCTTCCGTCTCTCGGGGATGCCGGCGAGATCGTTCCCTTCCAGGAACATGTGGAACGATCCGCATACGATTCCCAGTCTTCCGTCGCCGGATCGAACGGTGCTGGGGGGGTGTTCAGCGCAGCCATCTCGCTCAGTTGCTTGTTCGTCGCGTTGTCTTCTCTTCAGGGAAATCCCACCTTCGTCGCCAGTGTTAAGTTTGCATGAAGAGTCAGACGCAAGGAGTTCCAGCAAAGATTTTATTAGTGACTACAGCTCGAATGGACCCATCCTGGCTTGGCTACGGCTGCTTCTTATAGCCTGCAGCCGTAGCTGCCAGCCAATGGGAGTGCAGGGATTCTTCCGCACTATTTAAACCAATACCATTTGACATTTTACAAGAACAGTTCAAATAAACCAATAACATTCAAACCTACATACATAACAGGTGCAATTTGCATTAATAGAAAAAATTGATAAACAATTAGACAAGTTAATAGCCCAAGGGGTATTAGAACCCACAGACCACTCCAGGTGGGAGACACCCATAGTCACACCAGTCAAGACTGATGGGTCTATGAGGATCTGTGGCGATTTCAAAGGGACATTAAACCATGCGCTACAACAGAGTGCATATCCGGTGCCAGTGGTTCATCACTTGCTACACTCCTTGGGCGGGGGCAACGTTTTTGCCAAGTTAGATCTTGCCCAGGCCTACCAGCAGTTACCCGTAGACGATGCAACTGCAGAGGCACAGACCATTGTAACCCATCGAGGTGCTTTCAAATGTAAGAGATTACAATTTGGAGTAAGTGTGGCGCCTGGCATATTTCAAAGCCTCATGGAAAAGATGTTACAAGGGTTGCCTGGGGTGGTGCCTTATTTTGATGTTTTAATCTCTGCTAAAAATGACACTCAGCTACGTGAAAGACTCAGAGAAGTGCTGACTAGATTCAAAAAAGCAGGGTTAAAAGTCAAAAAAGAGAAATGCACACTAAGAACTGACAAAGTTGAATTTTTGGCTTACTTGATTGATAAACATGGCATCCACCCCACAGAAGCCAAGATCCAGGCAATCAAGGAAGCCCCCAGACCAAAATGCAAAACTGACTTACAGGCATTTCTGGGGCTTATTAATTTCTACCATATGATTTTAGCGCAGAAAGTAACAACAGCAGAACCCCTACATAGATTGTTGGATAAAAAATCTGCATGGGTCTGGGGCAAAAAAGAAGAGGCAGCATTTAACCATATCAAGAGTCAAATCACCTCTGACTGTGTTTTAATTCAGTTTTCTGAAACTTTACCTGTTGTACTAACTTGTGATGCCTCCCCTTTTGGAGTGGGGGGGGTTTCTGAGCCACAAGCTTCCCAGTGGAAGGGAAGCCCCCATTGCTTTTTATTCACGCACATTGACTAAAGCAGAGAGAAATTATAGCCAGCTGGACAAAGAGGCATTGGCAATTGTAACAGCTGTGAAGAAATTCCACAAATATGTTTATGGCAGAAGGTTCACCATTGTCACAGATCACAAGCCACTTCTGGGAATTGTGGCCGGCGATAGACCAACTCCAATCATCCTGTCTCCCAGAATACTAAGATGGACTGAATTTCTTGCAGCATATTCATATAAGCTCATCCATAAACCAGGCAAGGACATTGGACATGCAGATACTTTGAGTCGCTGCCCACTTCCTTTGCACAGTGAGGACCCTGCTCCTGAAACTCACATGTTCTTCTTGGAAACTGTTGCCAAGCTTCCTGTGAATGCTGCTAAAATTGCTAGAGAAACAGCCAAAGACAGTGTATTGGCTCCTATTGTGGGTTGGATCAAGAAAGGTTGGCCACTACAGGACCTTCCTCAAGTCTCCCAACCTTTCAAATCCAGACAAACTGAACTATCTGTGTTGAGAGGGTGTATCTTGTGGGGTAACAGAGTAGTTATTCCTGCAAAACTACAGAAAGAAGTTTTAGAAATGTTGCATGAGGGACATCCGGGTATTGTCAGAATGAAAGGTTTGGCCAGAAATTATGTATGGTGGCCTGGTATTGACAAAATGGTTGAAAACTGGGTTGCATCCTGTACCAACTGTCAGGAAACAAGGCCTGCACCACCTGTCGCCCCCAAAAAGGAATGGGAATCTCCTAGGGGGCCATGGTCCAGGATTCATATTGATTTTGCTGGTCCTACCAAAAGGCATACTTTTCTCATTGTGGTTGATGCATATTCTAGATGGTTAGAGGTTATTCCCATGTCCTCCACCACAACAGACGCTGTTATCAAACAGCTAAGGAAGCTTTTTGTAACTCATGGTCTCCCTGATATTCTTGTTTCTGACAATGGTCCCCAATTTACTGCCAATAGTTTTGAATCTTATCTGGCACAACAGGGCATCAGACACGCCCTTACAGCCCCCGGGCATCCCTCGACTAATGGCCGGGCTGAACGCATAGTACGTTTTACTAAGGAGAAACTCCAGCAATTAGGTCCTGGGGATATCACTGAGAAAGTGGAAAAACTGCTCAGTATCCAACACATTACTCCAAACCCATCCAATAACCTAACTCCAGCCGAGCTATTGATGGGTAGGAAACTCAGGTCTCCTCTTGACCGCCTTCACCCCACTTACGCACCCAACGCCCCGTTGATTCCACTAGCAAAACTCGCAGTTTTTATGTGGGAGACAGGGTTTATGCTAAAAACCTAGTGGGTGAACCTTTATGGATTCCTGCAGAAATAATTCAAGTTACAGGCCCCAGGTCGTATAGGGTTCAGACTGAGGATGGTGTCTTATGGAGTAGGCACATAGACCAGTTACGGTCCAGAAGGTCTCTGGATCATCCTTATGCTACCTCTCTGCAGTCCCTACCCACAGCTTTTGCTAGGGGAAGGGGTGACAATGAAGGAAATGAGCCAGTAAGAATCAACCCCATGGGTAACAAGCTAACACAACAGCAACTATCCCAAACCCTATCACAGTCCCAACAACGATCATCTCATATGGAAGATGGCACAGCAATACCAGAATCAGAGGATGACACTGGGTTGGATATGGATTGGGAGGAGAGACCAGGTTGTAGCAACCAAGCCGGTTCTACCAGCACAAGGAGTCCTAATAGGGAAATGTTATCAGAGAATATTCCTTCCTCACAAGGAGAGGTTCCCAGAATACCAGAACTACGCAGATCCAAGCGTGACCGTAAGAGCCCGCCTATTTACAAGAATATGTAAGATAGATGGGGTTTGAGTATGGACCAAACCTAGTGGGGAGGGGTGTTATGTATGTAGAGTATGAAATGATTGGTTGTTGAAGTAAAGAGTTTAAAATAAGTTTTTGTAAAAAGTGCAGGAATTCCCTGCACTCTGATTGGCTAGCAGCCGCGGCAGCCGGCTATATATAGCTGCCGCGGCTAAGACATTCGGGTCCGTTCTGAGCTGAAAGTCACAATAAATAAGAGCTGAAACACTCCACGTCCTGTCTCTCTATGCGAACTTAACATAAATGATATCTTTTTGATTTTTTTGAAAAAAAGCCACAGTCCCTTGTACACTGCTAGTAACAGTGGAGTCTCCAAACAGAATAAACACTTCAATTTTAGGCCAGATTATGAAAATACGAATTAATTTATTGAGTGTAATTTGAAAATCATTGTATTTCAACCTTTCAGTGAAGGCCAGGCAGATCTCCTTCTCCTTGAGCATTGGCGTCAGAGTTGAGATGAAATGTTCTCCATTATCACTTTCAGAGGACAGAAGCCCAACCCAGTTCCACTGGAAATACAGGAGCAACTGGACTAAACCCACATACTGAGGAGATTCCTTGTGATTAATCCAGAGGAAGGAAGGAAAATCAATTCTGTCTCCTGCACTGAACTCAAAGCCAACACCAAGCTGGAAAAAGGGACACATTGAAGTATTTCAAAGACAAAGTAAAGTTTTATGGTGACTTTGGGGGTTACCATTGTTTAAGGCCCGAGCAGTCAAGCAAATTCTCTTTCAGTGGCCTGCTTAATCTCCTTCCATTCCAGGTACACATTTTTTTGGTTGTCAGAAGACAAGAGAAGAAACCATCAACATGATACAGATAATAAATGAAACTAAAACAATGACTACCCTTTTATCAAATATAAATTAAGAGTGACACGCTCATGATATGTCCTGTTTGTGCTTTTTACCTTTGTCTAATGAGCTTTCTTACCTGTGGGACCTTAAAGATGCTGAAGATGGAGGCCATCAGCTTGAGGATTTGGCATTGAGACCACCAGTGACGGAGAGCAGAGTGTCCTCCTGGTCACATTTGTAACCTGGAACCACTTGACCTTGTGAGGAGAGCATGGATAGGCTATTTAAGGAAATAAACATCTCAACGTGGAAATGGATATAGATGTGGAAGCCAAGAGTGATGTTGGGGAGCAGAAGAAAATCCTTATTGACCATGGAGACAGCAAACATCAATGCAAGGAACTGCTGGTAGTTACTTGGGATGAGTCTGTAGTGAGAAAAACATTGGGGAACATTACAGGAAAGCTCATGTGTTCTTGGAGGAATTTGCTTCACTGTTTCCCACTGTACTTCACTGGGATTTGAAGGCAGGAAATTGCACTGGGTTTGTGTTTTTTCAAAGGAACTCCCTTGGCTAAATATGGATGGCTTTGTGAGAAATATATATATAGACAGTTATATAGCTGTCTGACATTTCTCCCATTTTCATGTAATCCTTCTCATTTGCTCCTCTTTCATGCTAATGATTACTGGGAGAAGCTTATTCAGATTTGGTAAACATTGCTGAGCACAGGACTACAATGTGGGGACACCTCATAGATTTACTGAAGGCCATTATGCATGAGCCATGCTGATTCCCACACTGAGGGGTTTTTTTGTAACTCCTGAATACTGAAAGAGGATTGAGCTTTTATTGGAGTTTTCTACCACAAGTTACTGTCCAGATTAATATTATAATTCAACTTCTTCACTAGGGCAGCACAGCTTCTAATGTAACGCCCCTCTTCCTGTTTGTTTTTTATCATCTCCTTGAGAAGAGATTGTGAATTCCAGCCGCTGTTAAAAGCATAGTACTTTATTGATAGAAGCACAATACGCTAAAACAACTCATTCCAAAATCTATGACTCTCTGTAGTAATCCGACCATGCTTTTCTGGAGAAGAACAAACCCTGCTAAGTAATAAATCATAAATGATTATAAATTCAATCAATACGACACTACCTGGGTTCAGTTAATGCAGGACCTCTGCAATAACTGAATGTAGGGTTATTTTCTAAGCCCAGAATCCCTAGAAATTCAAGCCCTCTTAACAGCTGTGCACCATTTGGCTTGGAAACCATTTCTCCTAACCCAGAGATGCACTAGCTATCATGACTCCCAACTGGGGTAAAAAACATGTTCTAGGCAGGGTTGCCAACAGAAAAAAACTTGTTATTGTGCTTTTACTCTCTGTAGTAATCCGACCATGCTTTTCTGGAGAAGAACAGGTCTATTTCCCCATTGCTGCAGATCAGACACAACACCTGGGACCACTTTAAAAATTGATCATCTAGTTCCTGGATTCACCCCCAACACAAAACCAAAGTTTAGAGCTGAACCCTAAGGAGTCCTGTTAAGTTTGCATGAAGAGTCAGACGCAAAGAGCTTCAGTGAAGAGTTTATTAAGTGACTACAGCTTGAATGGACCCGACTTGGCTGGGCTACGGCTGCTTCTTATAGCCAGCAGCCGCAGTTGCCAGCCAATCAGAGTGCAGGGTTTTCCTGCACTATTTAAACCAATCCTATTTGACATTTTACAAGAACAATTCAAACTAAACCAATAACATTCAAACCTACATACATAACACCCCTCCCCACTAGGTTCAGTCCATACCAAACCCCAACCTATCTAATGTATTCTTTTAAATAGGTGGGGCTCTTGCGTGTATGTTGAGACCTTCGTGGTTCAGAAGTTTTAACCTTCTCACCCAGTGAGAGAGGAAATGTGTCTGCTGACATTTCCCCACTGGGATTTCCTGTGAAAGGAAACTCTGTTTGATTGTTAGAATCTGGTCTCTCCTCCCAACCCATCTCCATTCCAATGTCAGCACCCAAGTTAGGTAGTGATGTACAATCTTCCACTTCTAAGGATGGATTTTGGCATTGTGACAGGTTTTGGGATGGTTCCTGTCGTAATGGCTCGTTACACATGGGGTTGCTTCTTGCTTGCTGATTTTCCTCCTGTTCCTCCCCTTCCCCCCTAGAATTGACATCAGGTGAGGGAACTAAAGAGGAACAAGTGCGATGTTCCTGAGAGAACCTGGATCTAAGTTGATCAATGTGCCTGCTCCAGAGGAGTCCATCCTCTGTTTGCACCCTGTAAGAACGAGGGCCTGTGATCTGAGTTATCTCAGCAGGAATCCACAAAGGTTCACCCATAAGGTTCTTAGCATAAACAGAATCACCCACACTGAATGTGCGAACTTTGGAAGTGGAATCTAGTGGAGCATTGGGTGCGTAAGTGGGATGAAGGCGGTCAAGGGAAGACTTAAGTTTCCTACCCATCAATAACTCTGCTGGGGATAAGTTATTAGATGGGTTGGGAGTGATGTGCTGAACACTAAGAAGTTTTTCAACTTTCTCAGTGATGTCCCCAGTACCCAGTTGCTGAAGCTTCTCTTTGGTAAAACGTACCATGCGTTCAGCCCGGCCATTAGCCGAAGGGTGCCCAGGGGCAGTAAGGGCATGTCTGATACCCTGTTGTGCTAAATAGGATTCAAAAAGGTTGGATGTAAATTGAGGGCCATTGTCAGAGACAAGAACATCAGGTAACCCGTGGGTTACAAAAAGTTTTTTGAGCTGTTTGATGACAGCATCAGTTGTGGTGGATGCCATGGGGATTACCTCTAGCCATTTGGAATATGCATCTACTATAATAAGAAAGGTGTGCCCTCTGGTAGGGCCAGCGAAATCAATGTGTATCCTGGACCACAGGCCCCTAGAACATTCCCATTCCTGTGTGGGGCGAGAGGTGGGGCAGGCCTGACTACCTGACAGTTGGGACAAGATGCAACCCAGTTTTCAACCATTTTGTCAATACCTGGCCACCATACATAACTCCGGGCCAATCCCTTCATCCTTACAATACCAGGATGACCCTCATGTAACATTTCCAAAACCTCTCTTTGCAGTTTTGCAGGAATAACCACCCTGTTACCCCACAAAATACATCCTCTTAATACAGATAATTCAGTTTGCCTGGACTTAAAAGGTTGGGCAAGGTGAGGTAGATCTTGAAGAGGCCAACCTTTCTTAATCCAGCCTATAACAGGAGCCAACACAGTGTCTTTGGCAGTCTCTCTGGCAATTTCAGCAGCATGAACTGGAAGCTTAGCAACAGTTTCTAGGAAAAAGGTGTGTGTTTCAGGTTCAAGGTCCTCCTTGTGGCAAGGAAGTGGGCAACGACTCAGTGCATCAGCATGTCCCATGTCCTTACTCCAAACTGTAACCTTTTACATTTGAAGGCACCTCTATGAGTCACAATGGTTTGGGCCTCTGCAGTTGCATCATCAACTGTTAGTTGTTGATATGCCTGGGCCAGATCCAATTTGGCAAAGACTGTACCCCTGCCAAGTGAATGTAATAAGTGATGCACCACTGGAACTGGGTATGCGCTCTGCTGCAGCGCATGGTTTAGTGTCCCCTTATAGTCTCCACAGATTCTTACTGACCCATCAGCCTTGACTGGTGTGACTATGGGTGTCTCCCATCTGGAGTGGTCAGTGGGCTCTAAAACTCCTTGAGCTATTAGTTTATGTAATTGTGCGTCATTTTTTTCCTTTAAAGCAAATGGAACCCTCCTGGGCTTTAAACGAATTGGGGGCACCTTGGGATCTAGGTTGAAAGTGATAGGGGTCCCCATATACTTGCCCAGTCCTTCGCTGAAGACCTCTGGAAACTCAGACTTCAAGGACTCTTCCCAGTCAGAACTGCTCACGTGATTGATGCCAGTCACCTTGATGCCTAGTGGATTGAACCACTCAAGTCCCAGCAAGCTTGGGCGATCCTTGTCCACGATGTTCAGGGGCAAACGTTTGGTGTGGCCTTTAAACTTCACGTTGAATTCTCTTGTTCCAACTACTGGAATCTTGTTCCCTTGGTAGTCTTTAAGAGTCAGTGCTTGCTTCTGGAAATGCTTTTTCTGAATTTTGGGAAGTAGCCATAGATAAATAAGAGCCTGAGTCCACTTCCATTTGGCAAGGCCTTTCTTCAATAAACACCTTCACATGTACTTTTCTGCTTCTCAAGGGTGAAGAATGACCAATGGTGATTGTTTGGTGAGTGTCATTCTTCCCATTTGCTTCTGAATTGCGCCCCATCTTGTCAAAGAAGTTTTTGGGCTTGAATTCCTTCTCAGGGAATTTCTTCCTACTAGGTGGAGTTCTGGATGATTTGCAGACTCTGGCTAGGTGACCCCTTTTCTCACAACATAGGCAGATGGTGTCTAAGAACTTGCATTCAGTGTGGGGATGCCCCCCCCCCGCACAGCCTCTGCAATAATATTCTTGCCTCTTTCTCCCAGGGTCTTTCCTTTTCTTCTCCATTCTGAGTCTAAAAATCCCTTCCTCCACCTCACTGCAATCTGAATCAGAGTCTATTTGTTCGTAATGGGCTGTTGTGGATTTTTCCACATCAGAATGGCTTGAGGCGTGGCTTGAGGCCTTGTTAATCTTTTTCATGGCTGCTGCTGAGGACTTGGTGGCTTCCGCTGATACAGCTTCTTCAATGGCCTCCTTAAACGTGATCTTAGGTTTCATTAACAGTTTGCTTTGTAAGACCTTATCTTTGAGACCTAAAACAAACCGATCACGCATGGCCTCTTCTAAGTTGGTAAAGTCACAAGCACCCCCAATGTCCCTTAAACTTGCCATGAAATCATTAACATTCTCGCTTTCCCCTTGATCCCGACGGTAAAATTCGTGTCTCTTAATGAGGCACCATACTTGTGGGGCGTAATGGGCTCTTTAAAGCTTCTCCAAATCAGGCCATTCCATTACCTTCAGTTCTGCAGCTCCCGCCAACGCCTTCGCCATCTTGAAGACTGCCGGACCACAGTGCGTGAGAAATACCACCCTCTTCCGTCTCTCGGGAATGTCGGCGAGGTCGTTTCCTTCCAGGTACATCTGGAAGCGATCCGCATACGATTCCCAGTCTTCCGCCGCCGGATCGAACGGGGCTGGGGGCGTGTTCAGCGCAGCCATCTCGCTCTTCTGCTTGTCTTCCGCGTCATCTTCTCTTCAGTTCAAATAAACCAATAACATTCAAACCTACATACATAACATATCCTAACAGGGGCTATTTACATTATCAAGTCCAACTTCCTTCTCAGTGCTGCAATCCAAATAAAAGTCTCCCTAAGAAATAGCTCTCTATTCTCTGCTTAAATATAACCAGTGAATGGGAACCTCTCACTTCTCTGGGAAAATGATTTTATTGTAAAAGTTTTCCTCCTGCTAGGAATTTTTATGTTTTGGTCCATTCCCCGGCAACATTGAACAGAGATGCTGGGCAAGTTGGCACTGATAGGAGAGATTTGTGTGCAAATACTGTACTTGCTCCACTCAACTCTGATGTACACATGTGTTTTGGTAACCCACTGTAAAACATTCTCAGAGCTTTGTTTATCTGTTTATATGAGGATGCTACTGAACTAAAGGGGTCTGGCTAAGATTCCAAAAAGATTTCTTTCCACTTTCTGTCACCTTCATTTTGGCTGACATTTAGCCAACCTCTCATAAAGCAAGTATTGCATTAATATTTATTCCTAGTGGATTCCTTCATGTTTATTCATTCAGATTCCCACGGGGAAAGAAAGTAAAACAAAAACAAAACAAAAACTTTTTCTAGCCAAAGGCATGGAGTGGTATCTAGGAGAGTGGAACAGACAACTGTATCTTCAACATTAATATATTCCTGTGAAAATCTTTCCAGAACCACTGACATATGTGAGAGAATTTCCACTAAAATCTTTACTCCTCCATAGGAATACTGGGTACCAGAGGTGATATTCAGCAGGTTCTGACCAGTTCTGGAGAACCGGTAGCGGAAATTTTGAGTAGTTCAGAGAACCAGCAAATACCACCTCTGACTGGAGATTTTACAGTATCCTTCCCCTGTCATGCCCACCAAGCCACGCCCACAGAACCGGTAGTAAAAAAATTTGAATCTCACCACTGCTGGGTACACTTTATTGATTGTTTCCTAGTATGATTTGATTGCCTATTTGTACCCTATGATTATATTAAGTGTTGTACCTTATGATTCTTGACTCTTGACAAATGTATCTTTTCTTTTATGTACACTGAGAGCATATGCACCAAGACAAATTCCTAGTGTGTCCAATCACACTTGGCCAATAAAGAATTCCATTCCGTTCTATTGATGAAGACATTCAGAGGAAAACATGGAAGTTTTCACTTGGCCCACTTGCTGTTTCTCTGGCTTTCTTCTTCATTACCCCCTGCATGAGTGTTTTTCTCATTCTTGGCCTTCTTCATCCATTTGCTTTTGGCTGCTACTATTTTGATGTGCCTTTGCTCTCCAGAAAATACAGAGACACTTCAGGTCACCCTTTGCTAGCTCATAATGCTGTTTCTTCTATTGCTGCTGTTCCTGCTGTCTCTTCTGGCCAGACAGGAACCTTCCCTGTACATTTGCCTACTGGGGGCCACTTCCTACTATTCCCAATGCTCATGACCTCTTATTTACTTGCTCCCATCATGATCTCCTCTACTTTGCTTTTTTTTTTTTTTATTACATTTATATGCCCTTCTCCAAGACTCAGGGCGGCTTACAATTTTGGAGCACAACCCAATGTGCTCAGCAATAGCCTTCATTCCATTGTATATGCCTGCTTATTACTAAGCGGCATTTTTACAAGGTCAGCTAATTGCCCCCAACAATCTTGGGTCTTCAATTTACCTACCCCGGGAGGATGGAAGGCTGAGTCAACCTTGAGCCTGGTGGGATTCGAGCCTACAATAATTGTAGGCATCTGGATCTTAAGAGCAGGCATTTAACAGCCTTACCAAGGCTTCTGTAACATGCTTCCAGTTGCTCACATGACTGCCCTCCTGAATAATTCCAACTACTAATTCAGTTACACATACCTGTCCTGACTCCTATTCTTTTTCTACACCATATTCTGTAATGGAAAAAAAAGTAAAGTAAAAATGGATTCCAGATGAAAAGATTCAAATCCAGGACACACCTACAGCAAAGCTAATGTGACTAAGTTCTCAATCAGCCATGGAATCTTCTGTTAATAAAATTGGGAGGGATAATTCAGTGCACACTGAATTATCCCTCCCACTTGCATCCTAGAGCAAAATCAGGGTAACAAAAATCTTCCAAGCAAACACCTCACTTTTGATACATCAGAACAGATCCTATCTGAACAAGATTCTTGTCACTCAGGGCAACAAATTTGTGATCCTATACATGTTGCTGAACTCCCAGCATCCTTCATATTAGCCATAATAGCTAAAACAACTGGAAGGTGTGACTCGATTTCACAGTCCTGACCTATATAATTTGCTTTAACATTTGCTGCCTCTTTTTATTTCATTTTACAAAAGGCCCTACCTAATAAAGATGAATTTTTCACTCACCAATATATGTTTATAGTTGTCTGCCTTCTATGGGAGTTGGCATTTGACTGTTTGTTTATGTTGATTTTTCCTTGCATTACATCTGTCAAGGGGCATGAGAGGTAGAGCAAGTATTCATTGCCCTCCCTTCTATCACAGACTACAATAGAATGGAGAGGTTTTCTCTTGTGATCTCTGACAGGAGGAAAGGCAATGAAAACTCAGCTATGACTCAACATATGGCTAAAGTGATCCATCAGGAAGCTCAAACAGCAGACAGTGAATAATAAATGACCATTTAACAGCAAGTATTTCATAACACTTTTCCTAACCAGCCATGAGGTGGTAAAACCAACTGCAAATAAATGCATTCTTGAAAATTATTTTCTCTGGGTAGACCTGAATTAATGGGTCAAGTCAATTGTTACAAGCTATTCATTGAGCTATCCCAACTGTAGGCTGATTCACAATTAATACAGGGCATAAAACACACCTGAATCTTCTAATTCAGATTTTTTGTTTCCAACTAATTAGAAAGGCTAACAGAGTATGTTTAGCTAAAGATTGGGCTATGGGGCATTAGAACTCTAGATCCCCACTTCAGATGAATGACAGGATCTGTAATAGGACCAATTTGCAATGCTGTTCCATTGCAGTATCTGTGGCTGTCACATCAACAGTTTGGCTATTTTGTCATGATTCATGCTCTTTAAGGATGAATGACATGCTTTCTAAAGATACTGAAATAAAGTTCTCCCAAAGGGACATTGAGGCATCTGCTCACAGAACAAAGCTTCTCCGGGCTTACTTCATCCACACTCAGCAAATCTTCTCTAGAGGATCCCCCAATTACAGAAGGAGCCATTATCCAAGCTGTTCTCAATTCACTGGTGGATAGACTTATTCTGATAAAATCTTGATGTTTTCCCCCATTTGGATGGACTTAACCCTTCATTTCTTTCAAATAACCAAGCAATTTTTTTATTGGTTCATTTCAGTTATATCCGATTTTTGGAAACTACCTGAACAAGACCTTGCAGTTTTCTTGACGAGGTTTTTCAGAAGTGGTTTACCATTGCCTCCTTCCTAGGACTGAGAAGAAGTGACTAGCCCAAAGCCCCAGCTGGCTTTGTGCTGAAGGTAGGACTAGCATTCACACACTCAGCATCCCACAGTAGTCCATAATGGTCAATAATGTTAAGTATGGCAGCCTAAGTACAGGTCAATGACAAGGCAGTAATAGAAGTACTCAGAACAAATTCTAGATCTCACTGAGGCATTCAAGCAGCTGAGTTAGATAACAACAGCTGCAGGGACAAACTATTCACAGAAGCATATTGTTCATACAGCATATTAACTTGTCAGGGAGAAAATATCTACTGTACGTGTTGTTTTTAACTCCTTGAGCATGTTCTTTTACCAAAGCTTCCTCTTCATATGTGTACTTACAACTATAAAAGAAGCAGTTAGAGACTAAAAAGAGGTAAAAGAGTGGGACTGGGACTTACTATGTAAAGAAAATATTTTCATAGCTGAAGGCATCTTCAGTTGGAAGAACTACTGTATATCTGAATATACATACATATATACATTATTCCCTTTTGGGATAGGCAACATTATGCAAAGCTCAGTGTTGGAAGAGCAAAAATATAGTATGGGGGGAAAAAAGAATTAAGGGCTATTTGTCAGGAGGTAAGCAAAAAAGGAAGGAGATCTAGAAAGTAACCTAATTTATGGCAACACCCTTGATTACACCTCTCAATTCCTTCCCATCTTGGCTTCTACTGCATCCACAAAATGATTTCATACATTTCTTGTTGTTAATCTATCCCACAATGGTCACTTTTATAGAAGACAAGCCACAATGTTGCTATTTGAAGTGATAAAGGGTTACAGTTGACTGAACTGAGCAAATCTCAGGGCTGACTATTTTCACAGTTGATGGATATTTCCTAATGATTAGCTGAATTAGTACTGAGAACAATATTGATCAGCAGCTGTGGAAGAAAACAAAGCTTCAACAATGATGAATTGAATCAACACTATTCCTATTTAGTACTGGGGAGGGGAAGGGAGGAAGATTTCCCATTCTGGCTTTTTAAGCACCCCTCCAGGAGCCAGAAACAGTTCTTAGGCCTGGGCAGGATCAAAGGAAGGATTGCTTGATGCAAGTCCCAACAGCAAGGCAGTAGAACAGAGGTCTTCAAACCTGACAACTTTAAGACTTGTGGACTTCAACTCCCAGAATTCCTCCTCCAGTCATGTTAGCTCAGGAATTCTGGGAATTGCAGTCCACAAGTCTTAAAGTTGTCAAGTTTGAAGACTCTTGCAGTAGAAGATAGTGGAGAAAAAGACAACAGCAGCAAGACAGAAGTTCTTAGTAGATGAGAATTTAGCTAGACAAAGGCAGGTTGTATTATTCTAAATCCCAAGTCAAGCACTCCAAACTCAAACCAAATACTTACAATTCTAAGACCAAGAGAGAGAGAGAAAAATATTAGTTAAAAACTAGGGTCACAAATAACTGGATTCTGTACAACAATCATAGAATATGAAGTCTGATGCTCAAGTTACTTCTGCCAAGGAGAAGCTGTTACTGTGAGGTTTAAATCCCCTCCCTGCTAAACAGGCACATGTATTACTAATCTTGCCTTCAGCTTTCCTGGTCACTTCAGCATCTTGCTGCTTGCTTGCAAGTTGCACACTTTGATGGGGTGCTGATATCCCAGGAGAAATAACTGGCAAGAGGGAGGTGGAAGCAAATGACTGCCTGAAGCAACCTGTGTTGCAAGGAAGGAAGGAGGAGGAGGAGGGAGGAGGGAGGGAGGAGGAAGGAATCTTTCTGTTAAATTAGGCAGATAATTTTAGCTTAACTGACATCTTTCCCATCCACTGAATTATTATTTTTGTAAATGAAGTTGAATGGTGTAACTGAATTAAAATGAAGAGTGACCCACATGGCATCTGACATTACCACAGGCACACATGGAAATGAGGAATCTATGTCTTTTTCCTTTCTCAAAAAAGACTTGAGGTGAAACCAAACTGGATGTTTGATGCTTCAATATTGATTTGATGATGATAAGTAGTATAATTAATGTCATGTACATTATTAACTTGTTAAATTGACTCATATTGGAGGGCCTATAGTCAGATTGCAGATATTGAGGTATTCCCCCACTTTAAAAAAAACAACAACTTTGGTCTGTTCATTGACACATACACCATGGATAGATTGACAACAATAAAAGGAGAAGACATTAATGTAGTGTAGACTATCCTTGATTTACGACCAGTCACTTAGTGACTGTTCAAAGTTATGTTGGACTCCCCTATGGTATTTATTATCCAGTTCCAACAGCTAGGTTTCCCCTCTGTGGTCACATGACTGCATGTTGAGCCCACATTTGCAGCATTCTATGGTTACATGACTATGATTTAAAATATTTTGCTGAAATTTCCCATAATTTCCAAAAATGTCGTATGATGAACAATGGGTTCACTTAATGACTGCCAGGTTCCAGTCATGTATGGGGAGTCTGTTTCTTTATCTAGGTTACTTAAATGGTCTGACATCAATTTTGAAAGCCTGGCTCATTTTCTCTATCTCCCTCCTCCCTCCCTCCTGATCTCAAAAGAGTTCAATTGCAAATAGTTTAAGTTCTGTCCTGACTAACTTCACTTCTCCTTACTTGCAATATGCTGAATTATAGGAATAACATGGCCATATTCTCCAAAACTTTCTACAACGTTCATTCTTCAATCATTTTTCTCTGTTAGTAAGCATTGTTTTGTTTATCTGATTCCTAGGTTTCCCCCCCCACACACACCCCTTTTGGATAACGAAACTATCTGCAAATAATATCAAAAATGTACTGGTTCTCCCACCTGTTGCAAAGTTTGATTCCCAGTTGATCCTTTAAAAATTAATTAATTTTTTTATATTACATTTTGAGCTATACTTGGAAAAAGACTATATTGTCTTCCTGTTGACAGATACTAGCCAATGCTTAATTGATAAAGTTACAATACTGATAAATGTGATTTGGTTCCATGTTAATATGATCAAGAATGAATGATGGCAGTTTAATTGGCCTTGGAACTATAGAAATTTCATTATCAAAATCAAGGCAAGGAATAACTAGAGGCACCCCCATGCCAAGATCTTTCAGTATATATTTACATGCCTCTTCACCATCCTCAAATTTAAGATGTGTATCCAATGCTATCTCTATCTACTCAATCTTGTAGAAGCAAGTGGCTTACAAAATTTCACTAACTATAATTTATCACTTAAACATTCTCCCCCTGACCCCCCCATCCAAAAGAAAGCAATTTCATTTTTTCTACCAAATCACATTTATTTATTTATTTATTTATTTATTTATTTATTTATTTATTTATCAAAGATGTACAAGATAGCAGGTATAAGTATAAACATAAACATGAACAAAAGAAATACAGATAAATGAGGACAGTAAGACAGGGATGGTAGGCACGCTGGTGCACTTATGCACGCCCCCTTTATGGACCTTTTAGGAATGAGTTGAGGTCCATGGTAGACAGTTTGAGATTGAAGCTGTAACAACGGAATTGGATAGAGCATTCCAGGCGTTGACCACTCCGTTGCTGAAGTCATATTTTCTGCAATGGAGTTTGAAGCAGTTTACCTTGAGTTTGTATCGATTGTTTGCCTGTGTATTATTGTGATTGAGGCTGAAGAAGTCAATGACAGATAAGATGTTGTAGCAGACAATTTTGTGTACTATGCTTAGATTGGACTGCAGACGGCACAGTTCCAGATTGTCCAAGCCCAGAATTTCAAGCCTGGTGGCATAAGGGATTCTATTGTGAGTAGAGGAGTGGAGTACTCTTCTCGTGAAATACCTCTGGACCCGCTCAATCATATTCTGCAGGAAAAAAGAAAAACATTTGAAAAGAAAAGACATAGGAAGTTTATACTCCAATGTGGAAATATTTTATTTGACCAAATTGCACAGGATATGTACGATTGGATGCAAGGCGTTCTGCACATTGTGTCTCTAAATTATCAAGAGGAATGTTGCACAGTTAGTTCAGGTTCCTGTGTAATTACTAGAGGTGGTACAGGAAGTATAATAGCAACAGCAAATAAGAATAAAGGAGGATTAATGAATTAGCCACCCACTGAACTGTGTTTTGAAGGGAAAAGGATCCTTTAAATCTTTCAAAGATTCAAGATTCCTTCAGCACAAAGTGCTGAAATGTATTGTATATAATACACATTAAACTTCCATCATGCTGTTTTTCTAAATATATATATATATTACCAAATCTCACCATGACA
The DNA here is from genome assembly GCA_009733165.1 of Naja naja. Lineage (NCBI taxonomy): Eukaryota > Metazoa > Chordata > Lepidosauria > Squamata > Elapidae > Naja > Naja naja. The sequence continues at coordinate 5,788 of SOZL01001855.1, read as the reverse complement.
AATAAAAATTGCTCTATTTGAGGTATCTTATCAGGTGACATGAAATTATAGGCTTATAATGGAAAGAATAAAAGATTCTCAGCTGTTGATCACAAAATACAATCCAGAAACCATTTGTTTTTATGTGTTGCCTCTAAGTCATGGCACTTAAGAAGTTCTGAAAGCAAAATGAATTGTGGTCTCTCTGCAGGTTTTGGTGGCTCACCTTGTTTCCCTCTAATAAATTCATCAGATTGTTACTAGATTACACCTGTGATTGAAAGTCCTGGTCCCCTCTTTCTCTTAAGAACGATGGGAGATCAGGATCATGAAATAAAGCAAGGGGCCTTGAATCTCCAAAGCTGGTGTCAACCACAGACGAAAAAATTAATTGAAACAATTCTGTATACATTGGAGGAACCAGCCAGACTTCTTGACAGCATTAGATGATTGGCCTGTGGAGCTCTTTGAGCATGTGTCAAAACCTCCTTACAGTAAGCAGCCCTTTTTGCTGGGCTTGTTCCTCAGGGGTGAAGTCATCCCAAGAAAAGAGACTTCTGATTTCAAAAAGTTCTGACAGGAATTATGCCCATAATCGTCCGTGCTCATATGTACTCTGAATCACAGTTGCTTCCCAACCATACTACTGCTTCACATGGTTCATTATGCTATCTCTTTGGGTAGGATGTCCCATAGCACAACGTCAGCTTTATCCAAGTCTCCTTTGCTCAGACCTCTTTCACAATCTTTTTTTTTCTCAAAATAATTGTTATTGAAGAAATTCACAACAGAATTAAAAACAGTACACAATTTGAATGAAAGAATAAAGAAAATCAGTAAGAAATTGGAAAAAAAAATATAAAGAAAGAAATAGAAAGGAAAAAGGAAGTAAACATTCTAAAGAAGCAACTTCCATTCTTTTAGACCAGGGCTGTCAAATTCCTGGCCATGGGCCGGATGCGTCTTATGCTGGCCATGCCCAGTTCAGTGAATGGGAAAAAAGTCCCAATACATCACGTGACGCTGCTGTGATGCCGTGAGTTTGACTCTCCTGTTCTAGACAAAAGTTATAGCTACATTTACATTTTACCCTCCCCATCTAATCTTAGATAATACATTGTTGCTATTTGCCCATTTAATGTTCAAAAGATGTTTAGAAATGGGGTTTTTCCTTTACATAATGATGTATTTGTAATGTGCTTTTTTTGCTCTCACACTGACTCACACATGCATTCATGCCCCCATTCTTTCTATCTATCTATCTATCTATCTATCTATCTATCTATCTATCTATCTATCTACCCATCTTGCCACAAAGTGACTCTGGGCGGCTATGTGTTTGTGCATATATCTGTATTTTTACATGTATGTATGTATATATGTATGTATGTATTTTTATTAACAAGGAGAAGGAAAAACATTGTTTGTGATCACACAATATAAACAAGATATTCATACAGGATTATGTCTACACTTTGAGGGAGGGGATTTTTAGGATCCTTTGAAAAATACATACCTATATTGCCGTGTTCTTAATCCCTGAATGTGATGGAAACATGTAGGATTCTGTACACAATAATTTTAGATTACTGTTGATTGTTGATATTCTGTGTCTTAATGTGTAAGGTTTTCAATCAGCAAAAAAGCCTCTCTTGATGGGAATAATTTGATTCTGAATTGCAGAACATCCTAACTAACAGTGCATTCTACTGTTTAACATGTTATTGACCCAATTTATGGACCTAAAATGGCTATCAGAAAATCTTACATATCACACGAGCCCAAGCCAGTGAAGGGTGCCTTTTACAAAAATGCTGCTCATGCCATTTTTTACAGTAAATCCATGGATATTCTTTTCAGTAAAGATAATGCTAGAGGCTTGTATTTTTCTTGCAGTTAACAATTGCTCCATTTTCTTTTTTAATTAAAAGAATCTCAAAATAATAACAAAATCGAGGGAGGAAGGGAGCCTGCTGGGCATCAATAGAGATGTCTATAGATATATGGGTACCACATTAGACTTGGATGGTGTATTAAAGATCGGGGAATCAGCATTTTGAATGAGGCCTGAGGACAAACAAATGGCAGATGTTTCATAACAGATGTGTTGGGTCCTCAGATTTATCAATTCAAATAGCAACATTTTGAACCAGCTGAGGTAACTTGTGTTGGCACTGCTCTGTGCAGATGGCATATATTCTGTATAGGAGGGGCAGAGGAAATTCTTGCTATAAGGCTGTGCATCCTCAGCAGGAATTACTTAGTATATGAGAATTGTTTCTCAAACTGATAAGAAGCTGAGTCACCATTTTCTACATTGTCAACTTTCTCTCCTTTGCAGGAGATAACTTGCTGCCCCATCACATATATAAAGTGGCCAAGAAGATAAACAGAATATTCTCATCTTAATTTCCCTATATACACATTCTTCATTTATCAGTAGGCTACTCTGCAGAATCCTTGTTGTTATGTATGTAGATTTGAATGTTATTGGTTTAGTTTGAATTGTTCTTGTAAAATGTCAAATATGATTGGTTTAAAAAGTACGGGAAAACCCTGCACTTTGATTGGCTGGCAACTGCGGCTGCTGGCTATAAGTAGCAGCCACAGCCCAGCCAAATCGGGCCTGTTATGAGCTGTAGTCACTAATAAACTCTTCACTGAAGCACTCCACGTCTGACTCTTCATGCAAATCTAACACTGGCGACGAAGGTGGGATCCTTCCCGAAGAGAAGACAACGGAGAACAAGCTGAGAGGTGGCTGCGCTGAACACCCCCAGCCCGTTCGATCCGATGGCAGAAGACTGGGACTCGATGCGATCGTTTCCAAATGTATTTGAGGGAAACGATCTCGCCGACATTTCTGAGAAGCGGAAGAGGGCGTCTTTCTCACCCACTGCGGTCCGGCCGTTTTCAGATGGTGAAGGCATTGGGGAGCTGCAGACGTGAAGGTAATGGACTGGCCCGACTTAGAAAAGTTATTAAGAGCCCATTACGTGCCACAAGTATCGTGCCTCATTAAGAGAAACGAATTCTACCGTCGGGATCAAGGGGAAAGCGAAAACGTTAATGACTTCGTGGCAAGTTTAAGGGACATTGGGGGTGCATGTGAATTTATCAACTTTGAAGAGGCCATGCGCGATCGATTTGTTCTAGGCCTAAAAGACAAGGTTTTGCAGAGCAAATTATTAATGAAACCTAAGATCATGCTTAAGGAGGCCATAGAAGAAGCTTCTTCAGCGGAAGCTACCAAGTCCTCAGCAGCAGCCATGAAGAAAATTAACAAGGCCGCAAGCCATCCTGATGTGGAAAATCCACAACAACCCATTGCGAGCAAATAGATTCTGATTCAGACTGTAGTGAGGTGGAGGAAGGAATTTATAGACTCAGAATGGAGAAGAAAAGGAAAGACCTTGGAAGAAAAAGGCAAGACTTTTATTGCAGAGGTTGTGGGGGGCCACCCCGCACTGAATGCAAGTTTTTGATACCATCTGCCTCCGTTGTGAAAAAAGAGGTCACCTAGCAAGAGTCTGCAAATCATCCAGAACTCCACCAAGCAGAAAGAAGTTTCCTGATAAAGAATTCAAGCATAACAACTTCAGTGAGAAAATGGGGTGCAACACAGAAGCAAATGGGAAGAATGAAACTCATCAAACAGTCACTATTGGTCATTCTTCACCCTTAAGAAGCAGAAAAGTACATGTGCAGGTATTCATTGAAGGAAGGCCTTGCCAAATGGAAGTGGACTCAGGCTCCTATTTATCTATGGTGTCATGGGACACTATTCACAGGCTACTTCCCAACATTCAAAAGAAACATTTCCAGAAGCAAGCACTGACTCTTAAAGACTACCAAGGGAACAAGATTCCAGTAGTTGGAACAAGAGAATTCAACGTGAAGTTCAAAGGCCACACCAAACATTTGCCCCTGACCATCGTGGACAAAGACCGCCCAAGCTTGCTGGGACTTGTGTGGTTCAATCCACTAGGCATCGAGGTGACTGGCATCAATCCGTGAGCAACACTGAATGGGAGGAGGCCTTGAAGTCTGAGTTTCCAGAGGTCTTCAGCGACGGATTGGGCAAGTATATGGGGACCCCTATCACTTTCAACCTAGATCCCAAGGTGCCCCCAATTCGTTTAAAGCCCAGAAGGGTCCAATTTGCCTTAAAGGAAAAATTGATGCACAATTAGATAAACTAATAGCTCAAGGAGTTTTAGAGCCCACTGACCACTCCAGATGGGAGACACTCATAGTCACACCAGTCAAAACTGATGGGTCAGTAAGAATCTGTGGAGACTATAAGGGACGAACCATCGCTGCAGCAGAGCGCATACCCAGTTCCAGTGGTGCATCATTTATTACACTCACTTGGCAGGGGTACAGTCTTTGCCAAATTGGATCTGGCCCAGGCATATCAACAACTAACAGTTGATGATGCCACTGCAGAGGCCCAAACCATTGTGACTCATAGAGGTGCCTTCAAATGTAAAGGTTACAGTTTGAGGTAAGTGTGGCACCAGGCATTTTCCAAAGCCTTATGGAAAGAATGCTTCAAGGACTGCCAGAGGTAGTGCCTTACTTTGATGAAGTGTTAATCTCTGCTGAAAATGACGCTCAGTTACAAGAGAGACTCAGAGAAGTCCTTACCAGATTCAAGAAAGCAGGGGTTAAAAGTCAAGGAAGAAAATGCACTCTTAAACTGACAAGGTTGAGTTCCTGGGCTATATGATTGACAAGCATGGCATCCACCCCACAGATGCCAAGGTCCAGCAATCAAAAAGCCCCTAACCTAAATGCAAAACAGATTTGCAAGCCTTCCTTGGACTCATTAACTTTTATCACATGTTCCTACCTCAGAAGGCAACCATTGCAGAACCATTACAGAGATTACTTGACAAAAAGTCTGTTTGGGTCTGGGGCAGGAAGGAACAATTAGCATTTAACAGTATTAAAGACTAATCACGTCTGATGCTGTACTCATACAGTTCTCTGAGAATTTACCTGTGTACTGACTTGTGATGCATCCACTTTTGGAGTTGGGGGGGTTTGAGCCACAGGCTTCCCAGCGGAGGGAAGCCCCTATTGCAGTTTACTCTCGCACCTTGACCAAAGCAGAGGAATTGCAGCCAATTGGACAAAAACATTGGCAATTGTTGCAGCTGTCAAGAAATTCCATGAATATCTTTATGGGAGAACATTTACCATTGTCACAGATCACAAACCTTTGTTAGGCATTGTGGCAGGAGACAAACCTACACCCACTCCCGTCACCAAGAATGCTGAGGTGGACTGAATTTCTTGCTGCTTATTCATACAAACTTATCCACAAGCCTGGCAAGGACATTGGACATGCTGATGCCTTGAGTCGTTGCCCACTTCCTTGTCACAAGGAGGACTTTGAACCTGAGGCACACACCTTTTTCCTAGAAACTGTTGCCAAGTACACGCGGCTGAAATTGCCAGAGAGACTGCCAAAGACACTTTATTGGCTTCCTATTATGGCTGGATTAAGAAGGTTGGCCTTTTTCAAGATCTACCTCACCTTGCCCAACCTTTTAAGTCCAGGCAAACTGAATTATCTGTATTAAGAGGATGTATATTGTGGGGGTAACAGGGTGGTTATTCCCTGCAAAAACTGCAAAGAGAGTTTTGGAAAGTTACATGAGGGTCATCCTGGGATTGTAAGGATGAAGGATTGGCCAGGAGTTATGTATGGTGGCCAGTATTGACAAAATGGTTGAAAACTGGGTTGCATCTTGTCCCAACTGTCAGGTAGTCAGCCTGCCCCACCTCTCACCCCCAAACA
>SOZL01001854.1:735840-749392 GCA_009733165.1 Naja naja | reverse complement strand
TTGGTACATCCAAATGTTATGAACATGGAAAAATTATAAGATAGAAGGACATACTAAATGAAAGGGGAGAACTAAAAACTAAACAAGAACTAAAGAGATTAGGGATTGACCTATCATAGTGGCCACAATTAGAGATGCAACCCAGATATGAAAAAGATAGGAAGGCGTATGGGTTTTATAAAGAACCAAATGAGCTAGGCCAGATTCTAATGGGAACAGGTGAAAAATTAAGAGGATATATAATTATTTATTAACTATTAAATTGGAGGATGAACAAGTAAAAGAAACTATGATAACTTGGGCTAAGAATTTTGGCTACACGATAGAATTAGACAAATGGCAGAAATTATGGGATCTAGAAACTAAAAGCTTACACTGTCAACAGCATATAAAGAAAATCTCTATATAAAATGTTTTATAGATGGCACTTTTCACCTGCAAGAATAGCAAATATGTACAAAGATAAATCTGTTAAATGTTGGAAATGTAACCAAATAGCAGGTTTATATGTGGTGGACGTGTCCCAAAGCAAAAAAATATTGGAATAAAATTCGCATATGGCTGGAAGCTATGATAGAACAACACATAAGACTTGAAACCTGAGATATTCCTGTTATGAGCTGTTCATACCCGGAAATTATAATAAAGGTAATACATATCTAATTTTACATATTTTAACAGCAGCCACCATTGTATATGCAGAATACTGGAATAATGAAGAAACCCCCACAGATGAGAATATAATCAGCAAAGAACTGGAATGTGCAGAAATGGATAGCTTAATGTTAAAAATCAAAGAAAAAGAAGACTCTAAATATTTTTAAAAGTGGGGCCCTCTCCTCTTTTCATCCCCTCGTTCACCCAAAGTCTTGGAAAGGGACATGCAGCAGCAGCAGCTCCCTCCAACTTACTCTGGCCTGAACTGTTGGATCCTTTGTCACTTGCTGGAAAAGAAGGAAAGAAAAAGAGGGTGAGAAAGTTGCTTTCTTGGCTTATGGGTAGAGAAGCTCAGCCCTTTCCGACTCCAGCTCCCTCCCTCCCTTTTTCTCTCTCACACACAATCAAAGACCCATCAATACATGGGGAGAGTTTGAACCAAACAGGTTTTGCTAAGGCATCAGAAAGAATTCTTAAAATTTATATTTGTATCACACAAAACCAGAAATCAGAGCTGATCTAAAAAGATACAGATGGATCCAAGGTTTCTTAGAGAGCCTTGTGATGGGAGACCAAGGAGATGCAGCTGGCATCCCCCGAAGCTCCTTTTCTCCCAAAATGCCCCCTTTGGATCCCTAATTTTATGGAGCTGCTGACTCCCATTTGCCTACTTAGGAAACAGAGCATGTTCTCAGTCAGAGGGACCTTCCACCAGCCTCATCTTCTTCAGGGTTTCCTTGTCCCAGATGTTTCTCCTTGAGGACTCCACTTCCAAGAACAGCCTGGCTGTAATGAAAAGGGGGCCCATCTTCCCCAGCCTGGTTCTCAGCATCAAGAGGAAGATAGCACATGCAAACACACACACACCACACACATCTCAAGTGGTGGTGCCTCTGGACCCTGTGCTGTTGGAAATTACATGTAAAGAGGAAAAATCACTCACTTGGCTGCTTTGTAGCCATCCTGTTGTCTCTGCAAGGATAAAAATCAGTGAAAGCTCAAAAGAATCCACCAGAGATCATCCAAACACTCCCTCTAGGAGGAAGAATCCCAGAAGATACTTCACAGTCACTTTGTCCCATCAATAAAGACAAAAGATCTTCAAAATACAAAGGTATCTTCTGATTTGCCCCAAGAGAGACCTGCTGCCTCCGAGATGGTTGGAGGAGAATTGGGGGAAGCAGCAGCAGCAGCAGCTGGGAGGGGTGGAAGGTTTTCATGGAAATCCTTCTCTGCTGCTCTTGATCAAAGCCTTTGAAAGGGACAGAACTGGGAGGCCTCTTCCCAACTCAGGAGAAGACAGGACTGCCTGAATCTCAGGCTCAGCTGAATGGAGACTGGAGTCCCAGCGAGGCTGAGATCTCAGAGGGCCACAAACAGGACAGAAGGAAGCCCAGAAAAGCTCCCCAAAGGGGGTCCTTCCATCACCCTCCCTCAAAAAAAGATACTTACTGAAGAATACCAGGATCCCAGCAATCACACCCACCAGGACAACAGCAGCCACAACGCAGCCGATGATGATGAGCCCCAGGTTGGGTTTTGAATTGGTTGGTTCTGAATTGGGAGAAAGAGCAGATCATTGAAGGAGAACCCCAATCAATCTTCCCAATCAGGGAAGAGACCTGAAGAAGAGAAAGCTGGAAATTCCCCAAATTAAAAACTCCATGGGCTCATTTTTGTGTCCTTCTCAAGGTAACATGAAGGCTTTGCTAACCGTTGTTAGAGGATGTGTGTCCTCCTGATGCTCCCATCTTCTCCCACCAGCCCAGCATGAAGGCAGCTGGATTCATCTTTGGCTTTCTGACTCAAAAGCAGCCATTTGCCCCTTGTGACCCTCAGCAGTTACAAAACAAAACATCCCCAACACAAAATAAACAAAATTGGTTAAACAAAACATTTTGTTCTTTTTTATAGGCTGCCCCAATAAGTCCTGACTCTGAGTGGAATTGGGCAGATCTGTATGCTATTTTTTCTTCCGTTTCAGTGTTTGCATTTTATTATTTATCATTTTGGCCAGTCCAGAAATAGCATAAAATTGTATTTTGTGCTTCCAGAACTTCAGCATGAAAATGGCTGTGACCCTGGGGTGGGGTGGTTTTAGAGTTTTAATTTTAGGATTTTAGTGTTAATTCGGCTTAATTTGTTTAATCTGGTTTTTACTTAATTTATTGTTCTGTTGTTTTAATTTGTAAGCCTCCGAGTCCTTCGAGAGGGTGCATATAAGCTGAATAAATAAATAAATAAATATAAAATTCTAAATTTAAAATGAGTAGGTAAAATGCAATCATTATAGGATAGAATACAATAATTTGATACATGAATATGTATGTATGGTAATATGTGTTTGAAGTTGCATGTTGATATGGCCTATAGGCTAATCAATCAATCAATAATAATAATAAACTGAATATCATGATATCCAGTTTCTGGATGGTCCCAGAAATGGCAGAAATAGAATAACGGAATAACAGAGTTGGAAGGCACCTTGGAGGTCTTCCAGTCTGACCCCCTGCTCAAACAGGAGTCCCTAAACCATTCCAGAAGAGGCTCTCAGTCCTCCCAATGCTTCCAGTGATGGAGCCCCAGAACTCTGGAGGGAAGCCATTCTCCTAACTGTCCTCCCTGACAGGAAATTTCTCCTCAGTTCTAGGGGTTAAGCCTCCTTGTTGAGTTTCCACCCATTGCTTCTGTCCTGCCCTCAGGTGCTCTGGAGGATAGCCTGACTCTCTTTGTGGCAGCCCCTGAGATATTGAAGGTATCATGTCTCCACCAGTCCTTTTTTCATCAAACTAGAAATGCCCAATTCCTGCAATTGAATTTTACACTTTGGAAGTCCAGTGTACATTACACTTCTGAGCATATACAGAACTCTTTCTTTTGAGAGAGGACTTTTTTCCTTTTTATGCTGAGCCTCAGGAATTCACATATCAGATCATAAAATAAGCTGCAACTTCTTTCTTAGAGCAGCAAACACACATTGTACCTTTGACACTGACGGAGAAGCCCAAACAATCTTCCCAAGTCATGAGTCTGATACAAGGAGAATTTAAACTCTTCCTCTTCTACCCAAGGCTCCCCTTGCCCTGAAATATCCCCTTTTCAGACACTTGAGGGACCTCCAAATGCTTGAAGATAATATAGAAGGGGAATCAAGAGTCATTTGAGATGAAGGCCTCAGGCTACAAACTCTGAGATCGTGACCCGAAGGTGCTTTTTCCAAGAGGCCACTGGACTTTCTTGTTTTTTCTTTTGAAGACGTTTCCCTTCTCATCCAAGAAGCTTCTTCAGCTCTGACTGGATGGTGGGGAAATGGAAGGATTATATTCAAGGCAGAAGCTGGTCCACCCCAAGGATGAAACACCCAGAGACAAACTGAGCAACAGCGGGTGTATGCAGCTATGCAGTGAGACATGTGCAGATCTGCACACTGGGGACACAAAACAACCACTTCATAACGCTGGAGGCAGGAAACTGGGAAGGAGCAGAGGCTAAGAGAGGATCTGAGGGCATTTCATCAGGATGGGCCAAGTCTTGTGATGGGATTCTGTAGTTTCCATCCCCTGAAGTCAGTTCTATGGTCTGGTCCCTGCAGCTGCACCAACCTCAAACACAGGAGAAACCAATGGATGAAAGCTCAGGTATGCTCACACCTGGACACATCTGGGGCCAGATTCCTCTCCCTCCACCTCCCAGCCTGCCAAAGAGCCCAGCCTTCCTCCCTGCAGCCTCTCACCTTCCAGGGCCAGGTCCAGAGGCTCCTGCAGGGCCAGTGCTCCACGTGGCACCGATAGCGGCCCCTCTCTTTGGGGTCGATCCGGATGCTGAGCCAGTAGTGGTAGGTCCCATCCACGTTGGGGGCCAAAGACCCATGGAAGGTCTCCTCCTCCCAGACCTCCCCGTCCCTCGTCCAGGAGGCATCGATCTCCCTGGGGTAGAAGCCATCCAGGCGGCAGACGTGCGTCTCCATCCCATCCTCCACCTCTGTCTTGCCTCTCACCACCGTCACCCCTGGGGGCTCTGCAGAAACGGCACCCCCAGAATTAACTCTCAGCCCCTCCAGAGCTTGGAAGGGGGGTGAGAAACATGGAGGGGAAGGAAGGTCTCCCACCACTTAGTTTTAACCCCAGGATTTGCTGCTGATCCACACAGACACTTGATCCTGGCCGGCCACAACTACGGCTTGCAAGGGGAGGAAGTGTATTTCATGTTAATGGCTGCCCGGCAATAAGAACCAAACTGAACTTCCCGCATCCTGGAGAGGTGCTGGGAGGGGAGGGGAAGGATTCTCTTCAGGGCAAGCAGGCTACAGACCAGGGACCCCAAGGGGTCAGAATGTGTGCAAGAAATCCACCCATAAAGGAGGAAAGTCCAGCCTGGACCCTGATGCTCACCTGTGCTCTGCAGCGTCTCATTCCTGTAGGACAGGTACCTCTCCAGCCACTCAATGCAGGTTCCCTCCAGGTAGGCCTTCCTTCCCTGATTATCTTGGAAGAGCATCCCATTTCCTCCGGGTGATCTGGGCCTGGATGTCAGGAGCCACCCAGGTGAGGGTCTCCTTGTCGAAGGTGATGAAGGTCCTCCCTTCGTAGCCATACTGCAGAAACCCCCTTTGCTCCCGTCTCTCCGGAGCTCACAGCCATACATCCTCTGCAACGTGTGAAGGCCTGAAATAGGAACAAGATGATGGTTTGGGGAGTCCCCAGGTGAGACAGAGCCCCCCTCCCTGGCTGGGACACTGAGACAGGAGGAACAGAGCAAGGAAAGCAATTAAAAATGGTTGGAAAATGAAAGAAATACATTTTTCCCTATGAAGCTATTCAGGTCCCTCTAGATCAGTGGTCGCCAACCGGTGGTCTGTGGCCCACTGGTGGTCCACGAGAAAATTTTGGTGGTCCACAGAGAAATGTCACCCCCAGAGCACCCCCCAAAAACAATTAATCCAGGCTGTGCTGGAACACAAGACTGCACCGCCCACATGGCCCTGCAGGAACCCTCCCGCCCCTCACTCCTTACCTGGGAAACTTGCCTGCTAAGTTGCTATTTTTTCCTTTTTTTCCCTGACCATCAGCTGTTCTCCTGTGCTGGGAGATTTAGATTAGCTAGAAAGCAGGAAATTGAGGAATTTGGACTTGCTGCAAGAGAGGAATCTTTAGGATCTTCAATTCTTTAGAAATTAGACTGAACTATGTAGCCAAGGCAGAAACACAGATCTCTAAGTGAATCTGTGATTCTGTGAGCAACTCAATCTGCCTGCCTGCTTTGCCTGTGGGATAAAATGGAAAAAAGAGGGAAAACGAGTTAAAAATTTAAGATTTGAGGAAACAATTAAAAAAAGAATAGTTTGAAAAATAAACACAACAGTAAGGAGAAGCAGAAAAGAGAATCACAGAAGGGAGAATTAGAGAGAAAGGGGGCAAAAAGGGGGTGAGAAAAAGGGGGGAAGATAAAAAGGAAAAGAAGTTATAAGGGACAAAAACAGGAAATAAAGAAACGGGAAATGTACAAGGATTAAAAGTATTAGCTTATTTAAAAGACACAGAGATAATGGTTAAATTAAATTAAAAGTGAGAATTCTGCAAGGGTACAAAAGATAGTGTTGCTATAGTAGAAATAGTAATGAGCTAGAAATGAAACAGGTGATTAAATTATCAGATAAAACTGGTATTGTTATGTAATGATATGCTTACTAATAATTAAATGTAATAACAAGAGAAAGGGAAATAAAGGTAAAAGAAGCTGAAATAAGAAGAAGGAATGGAAATATTTTAATTGTTCTTAAAGACTTATAAAACATAATTGAAAAGAAATGTGAAGATTTATAATGAAATCAGTACCAGTTGTTAGGATGAATTTGAATAGAATAACTATTTTGTTTACTATTTTTATATATATATTGTTCTCTATATTTTTAGAATCTTGTGTATATTTCTAAAGGAAAGTACCAAGCAGAATTCAGTTGATGAGAGCTATATGATATAAAATAGATATTAGAAATTGAATGTTATAATTGTATAATGTATAAATTAAATGTATAATGAGATTTGCAATGACAATACTTATAAGATTTAAAGGTGCTACACTCTATTTGGCAATTATAGGGGGAATCTTGCTTTTTAATGCCTGGAAGGGGAGGGAAGTATCTTTTTCCCTCTCTCTTTTGGGATGATGATGGAAAAGAATATATGAAATTGTAAACAGGACAGACAAAAGTATGAGTATAATGAATAGAAAGATACAGAAATTTAGGAAAAGAAATGTAATCGAATTAGAAAGAAATAATTATAAAAGAAGGTTAAGGAAAGTAAAGGAGGAAAAAAAATATTGAGAAATTGATAAAACGGTGATAAGATATGAAACTGAATATATAAGATGAATATGTAATTGAGCTTATGTCTGTTTGGAGATGTGATAACCTAGAATGATGCTGTTCTCAAAAAAAGATGATTTGTTATTATGTTTTGTAAAAACCCAATAAAACTTTTATTAAAAAAAATCTTATGCAGCAAAAAAGAATAAGGAAAGATATGCTCAACAAAACAATTTGCAGGAAACAATTAAAAAATTAGAGGCTCAATTTTGTACACCACAAAATACTAAAGTAAAAGAACAATTGTCTTTAAATAAAAATAAACTTAACCTAATGGAACAAGAAGAAATGGTCAAAATGTAAAAGTAGTTAAACATTTTTGAACAGGCAAATAAACCGAAGATGCCTCTCCTACAGACTTAAGAAAAAGAGAAAAAGAACAATTTACCAATTAAAGGATGAAACGGAGAATATCAACATACAATAGAAAGGAAAAAAAGAGATTGTACACCAATATTTTGAAAATCTGTATAAAAGGGAGGAGTTGGATGAAGATCAGATAAGAGATTACCTGAGAGAGGAAAGAGGTCTAATAATAGCAGAAGAACTGGAGGAAAATCTAATTAAAGATATAACTATAGTAGAACTGAAAAGGGCAATTAGGAACCAGAAAAATAATAAAACACCGGACCTGATGGTCTCCCAGGAGAATTTTACAAAATAATGGAAGAACAAGTAGGACCACTAATGGTAGACCTATATAATGAAGTTCTGATAGAAGCCAAGATGCCGGATTCATGGAGGGACACTTATTTCGTTGATCCCAAAGGAAGAGACAGATGCCAGACTAATTCAAAATTATAGACCAATTTCTTTATTGAATGCCCATTATAAAACATTTACCACTATTATAGCAAACAGATTGAAGAGGGTTCTGAATGAATATATTCATTAGACCAAAATGGATTTCTGCCAGTCAGACAAATTAGGAACAATTTAAGGATAGTAATAGAAACTTTGGAATATTACGAAGCCCACCCGGAGAAACAAGTCACCCTTGTCTTTGTGGACGCCCAGAAAGTATTTGATAATCTCAATTGGGAATTCATGATACAACAGATTTATAATATGAACCTAGGCACTAAATTTGAGAACATAATAACAACAATATATTACTTTTACTTTAGTTTACTTTTATTGGACTTATATGCCGCCCTATCTCCCTAAGGACTCAGGGTGGCTTACAATAAAAATAGAAATACAATTATTAAAATACATTAAAACCAAAGTAAACTAAGCCCAATAAAAACTAAAAAACCCAATTAAATTTAAAATATCAATAAAACCCCACCCCTTACCCTTCAGTCCAGGCCGGACTGTTGAAACAACCAGGTCTTTAGGTCACGGCAAAAGGAACACAGGTCAGGGCCAACCGGAGCTCCAAGGGGAGTCGATTCCACAGGGTGGGTGCTCCCACAGAGAATGCCCTACCCCTGGGCACTGCCAGCCGACATTGTCTGGCTGATGGCACCCCAAGGAGGCTCTGCCTGTGGGAGCGCACAGGGTGATTGGAAGTCGACGCTGGGAGCAGACACTCCTGCAAGTACCCTGGACCCAAGCCATGTAGGACTTTGTATGTTATCACTAACACCTTGAATCTCACCTGGAGGGCAACCGGCAGCCAATGCAGGTTGCGCAGGGAGGGTGTAACATGGGAGTATTGGGATACTCCCATCACAACCCGCGCAGCTGCATTCTGTACCAGTTGAACCCTCCGGGTGGTCTGCAAGGGCAGTCCCATGTAAAGAGCATTACAGTAGTCAATTTGGGAAGTTACGAATGCGTAACTGTCTGTAGGGCATCTTGGTCCAGATAGGGAGTGCACCACCAGACAATCTGGGCAAATGCCCCCCTGGTCACAGCTCCCACCTGCTCCTCCAAACTGAGCTGTGGATCCAGGAGGAAACCCAAATTGCGAACCCTATTCATGGGGGGCAACACCTCTCCCCCAATGGCCAATGATGGAACGTCCTGGATTATCCGAGATGCCGGTATGCACAGCCACTCAGTCTTGGCGGGTTGAGTCGGAGCCTGTTCCTCCCCATCCAGATCCGCACCACATCCAGACAATGGGACATCACGGAGAGGGCATCACTGATTTGGTTCAGTGGAGATGAACAACTGGGTATCAACTGCATATTGATGATACCTCACCCCAACCCACGGATGATCTCTCCCGGCTTCATGTAGATGTTGAACAGGAGGGGGAAGGACCGAGCCCTGGGGCACCCCACAAGCTAGGGGACTCACCTCTGCCCCCTGCCAACACCAATTGCGAACCACCATATAATGGTGCCTCCCACCCCCAACCCTTTGAGGTGTCGCAGTAGGATACCATGGTTGATGGTATCAAAAGCCGCTGAGAGATCTAATAGGACTAGGACAGAGGAATGACCCCTATCCCGTGCCCTCCAGAGATCATCCACCAGTGCGACCAACCCCGTCTCCGTGCTGTACCCGGGCCTGAAGCCCGATTGGTGCAGGTCCAGATAATCAGTTTCCTCCAGGAACACTGGGAGCTGTCGGGCCACCACGCTCTCAACAACTGTTGCAACAAAGCGAAGGTTGGAGACAGGACAGAAGTTGTTTAAATTAGCTGGGTCCAAGGCAGGCTTCTTGAGGAGGGGCCTCACCACCGCCTCCTTCAAGGCAGGGGGGAAAAATCCCTCACTCAAAGCATTAATTACTGCCTGGAGCCAGCCTTGTGTAACCTCCCGGGCGGCATACACCTGCCAGGAGGGACACGGGTCCAATAAACATGTGGCAGCACTCAGCCTCCCCATGATCCTGTCCATCTCGTTTGGAGTCACAGGATCAAACTCCTCCCAGATGAAATCCCTAAGACCCATCGCGCTACTCCCATCGGACTATGACCAGTCGGAGTCCAAGCCAGCCTGGATCTGAGCGATCTTGTCCGTCAGATGCTGACTAAACTCCTCAGCACATCCCTGCAGAGGGTCTTCCCCCCCCGGTTAAGGAGGGAGCAGGTGACCCTGAACAGGGAGGCCGGGCGATTATCCACAGATGCAATGAGAGCAGAGAAGTATGCGTACTTCGCTGCCCTCATCGCAGCAAGATAAGACCTAATATAGGCTCTTAACTGCGATTGGTCAGATTCGGATCTGCTGGACCTCCAACAGCTCTCTAGGCCTCTCTCTGATGCTTCATTTCCCGGAGCTCCGCAGAAAACCAGGGAGCTGACCGGGATCTGCACTGGGTCAGAGGCCACAAAGGAACAACTCGTTCAAGCGCCCCAGAGGTAGCCATCTGCCAGGCGTCCACTAGGGTCTCAATCGAGCAGTGGGCAAGGGAGGTCGGGATTAACCCAAGCCCTGTCTAGAACCCCCCCGGGGTCCATTAGGTGCCTGGGGCGGAACCATCTCATCAGTTCCGCCTCCCAGCGATGAGGGGCAGCATTTCAGAAGGTCAGCCGTAGGAGGAAATGATCGGTCCATGGCAGGGGAAAGATAGTTGAAGATCCCCCACCCAGATCATGACACCACTGTCCTGAGATAAAAACAAGGTCTGGTGTGTGTCCCCCCTCGTGGTGGTCCTGCTCGGAAACCCAAAAATATTGGTTAAAAATTCAAAAATGAGCAAATAGAATTAGAAACAGAATTATTTTTATTGGGGATATTCAGAAAGAAATATGGGAGAAATATAAAATATTTAATATTGCACATTTTAACTGCAGCCAGGATTGCCTGTGCCCAATGTTGGAAACATACATGTATACAACCAGAGGAATTGATCATTCAAAAAATAATGAGCTGTGCTGAGATGGGCAAATTAACTTTGAGTTTACAAGAGAAAGAGGAATCTGATTATTACAAGATGTGGAAAAAATGGTATGATTGGATTGAGCAAAGACAGATTGGTGGACAGATAAATGGATTATAAATAAATAGGGATAAGCACTAGATAAGTTAATGATTTATATCTGCACAAATTCTATATATGTGTAAATAATGCACGAAGTATTAGTATAAGATGCATGTCAAAAACTTATAAGATTTATTTTGTCTTTTTAAAATTATAAAAGATTCATAAAGTTTATTTTAAAAAAAGCCCCCCACAAAGTTTTTTTTTCTTCAGGAAACTCCCATCCTTCTTTCCCTTCTCTTTTACCTTGTGGTACCCTAGAGATTTTTGTATTCTCACAATCCCAGGACAGGGGTTTTAGTTCTCTGTCCCCAAAATTATAGCGGAGCCAATTCCCATATCCTCCTCCTCTCCGGAGGGAAGCTGAGTGGGGGGGCCCTCCCCCAATTTCTCTCTGTTTCCCCAAGGAAAGGGGGATGGCAAGGGAATTGAAAGTCTCTGCAGAGGATTTTGACCCTGAAAACACCCCCGTTACTCTCTTAGAGTTCTGCATGTCTGAATAGTCCCCCCGCCAATTCTTCAAAAAGAAAAACTGGCAACCCCATTTCCCCCTAGTGTTCCATTGGCCTCTCCAATTGGCCCCCTTCTCCATCCTTCATCCTCAGCCTGGGTCTCTGAAGCTGGATGGAGCCCCTGATCCTCCCCAGGAAAAGGGCAGTGGACAAACTTCCCTTTGGCTTCCTGGGATCAGAAAAGGCACTGGAGTTTTAAAACCTTTTAATATCTGTAAACCTGTAATACCTGCAGTTGCATAGAGAAATTTTTGTTGTGGGCCAAGGATAAACTTGCATTCATTATTGTAAAAGAAAGAATAAACATATTTTAATAAATATTTTAAAAAAGTATGGCAGCAGCCTTTCCTCTGGGAGGGACCCTCTTTCTCCTCTCCCCTGTTCCTGGGGGAGGGGAATATGGGGCTGGAGGAGCCACCAGGCCCATCACTCACCTTCCTTCTGATTGTAGCGATACCTCAGAGTTTCCAGGCCTTCTCTGGACGCCTGCTCTTGGACATATGATGCCTGGGTCTCTCTCTCCCAGTACTGGGGGTCCTCCTTCCCCACCTTCTCCATCCAGGAGACTCGAGGCTGCATCCTCTGGCTGTGACTGTCATAGTAACTGAAGAGTTGATCATCCACAAACCCCACAACGACAAAGTGGGGCTGCCCCTGACTGGGCTCCGAGATGCCAGTGTAGAAATACTTCAGGGAGTGGGAGGAGGCGCCTGGAAGGGACCCAGAGGAGCAGAGTTAAGAGAGTCCAGATGAGGCTACAGCCAAGTCCAGAAACAAGCTGGATCCTCCCAGCACCAGAAGCCAAAAGGAGCCCCCAGGCCTTGCCCAAAGTAGGAAGGAAGACCCAGGCAGGAGTTGTTGTGCTGAAGGCAGCCAAGGAAGTTCGTGAACTGACCTGATCCCCTGCAAACGCCTCTTTCCGACAACCTCCACTTTGGGGGGAGGGTAAGAACTGCGCTTGGGGGCGCCCAGGTAGACTTGACTGACATCTGGAGGGGTCACCCTTGTCCTGTTCCCAGGGGGGCTGGGGGGAGGGAAGGGTGTGTGAGTGTGTGAGTAAGTGTGTAAGCGACAGCAGAGTCCCATCCACGCTTTGAGGTCCCTTTTGAAAGTGGCCAAAGGGGCAGGGGGAACGGACTAGAAAGAGGACTGAAACAGGTAAGCTATAGGGGTCGGAGCGCGCGCGCGAGATTCCTTAGATTCCCCCCCCGCGCAGAAAAACGCCGCCAAAGGGAACGACTCACCGAAGCAGCTCTCCCAGAGGTCGACCGTCACTGACACCAGGAGCAAGAAGGGCGCAGATCGCAGAGCCATCCTGGCCGCGACCCTCAAACTGCGCTCGGCTTTGCCGGAAATTGCAGGCTAAGGAAGAGGTCTGCGTGATCAACAGCGCAACAATCCAGAGCAAGCCGGCGATTGGCCAAGCTCAACCAATAGAAAAAAAGGATCTCTAATGTCGTCATTGTTGCTAGGCAGACGCCCAGGTGCTAGGCAGACGCCCACAGAGAGGGGAAAGGAAACCGAAAGTTTCGTCGTGAAATCCCCTTCCAGGCACCTCCGCCTCTTGGGGGAATTGAGGGGCTGAACTGGGGGTCTGGGAAAAGAGGAGGGGTTCTTTGGGCCTGGGAGCGGCCGTCTTAAACAAAACAGTGTCCTGGGGCCCCTACGACAACTACTCATAAAAATATACATGGTCAATAAAATTGAACATATATTTATTTTATTGGCGCTTCCCACAAAATCGGGGTTGAAGCATTAAACACATGCTGTGCAGCAACACCTAATCAACATGATAAGCTCAGGAATTCTGGGAGTTGAAGTCCACAATGTTGGAGGCCTCTGATTTATATGATACAAGATGCCTTGAAGGGTTACCATATACAGATTAGTATGGGGCCCCTATGCTCGTGGGGCCCACAGGCAAGGGCCCATCAGGCCCAGGCATTGAGACAGGCCTGGCTGGGCACCCGTCCCTTTCAGAGCCCCCACAGCCAATCGCAGCTGGCCATTTGGGGGAGGTGGGAAAAAAGGAATAAATTTAGATGGCTGCTCCTTCCTTTTTTTAAGTTATTATTTTATTTTAATTATAAGAATACACTGTGCAGCCCATCTGGCATTACAATTGTTATCCATA
>SOZL01001854.1:676336-734840 GCA_009733165.1 Naja naja | reverse complement strand
GGACCCAGAGGAGACAGGGCCATGGTCCTGAGGGAACCTGGATCTGTTGGTCAATGTGCCTGCTCCAGAGGAGGCCATCCTCTGTTTGTACCCTGTAAGAAGCAGGCCAGTGATGTGAGTTATTTCAGCAGGAATCCACAAAGGTTCACCTATAAGGTTCCTGCATAGACATCTCCCACACTAAAAGAACGAATTTTGGAAGTGGAATCCAGTGGTGCTGGGTGCATAAGGATGAAGGCGGCCAAGGAAGACTAAGTTTCCTGCCCGCCAACAACTCCTGCTGGGGACAAGTTAGTTGATGGGCTAGGAGATGTGGAACACTAAGAAGCTTTTCAAGCTTCTCAGTGATGTCCCCAGGACCCAGCTGAAGCTTTCTTTGCAAGCGCACTCATGCGTTCAGCCCGCCGCTTGGTCAAGGTGCCCAGGGGCAGTGAGGGCATGTCTGATACCCTGTTGAGCTAGAAAGGATTCAAAAATGTTAGATGTGAATTGAGGGCCATTGTCAGAAACAAGGACATCTGGTAACCCATGGGTGACAAATAATTTTCTGAGCTGCTTGATGACAGCCTCAGTTGTAGTGGATGTCATGGGAATTACCTCTAGCCATTTAGAGTATGCATCTACTAGCACTAGAAAAGTGTGCCCTTGTAGGGCCTGCAAAATCAATGTGGATTCTAGACCATGGCCCCCTAGGACATTCCCATTCCTGTGGGCGGAGGTGGGGCAGGTCTGACTACTCAAGGTCAATACCTGGCCACCATACATAACTCCTGGCCAAACCTTTCATCCTTACAATCCCAGGATGACCCTCATGTAACATTTCCAAAACCTCCCTTTGCAGTTTTGCAGGAATAACCACCCTGTTACCCCACAAAATACATCCTCTTAATACAGATAATTCAGTTTGCCTGGACTTAAAAGGTTGGGCAGGTAGAGGCCAACCTTTCTTAATCCAGCCCATAACAGGTGCCAACACAGCATCTTTGGCAGTTTCTTTGGCAATCTCAGCAGCATGGACTGGAAGCCAACGGTCTCCAGGAAAAGGTGTGAGTTTCAAGTTCAAAGTCCTCTTGTGGCCAGGTAGTGGGCAACAACTCAGTGCATCAGCATGTTCAATGTCCTTGCCAGGCCTGTGAATCAGTTTGTAGGAATAGGCTGCAAGAAATTCAGTCCACCTCAGCATTCTTGGTGACAGGATATTAGGTGTAGGTTTGTCTCCTGCCACAATGCCAAGTAAAGGTTTGTGATCTGTAACAATGGTGAATGACCTGCCATACAGATATTCATGAAATTTCTTAACAGCTGCAACAACTGCTAAAGCCTCCTTGTCCATTACATAATTCCTCTCTGCTTTGGACAGCGCGCAGAGTAAAATGCAATTGGGGCTTCCCTCCATTGGGAAGCCTGTGACTCAAAACCCCCACTCCAAAAGGGGATGCATCACAAGTCAGAACAACAGGTAAATTCTCAGAGAATTGTATCAACACAGCATCAGACGTGATTAGTCTCTTAATACTGTTAAATGCTGACTGTTCCTTCCCCCCAGATCCAAACAGCATTCTTATCAAGTAGCATGGAAGGGCTCAGCAATAGATGCTTTGTGAGGTAGAAACATGTGGTAAAAGTTAATAAGTCCAAGGAAGGCTTGCAAATCTGCCTTTGCATCGAGGTTTAGGGGCTTCATTGATTGCTTTAACCTTGGCATCAGTAGGATGGATGCCCTGCTTGTCAATCATATACCCCAGGAACTCAACTCTGTCTGTTTTGAGTGTACATTTGTCTTCCTTGACTTTTAACCCCGCTTTCTGAATCTGGTAAGGACTTCTCTGAGTCTTTTCTTGAAGCTGAGTGTCATTTTCAGCAGAGATTAATACATCATCAAAATAAGGCACTACCCCTGGCAGTCCTTGCAACATTCTTTCCATAAGGCTCTGAAAAATGCCAGGTGCCATGCTTACTCCAAATTGTAGTCTTTACATTTGAAGGCACCTCTATGGGTCACAATTGTTTGTGCTCTGCAGTGGCATCATCAACTGTTAATTGTTGATATGCCTGAGCCAAATCCAGTTTAGCAAATACTGTACCCCTGCCAAGGGAATGGAGCAGATGATGCACAACTGGTACAGGATATGCGCCTGCTGCAGCATGGTTAAGTGTCCCTTGTAGTCACCACAGATTCTCACTGACCCATCAGCCTTGACTGGTGTGACTATGGGTGTTTCCCATCTGGAGTGGTCAGTAGGCTCTAAAACCCCTTGAGCAATGAGTTTATCTAATTGTGCATCAATTTTTCCTTTAAAGCAAATGGGACCCTCCTGGGCTTTAAACGAATTGGGGCACCTTGGGGTCTAGGCTGAAAGCAATAGGGGTCCCCATATACTTGCCCAGTCCTTCGCTGAAGACCTCTGGAAACTCAGACTTCAAGGACTCTTCCCAGTCAGAACTGCTCACGTGATGGATGCCAGTCACCTCGATGCCAAGTGGCTTGAACCACTCAAGTCCCAGCAAACTTGGGCGATCCTTGTCCACGATGGTCAGGGGCAAACGCTTGGTGTGGCCTTTAAACTGCACGTTGAAATCTCTCGCCCAACTACTGGAATCTTGTTCCCTTGGTAGTCTTTGAGAGTCAGTGCTTGCTTCTGGAAATGCTTTTTCTGAATTTTGGGAAAGAGTTGTGGATAGTGTCCCATGACACCATAGATAAATAAGAGCCTGAGTCCACTTCCATTTGGCAAGGCCTTCCTTCAATAAACACCTTCACATGTACTTTTCTGCTTTTTAAGGTGAAGAATGACCAATAGTGATTGTTTGGTGAGTTTCATTCTTGCCATTTGCTTCTAAATTTCCATTTTTTTCAAGGAAATTGTTGGGCTTAAAGTCTCTATCAGGAATTTCTTCCTAGCTGGTGGAGTTCTGGATGATTTGCAGACTCTGGCTATGTGACCCCGCTTTCTCACAACGTAGGCAAATGGAGTCAAAGAACTTGCATCAGTGCGGGGTGCCCCCACAGCCTCTGCAATAGAACCCTTGCCTGTTCTTCCCAGAGTCTTTTCTTTCTCTCCATTCTGAGTTTAAAAATCCCTCCTCTGCCTCACTGCCATCAGAATCAGAGTCTATTTGTTGCAATGAGTAGATGTGGATTTATCCCCATCAGAATGGCTTGAGGCCTGGCTTGAGGCCTTGTTAATCTTTTTCATGGCCGCTGCTGAGGACTTGGTGGCTTCCGCTGAAACAGCTTCTTCAATGGCCTCTTTAAACGGATCTTAGGTTTCATTATAGTTTGCTTTGTAAAACCTTATCTTTAAGGCCTAAAACAAACCGACACGATGGCCTCTTCTAAGTTGGTAAAGTCAAGCACCCCAATGTCCCTTAAACTTGCCACGGTCATTAACATTCTCGCTATCCCCTTGATCCCGACGGTAAAATTCGGTCTCTTAATGAGGCACGATACTTGTGGGGTAATGGGCCCTTAAAAGTTTTCTAAATCGGGCCATTCCATTACCTTCAGCTCTGCTGTCCTGCCAACGCCGCCATTTTGAAGACTGCCGGACTGCAGTGCGGAGAAAGACCGCCTCTTCCGCCTCTCGATACCGGCAGATCGCTTTCCTCCAGGAACATGTGGAAACGATCCGCATACGATTCCCAGTCTTCCGCCGCCGATCGAACGGTGCTGGGGTGTTCAGCGCAGCCATCTCGCTCAGTTGCTTGTTCGTCTTCTTCTTCAGGGAAATCCCACCTTCATCGCCAGTGTTAAGTTTGCATGAAGAGTCAGACGCGAGGAGTTCCAGCAAAGGCTTTATTAGTGACTACAGCTCGAATAGACCCGTCTGGCTTGGCTACGCTGTTTATAGCCTGCAGCCGAAGCTGCCAGCCAATGGGAGTGCAGGGATTCTTCCCGCACTATTTAAACCAATACCATTTGACATTTTACAAGAACAGTTCAAATAAACCAATAACATTCAAACCTACATACATAACAGATCCAACAGGAGGGGGGCGAATAGGCCTTTGCAGAGGATCGCGGAACCAGGGCGATGCTCGCCCGTCCCACTCTCCGCGCCCCAGACGGGACGCAGGTCCCGGGCGACGCGCAAAGCCTGCTCGGGATCCTGTCTCTGCGCAGGAGCTTCCCGGATCAGAGCTCTCGCCCACCTGCTCGTTCCTGCAGGGCTTCTGCTTAGCCGGTCCCTCACCTCCGCTCTCTGTATCTTCGAACAGGAGGTCACCTGTCCTGCCCTACCAGCCACTGGCAACTCCTCTGAGAGGGGTCCTTGGTACTCTCTGAGCTTGTTTGTTTTCATGCAGACGTTACATTGCCTGCACGCCCACGCTGTGAATCCAGACAGATCCTCCCGTGTGGCCTCCTTGGGGACTTCTCTGAACTGGCTTGTTTTCTCTTGCAGACATTTCATTACCCAACTAGGTAATATCATCTGTGCCAGTAAGGAGTGGGTGTTAGCTCTCCATTTATATTCATATTATATTGTAGCTCAGGGTTGAGAGGAGGGGTCTTTGGTGCTCTCTGAACTGGCTTGTTTTCTTGCAAACGTTTCATTACCCAACTATTTATTTTATTTATTTTATTTATTGGATTTCTATGCCGCCCCATCTCCCGGAGGACTCGGGGTGGCGTACAATCATAAAAATACAATACAAATATTAAAAGGAATTAAATACAAAACCCAGTAATCAATAGGTAACATCATCAGTGTTGGTAAGGAATGAGGTTTGCTCTCAGTTTATATTCATATTATATTGTAGCTCAGGGTTGGGATGAGGGCTCCTTGGGTCTCTCTGAACTGGCTTGTTTTCTCTTGCAGACCTTTCATTACCCAACTAGGTAACATCATCATGGTTGGTACGAAGTCGTGTTTGCTCTCAGTTCATACAAGTATTCGACTTACAACAGTTCATTTAGTGACCGTTCAAAGTTACAGCAGCACTAAAAAAAATGACTTAAGACTATTTTTCACACTTACGACCTTGGCGCCTTAACCACTGCAGGTGGTCCTCAACTTACAACCAGAATTAAGCTCAACATTTGTTAAGTGAGGTTTGCCCCTTTTTATGACTTTTCTTGCCACGGTTGTTAAGTGAATCACTCAAATTGTTAAGTTAGTAACACGGTTGTTAAGGGGAGCTGGCTTCCCCATTGACTTTGCTTGTCAAAAGGACACAGGAGGGGATCACGTGACTCCAGGACACGGCCACCGTCATAAATATGAACCACTTGACAAGAGTCCTAATTTTGATCACCTGACCACAGGGATGCTGCAATGGGCATTAGTGGGAAAAACGGTCATAAATCCCTTTTTTCAATCCCGTTGTAACTTCGAACGGTCACTAAATGAACTGTTGTAAGTTGAGGACTCCCTGTAGACTAAATTGAATGAATTTGTGGCTGACTGGTTTATCCTTGGTGCTCCTTTTTCTTCTTCATGCATTATATTTATTGCCTTTTGTTCTTGTATTGATATTTTATTGTGTTGGCTGACCAGAGCCGATTATTTGAGCTGGGCTGTCATAGATTCTAATTAAGAAATAAATTTCTAAGAGTTGTGAATCCGTAGAAGAGGCTGGAATACACACTGAATTCTTGCTAAATGCTTTCAAGTTTACTTTTTAAGCTTTCAAAGATGGCTAGTCCAGAGGGAGGAGGAGGACAGACCCTCCCTCTCCTTTTCACTCCTCTGTGGCCCCAAAGCATCCCCTGTAATATGGGGGGCATCACTCCCACAAATCAGGGGTCTCCCCACTCTTGGGCCACTGCATCAGACGGGGCACCTGAAGATTCCAGAGAGGATCTGTGAGATGCAGGAGAAGCTGCCCTTCTGCAAGGGGACCAGGAATGCTCTGGCTGGTCACTGAACTCCTGTCTCCTGAAGGGCCCCTGAGTGAGGCCCAGAGACCAGCCACTTGGCAAAGAGCAAGAGAAACATCTGGACACAGGAACAAAATGGCTGCCTCCTCCCCAAGGAGCACACAGGAGCCCCCCAGTTTTTGCCTTGGTTCCTCCCCTTCCTACCACTCAAAATGACATCAGGGTCTCTGAACAGCATGGAGGGGGAAATCCTTGTTATTTAAGGGGACCAGGATGGGTCTATCTGGCCGGTCACTGAACTCCTGTCTCTTTGATTCACTGGATGAGGCCCAGAAACCAGCCACTTGGCCAACAGCCTGAGGCAAAGGAAGAATTGAGGGAAAAACAGCCTCTGTTGCTGCCACCCCCAAGCCAACACCAAGTAGCCATTTTACAGAAGATCAGCTGGTAATGCTGCAGAAACATCTGGACACAGGAACAAAATGGCTGCCTCCTCCCCAAAGGAGCACACAGGAGTCCATCCTGTTGAGACAGTACGGAAGGAAGACAAGACACACAAACGTAGTTCATGAGGGAAGGCACCCTGAGGTCATGCCTCGAGCCTCTTTTATTAGGAAAGATCCGATCAAGCAGATCCCTGTGTCACAAACTGATTGGGTCTTCGATGGCTTGAGAAGGAGCATGTTTACCCAAGTCAGGAGATTATCAGTGACTGTCATGTAGGCATCTTAGCCAGAACAGAGAGGTTGATGATTTACTAAGAGTGAGCGGAAAACTTATTCGAATGTGGGGGTTCATGGGTCATCCCAGCCATGGGTGGTTTGCCAGCCCCAGGCTAGTTTTCCCCACACATCCCCCCCAGTTCTCCCCTTGATGCCTCCCCTTCCTATCACTCAGAGTGAAATTGGGGTCTCTGATCAACAAGGAGCAGAAATTCCTTGCTATTCCCAACTTCCAATAAGAGGCAGAAACTGTCAGGTAAGAAGAAATCAAAACCATTTATTTTCAGCAAAGAATTTTGGCAAACTTTATAATATATGTGCCATTGTTAAGGACGTAGCAATCTGCAACTGATCTCATGTTCCATTTTTCTAAATCATGAAAATCCATAAATGGCAATTTATAGATAATGAGTGTCAAATAATACACTTGGTATATTGATTATAAAAAAATGAGTGTCAAATGCTATACTTGGCATATTGATTATATTTCAAAATCTGTTATCAAATATATGGTCAAATAACCATGCAATAATCAATTAAGAATGCATCAACTATTTTAGTGACAAAAATCTCAGAATGCACATTTCTCCTTTTAGTAAGTTTCATTGACGATTACATTAAACAGATATACAAGAAAAAGAAAAAGAAACCTCTACTTTATCCTCCACAAATATAATAAAAATTAACCATATTAGGACTTACCTGGGAGCGATGAGAGCGGCAAGAATGTCTTATCTCTCCGCCTCATAGCGCCCAGAGATAACCGCCCAGCCGCCCTGTTCCGGGTCACATGCTCCCTTCTTCGCCCAGAGAGGGGCCGGACCCGCTTGGGAAGGGCTGAGGAATTTGGGCAATATCTGTCGGATAAGATCGCCGGATTCGGAGCGGTTGTCCTCTGATTTGCAGTGGTTGGAGGAGCGGGATACGGGAGTCTGGCCATTACGCTTTTGGGATGAGTCCGATCCTGTTTCCGGGATGAAGTGGACGGGATTATGCGGCGCCTGAGTTCCACCACGTTTGTTGGGCCCGTGCCCCTCCTGGTTGGCTTATGCCGCCAGGGAGGTCACCTGCGGCTGGATCCGGCAGTTGTCAACGCTTTTTGAGAGAGGTGTCTTTCCCTCCGCCTTGAAGGAGGCGGTGGTGAGGCCCCTCCTGAAGAAGCCTGCCCTGGACCCGACCGTGTTAGACAACTTTCGTCCAGTCTCCAACCTTCGCTAAGGTTGTTGAGAGTGTGGTGGCCCGCAATTTCGCTTTCCTGGAGGAAACGGACTACCTCGATCCATACCAATCGGGCTTCCGCCTGGTTTCAGCACGGAGACGGCATTGGTCGACTGTTGGATGATCTCTGGAGGGCACGGGACAGGGGTTTTCCTCTGTCCTGGTCCTATTAGACCTCTCAGCGCTTACGATACATCCACCATGGTATCCTTTTGCACGCCTTGTGGGGTTGGGGGTGGGGGGCACTGTTCTTCGGTGGCTCTCCTCCTACTCTGGGCGGTCGCAATCGTGTTGGCAGGGGGCAGAGGTCGCCCCAAGGGCCACTTGTGGGGTCCTCAGGGGTCGGTCCTCTCCCCTCTTATTTAACATCTACATGAAACCGCTGGGTGAGATCATCCGTGGTTTTGGGGTGAGGTATCATCAATATGCGGATGATACTCAACTGTATATCTCCACCCCAAACCAGATCAGTGATGCCCTCTCCGTGATGACTCGCTGTCTGGATGCGGTACGAATCTGGATGGACGGCAACATGCTTCGACTCAACCCGCCAAGACTGAGTGGTTGTACATACCGCATCCCGCTCCAGCTTAGAATGTCCATCGCTGACCATAGGGGAGTGGTGTTGCCCCTGTGGACAGGGCGAGGAACCTGGGGGTCCTCCTGGATGCACGGCCCGCTTGGAGGAGCAGGTGGGAGCCGCCGCCAGGGGGCCTTTGCCCAGGTCCGCTGGTTCGCCAGCCGCCTGCTCCTGGACCGGGATGCCCTGCGCGACATCACTCATGCCCTTGTTACCTCGCGACTGACTATTGCAACGCTCTATTTAGGACTGCCCTTGCATACCATCCGAGACTGCAGCTGGTGAAAATGGCGCGCGCGCTGGCGGTGATGGGAGTTTCCCGTTCTCCCATGTTAGCCCCTCCCGCGCTGCCTGCATTGGTTGCCGTTGTTCTCCTCCGGGTGAGATTCAAGGTTTTAACTTTAACATACAAAGTCCTACATGACATGGGTCCTTATTATTTAAGGGAGAGACTGCTGCCGACATCAATACTAACCGCCCTGTAAAAGTCACAGACAGGGACTCCTTTAGTCCCATCAGCCGGCAATGCCGGCTGGCGGTCCGACGACGTGTACTCTGTCATGTCCCTGAACTCTGGAACCAACTTCCCTGGCTCCGCTGGCCCCTGACCTCCGCACCTTCCGCCATGACTTGAAGACCTGGTTATTTGACCAAGCCGGCTGTGACCCATGGGTGGGGTGTTTTAGATTTAGCGGCTTTTAAGTTTTGTATTAATTGGGACCATTAATTTAATTCTTTTTTAAATATTTATTGTGTTTGTTTTATTGTAAGCCTGAGTCTTCGAGATGGGCATATAAGTCCCATTAATAAATAAATAAATAATAAACAACTTATCAATCTTTCTTAAAGTAAAACCAATGAACTCTTCATCCTATTCCTCACCCCATTCTCTCTAAACCCATCTCTAAAACCTCTAATTTTTAACCTCTAATCTCTATCCACTAAGATTCATCAGCAAAAGCCCATTAAGGCTGTTATGCAACCTATCTATTATAAACTATTATCTACAAAACCCAATTTGAAATCTTAATACATGTTTTTTTCTCCTCTGCTCCTCAACCATAACAGAAAAAGTTTAGTGATTCAGTGATAAAAGCAGTGATGAAAGACCCCAAATCTATCCTGGTTCCAGCATGCAGGAAGGACGTTGAAGGGCTCCTCCTAAGAGTCTAATTCAGGAGAAGGCTGATCCCTCTTCATTCCTCTCTCTTCATGCTGGGAGTCTCCACTGCAAAGAGGAGGGAAGAAGCACCCAAGGGTGAGTGGGATCAAGACAGGCAGGGCCTAGAGGCCACAGGATGAGAGTTTGGGGGCAGGAAGACCCCTCCCCCGAGCCCTCTCCCCCAAATCCCTTCCCTTCCAGTGTCTGGGATGAACAGGAGAGAGAAGAGGGATTCCCAAAGCATCTTCACCCTCCCTTGGTCCTTGGACCCCAAAGCCCTCCCTCCCTCCCTCCCTCCCTCTCACCCCATGTGGCCCCACCAGTCCACTCACCTGCAAGGGGGCTGCTAAGCGAACTGGTTGCTCCCTGGATTGGAGAAAAAAGACACAAAATGAATCAATGTCTTGTCCTGTGAGGAAGAGCTGATTGTTGGGTATCTGCCGTGCATGTGTGGGGAGGAGGGGCGCACGGGAGAAGTGCGTGCATGTGCAGGGGGGCGGGAGGGGGGGTTGCATGTGCATTGCATTATGGGTGCAGGCACGTGTGCGTGTGCCCGCCCATGCACATGGCCACTTTCAGCACGCAACAATGAAAAGTTTAGCCATCAGTGCCCTACACTATTTCCGACAGATGGGAATCCAATCTCTTCTCGAAAGTCTCAAGTGGTGGCACCCCCACAACCTCCGAGGGCAAGCTGTTCCATTGGTTGATTGTTCTCCCTGTCAGAAAGTTTCTCCCTTATTTCCAACAGGGAGAGTTTTCCCTTCTCCTCTGCAGAACAAATCAGTACAAGTAAAGTGAATTTTGTGACACTTGGCTGACTTTCATGCCTAAGGCGGGACTAGAACTCACCCCTGGCACCCTCACTACTAAGCCAAAGTGGGTGCAATTATTCTAATTACTCCACCAGAATCAGATAGAGAGAGATCACAGGGAGGATGAATCAGGAGGGCCTTTAAAAGGGGGGCTTTTCCCTCTTTTCATCCCCTCGTTCACCCAAAGACTTGCAAAGGGACAGAATGGCTCATGCAACAGCAGCAGCTCCCTCCAACTTACCCTGGTCTGAACTGTTGGAGTCTGTGTCACTTCCTGAAAATAAACCTGGGGGGAAATTTTTTGAAGAATTAAATAAGATATTAAATATGTATCGCAAGTTAAAAAAGAGAGAATAAAATTTAAAAAGCTACAAGATGTTAAAAGTAGAGGTGGGTTTTGGTCTTCCGGATTGGGAGCTATACTACCAAGCATCGGCACTTACGTGGGGGAAAGAGTGAATTAATTTGAGGAATACAAGATTACTAACACTGGAGGGTTATGATCTGCAATTGGGATGATACAAGAAGGGTGAGATACATAGATATTTCCAGAGGCACTACGTTAGGAATACATTACTGTTAGTATGGACCAAAATTTAAGAGCAATATTATTTGAAAATACCAGTTTGGTTGTCTACAATGGAGGCATTGGTACATCCAAATGTTATGAACATGGAAAAAATTATAAGATAGAAGGACATACTAAATGAAAGGGGAGAACTAAAAACTAAACAAGAACTAAAGAGATTAGGGATTGACCTATCATAGTGGCCACAATTAGAGATGCAACCCAGATATGAAAAAGATAGGAAGGCTGCTTTGCGAACACAACTGCGGTTGAAAAGCAGGGGAAAAGTGTTTTTCAACCGCTAAGCATTGTACGCAGCGCTGCTCAGCTGTCCGGCAGCTCAGGTCATAAATTATTCGCTACGCGACACGCGACGCAAGCTAAGCACGACGCGAGAGCCAGAACCTAGTTATACCCGTCGGATCCCATCCCGAGGCATTGGTACATCCAAACGTTATGAACATGGAAAAATTATAAGATACAAGAACAATGAAAGGGAGAACTAAAACTAAACAAAACTAAAGAGATTAGGGACTGACCTATCATAGTGGCCACAATTAGAGATGCAACCAGATATGAAAAAGATAGGAAGGCGTTATGGTTTTATAAAGAACCAAATGAGCTAGCCAGACTCTAATGGGAACATATGAAAAATTAATTAAGAGGATCTATAATTATTTATTAACTTACATTGGAGGAAGAACAAGTAAAAGAAACTATGATAACTTGGACTAAGAATTTTGGCTATGCAACAGAATTAGACAAATGGCAGAAATTATGGGATCTAGAAACTACAAGCTTACACTGTCAACAGCGTATAGAGAAAATATCTACAAAATGTTTTATAGATGGCACTTTTCACCTGTAAGAATAGCAAATATGTACAGAGATAAATCTGTTAAATGTTGGAAATGTAACCAAATACCAGGTTCATATGTGGTGGACGTGTCCCAAAGCAAAAAAATATTGGAATAAAATTCGCATATGGCTGGAAGCTATGATAGAACAACACATAAGACTTGAAACCTGAAATATTCCTGTTATGAGCTGTTCATACCCGGAAATTATAATAAAGGTAATACATATCTAATTTTACATATTTTAACAGCAGCCACCATTGTATATGCAGAATACTGGAATAATGAAGAAACCCCCACAGATGAGAATATAATCAGCAAAGAACTGGAATGTGCAGAAATGGATAGCTTAATGTTAAAAATCAAAGAAAAAGAAGACTCTAAATATTTTTAAAAGTGGGGCCCTCTCCTCTTTTCATCCCCTCGTTCTCCCAAAGTCTTGGAAAGGGACATGTAGCAGCAGCAGCAGCTCCCTCCAACTTACTCTGGCCTGAACTGTTGGATCCTTTGTCACTTGTTGGAAAAGAAAGAAAAAAAGAGGGTGAGAAAGTTGCTTTCTTATTATGGGTAGAGAAGCTCAGCTCTTTCCGATTCCAGCTCCCTCCCTCCCTTTTTCTCTCTCACACACAATCAAAGACCCATCAATACATGGGGAGAGTTTGAACCAAACAGGTTTTGCTAAGGCATCAGAAAGAATTCTTAAAATTTATATTTGTATCACACAAAACCAGAAATCAGAGCTGATCTAAAAAGATACAGATGGATCCAAGGTTTCTTAGAGAGCCTTGTGATGGGAGACCAAGGAGATGCAGCTGGCATCCCCCGAAGCTCCTTTTCTCCCAAAATGCCCCCTTTGGATCCCTAATTTTATGGAGCTGCTGACTCCCATTTGCCTACTTAGGAAACAGAGCATGTTCTCAGTCAGAGGGACCTTCCACCAGCCTCATCTTCTTCAGGGTTTCTTTGTCCCAGATGTTTCTCCTTGAGGACTCCACTTCCAAGAACAGCCTGGCTATAATGAAAAGGGGGGCCATCTTCCCCAGCCTGGTTCTCAGCATCAAGAGGAAGATAGCACATGCAAACACACACACACGCACACACAATCTCAAGTGGTGGTGCCTCTGGACCCTGCGCTGTTGGAAATTACATGTAAAGAGGAAAAATCACTCACTTGGCGTTGCTTTGTAGCCATCCTGTTGTCTCTGCAAGGATAAAAATCAGTGAAAGCTCAAAAGAATCCACCAGAGATCATCCAAACACTCCTCCTCTAGGAGGAAGAATCCCAGAAGATACTTCACAGTCACTTTGTCCCATCAATAAAGACAACAAGATCTTCAAACTACAAAGGTATCTTCTGATTTGCCCCAAGAGAGACCTGCTGCCTCTGAGATGGTTGGAGGAGAATTGGGGGAAGCAGCAGCAGCAGCAGCTGGGAGGGGAGGAAGGTTTTCATGGAAATCCTTCTCTGCTGCTCTTTGATCAAAGCCATTGAAAGGGAAGAACTGGGAGGCCTCTTCCCAACTCAGAAGAAGACAGGACTGCCGGAATCTCAGGCTCAGCTGAATGGAGACTGGAGTCCCAACGAAAGGCTGAGATCTCAGAGGGCCACAAAAACAGGACAGAAGGAAGCCCAGAAAAGCTCCCCAAAGGGGGTCCTTCCATCACCCTCCCTCAAAAAAAGATACTTACTGAAGAATACCAGGATCCCAGCAATCACACCCACCAGGACAACAGCAGCCACAACGCAGCCGATGATGATGAGCCCCAGGTTGGGTTTTGAATTGGTTGGTTCTGAATTGGGAGAAAGAGCAGATCATTGATGGAGAGGCCCAAACAATCTTCCCAATCAGGGAAGAGACCTAAAGAAGAGAAAGCTGGAAAGACCCAAAATTAAAAACTCCACGGGATCATTTTTGTGTCCTTCTCAAGGTAACATGAAGGCGCCTTGCTAACCGTTGTTAGAGGATGTGTGTCCTCCTGACGCTGCTTCTTCCCCCACCAGCCCAGCATGAAGGCAGCTGGATTCATCTTTGGCTTTTTGGCTCAAAAGCAGCCATTTGCCCCTTGTGACCCTCAGCAGCTTACAAAACAAAAACATCCCCAACACAATAAAATAAACAAAATTGGTTAAACAAAAACATTTTGTTCTTTTTATAGGCTGCCCCAATAAGTCCTGACTCTGAGTGGAATTGGGCAGATCTGTATGCTATTTTTTTCTTCCATTTCAGTGTTTGCATTTTATTATTTATCATTTATTTGGCCAGTCCAGAAATAGCATAAAATTGTATTTTGTGCTTCCAGAACTTCAGCATGAAAATGGCTGTGACCCTGGGGTGGGGTGGTTTTTAGAGTTTTAATTTTAGGATTTTAGTGTTAATTCGGCTTAATTTGTTTAATCTGGTTTTTACTTAATTTATTGTTGTGTTGTTTTTAATTTGTAAGCCGCCCCGAGTCCTTCGGGAGAGGGGGCGGCATATAAGTCGAATAAATAAATAAATAAATAAATATAAAATTCTAAATTTAAAATGAGAGTAGGGTAAAATGCAATCATTATAGGATAGAATACAATAATTTGATACATGAATATGTATGTATGGTAATATGTGTTTGAAGTTGTATGTTGATATGGCCTATAGGCTAATCAATCAATCAATAATAATAATAAACTGAATATCATGATATCCAGTTTCTGGATGGTCCCACAAATGGCAGAAATAGAATAACGGAATAACAGAGTTGGAAGGGACCTTGGAGGTCTTCCAGTCTGACCCCCTGCTCAAACAGGAGGCCCTAAACCATTCCAGGCTCTCCAGTCTCTCCTTAAATGCTTCCAGTGATGGAGCCCCACAACTTCTGAAGGGAAGCCATTCCTCTCATTAACTGTCCTCCCTGTCAGGAAATTTCTCCTCAGTTCTAGGTTGCTTCTCTCCTTGTTGAGTTTCCACCCATTGCTTCTTGTCCTGCCCTCAGGTGCTCTGGAGGAGAGCTTGACTCCCTCTTCTTTGTGTCAGCCCTGAGATATTGGAAGGCATCATGTCTCCCCCAGTCCTTTTTTTCATCAACCTATAAATGCCCAATTCCTGCAATTGAATTTTGCCACTTTGGAAGTTCAGTGTACATTAAGGATACTTCTGAGCATATACAGAACTCTTTGAGAGAGAGGTCTTTTTTCCTTCGGTTTTATGCTGAGCCTCAGGAATTCACATCTCAGATCATAAAATAAGCTGCAACTTCTTTCTTAGAGCAGCAACACACAGTGACCTTTGACACTGACGGAGAAGCCCAAACAATCTTCCCAAGTCATGAGTCTGATGCAAGGAGAATTTAAACTCTTCCTCTTCTACCCAAGGCTCCCCTTGCCCTGAAATATCCCCTTTTCAGACACTTGAGGGACCTCCAAATGCTTGAAGATAATATAGAAGGGGAATCAAGAGTCAATTTGCGAGATGAAGGCCTCAGGCTACAAACTCTGAGATCGTGACCCGAAGTGCTTTTTCCAAGAGGCCACTGGACTTTCTTGTTTTTTCTTTTGAAGACGTTTCCCTTCTCATCCAAGAAGCTTCTTCAGCTCTGACTGGATGGTGGGGAAATGGAAGGATTTATGTTCAAGGCAGAAGCTGGTCCACCCCAAGGATGAAAAACATCCAGAGACAAACGGAGCAACGTGGTGTATGCAGCACTATGCAGTGAGACATGTGCAGATCTGCACACTGGGGACACAAAACAACCACTTCATAAACGCTGGAGGCAGGAAACTGGGAAGGAGCAGAGGCTAAGAGAGGATCTGAGGGCATTTCATCAGGATGGGCCAAGTCTTGTGATGGGATTCTGTAGTTTCCATCCCCTGAAGTCAGTTCTATGGTCTGGTCCCTGCAGCTGCACCAACCTCAAACACTGGAGAAACCAATGCATGAAACCTCAGGTTTGCTCACACCTGGACACACCTGGGGCCAGATTCCTCTCCCACCACCTCCCAGCCTGTCAAAGAGCCCAGCCTTTCCCTCCCTGCAGCCTCTCACCTTCCAGGGCCAGGGCCAGAGGCTCCTGCAGGCCGTCGTGCTCCACGTGGCACCGATAGCGGCCCCTCTCTTTGGGGTCAATCCGGATGCTGAGCCAGTAGTGGTAGGTCCCATCCGCGTTGGGGGCCACAGACCGACGGAAGGTCTCCTCCACCCAGACCTCCCGTCCCTCGTCCAGGAGGCATCGATCTCCCTGGGGTAGAAGCCATCCAGGCGGCAGACGTGCGTCTCCATCCCATCCTTCACCTCTGTCTTGCCTCTCACCACCGTCACCCCTGGGGCTCTGCAGAAACGGCACCCCAGAATTAACTCTCAGCCCCTCCAGAGCTTGGAAGGGGGTGAGAAACATGGAGGGAAGGAAGGTCTCCCACCACTTAGTTTTAACCCCAGGATTTGCTGCTGATCCACACAGACACTTGATCCTGGCCGGCCACAACTACGGCTTGCAAGGGGAGGAAGTGTATTTCATGTTAATGGCTGCCCGGCAATAAGAACCAAACTGAACTTCCCGCATCCTGGAGAGGTGCTGGGAGGGGAGGGGAAGGATTCTCTTCAGGGCAAGCAGGCTGCAGACCAGGGACCCCAAGGGGTCAGAATGTGTGCAAGAAATCCACCCATAAAGGAGGAAAGTCCAGCCTGGACCCTGATGCTCACCTGTGCTCTGCAGCGTCTCATTCCCGTAGGACAGGTACTTCTCGAGCCACTCAATGCATTCCTCCTCCAGGTAGGACTTGTCTTTCTGATTATCTCGTGGAAGAGCATCCCATTTCCTCTGGGTGATCTGGGCCTGGGGTTCGGCAGCCACCCAGGTGAGGGTCTCCTTGTCAAAGGTGATGAAGGGCCTCCCTTCGTAGCCATACTGCAGAACCCCTCCTTTGCTCCCGTCTCTCCGGAGCTCACAGCCATACATCCTCTGCATCGTGTGAAGGCCTGAAATAGGAACAAGATGATGATTTAGGGAGTCCCCAGGTAAGACAGAGCCCCCCTCCCTGGCTGGGACACTGAGACAGGAGGAACAGAGCAAGGAAAGCAATTAAAAATGGTTGGAAAATGAAAGAAATACATTTTTCCCTATGAAGCTATTCAGGTCCCTCTAGATCAGTGGTCGCCAACCGGTGGTCTGTGGCCCACTGGTGGTCCACGAAAAAATTTTGGTGGTCCACAGAGAAATGTCACCCCCAGAGCACCCCCCAAAAACAATTAATCCAGGCTGTGCTGGAACACAAGACTGCGCCGCCCACATGGCCCGCAGGAACCCTCCCCGCCCACTCACTCCTTACCTGGGAAACTTGCCTGCTAAGTTGCTATTTTTTCCTTTTTTTCCCTGACCATCAGCTGTTCTCCTGTGCCGGAAGATTTAGATTAGCTAGAAAGCAGGAAATTGTTGGATTCTTGCTTTCTAGCTAATCTTTAGATCTTCAGCTCTGCTTTTAAGCAGAGCCGAACCTCCCTTAGGACTGAAGGTTCTATAATCCAGTGCAGACTCAGGTAGCCAATGGCAGAAACACAGATCTCTAAGTGAATCTGTGATTCTGTGAGCAACTCAATCTGCCTGCCTGCTTTGCCTGATTTTGGGTAAAAGTTGCTCTTTTTTAATAAAAAATTCAATATTTATATAAATATTTATAATATTTACATACAAGCCATGCCCAGACAGTCACATGACCAAGCCACACCCACAAATTAGGCCACGCCCATATAACAGGTTATTAAGAAATTTGAATTTGATTTTTAGAATTTTGGGTGTTGGATTTTTAATTAAAGTCAATTGGGTGGTTGTTTAAAAGTGTTTAAAATGGCAGTACTCCTTGAGGAATTAAAAATGGAACTTAAAAATGAAAGAAGAAGCACAAGAGGGAGGAGGATCTTTTGGCTTCGTATTTCAATTCTTAGAAATTGAGATTTTGAACTATGAAAAACAACGAGAAACGCTTGAAGAGCAAGAAGAAGGGTTGGGCAAAGAGAAGCCATCTTTAATGATCAAATAATGCAATGTGGGATAAATGGAAAAAGGGGAAAACGAGTTAAAAATTTAAATGAAAGGAAACAAAAAAGAATAGTTTGAAAAATAAACACAACAGTAAGGAGAAGCAGAAAGAGAATCACAGAAGGGAGAATTAGAGAGAAAGGGGGGCAAAAAGGGGGTGAGAAAAGGGGGGGAAGATAAAAAGGAAAAGAAGTTATAAGGGACAAAAACAGGAAATAAGAAACGGAAATGTACAAGGATAAAAGTATTAGCTATTTAAAAGACACAGAGATAATGGTTAAATTAAATTAAAAGTGAGAATTCTGCAAGGGTACAAAAGATAGTGTTGCTATAGTAGAAATAGTAATGAGCTAGAAATGAAACAGGTGATTAAATTATCAGATAAAACTGGTATTGTTATGTAATGGTATGCTTACTAATAATTAAATGTAATAACAAGAGAAAGGGAAATAAAGGTAAAAGAAGCTGAAATAAGAAGAAGGAATGGAAATATTTTAATTGTTCTTAAAGACTTATAAAACATAATTGAAAAGAAATGTGAAGATTTATAATGAAATCAGTACCAGTTGTTAGGATGAATTTGAATAGAATAACTATTTTGTTTACTATTTTTATATATATTGTTCTCTATATTTTTAGAATCTTGTGTATATTTCTAAAGTACCAAGCAGAATTCAGTTGATGAGAGCTATATGATATAAAATAGATATTAGAAATTGAATGTTATAATTGTATAATGTATAAATAAATGTATAATGAGATTTGCAATGACAATACTTATAAGATTTAAAGGTGCCACACCTCATTTGGCAATTATAGGGGAATCTTGCTTTTTAATGCCTGGAAGGGGAGGGAAGTATCTTTTTTCCCTCCTCTTTGGGATGATGATGGAAAAGAATATATGAAATTGTAAACAGGACAGACAAAAGTATGAGTATAATGAATAGAAAGATATAGAAATTTAGGAAAAGAAATGTAATTGAATTAGAAAGAAATAATTATAAAAGAAGGTTAAGGAAAGTAAGGGAGGAAAAAAAATATTGAGAAATTGATAAAACGGTGATAAGATATGAAACTGAATATATAAGATGAATATGTAATTGAGCTTATGTCTGTTTGGAGATGTGATAACCTAGAATCATGCTGTTCTCAAAAAAAAGATGATTTGTTATTATGTTTTGTAAAAACCCAATAAAACTTTTATTTAAAAAATCTTATGCAGCAAAAAAGAATAAGGAAAGATGTGCTCAACTAAACAATTTGCAGGAAACAATTAAAAAATTAGAGGCTCAATTTTGTACACCACAAAATACTAAAGTAAAAGAACAATTGTCTTTAAATAAAAATAAACTTAACCTAATGGAACAAGAAGAAATGGTCAAAAATGTAAAAGTAGTAAAACAAACATTTTTTGAACAGGCAAATAAACTGGGAAGATGGCTCTCCTACAGACTTAAGAAAGAGAAAGAAAAAAGAACAATTTACCAATTAAAGGATGAAAACGGAGAATATCAACATACAATAGAAAGGAAAAAAAGAGATTGTACACCAATATTTTGAAAATCTGTATAAAAGGGAGGAGTTGGATGAAGATCAGATAAGAGATTACCTGAGAGAGGAAAGAGGTCTAATAATAGCAGAAGAACTGGAGGAAAATCTAATTAAAGATATAACTATAGTAGAACTGAAAAGGGCAATTAGGAACCAGAAAAATAATAAAACACCCGGACCTGATGGTCTCCCAGGAGAATTTTACAAAATAATGGAAGAACAAGTAGGACCACTAATGGTAGACCTATATAATGAAGTTCTGATAGAAGCCAAGATGCCAGATTCATGGAGGGACGCACTTATTTCGTTGATCCCGAAGGAAGAGACAGATGCCAGACGAATTCAAAATTATAGACCACTTTACTGAATGCCCATTATAAAACATTTACCACTATTATAGCAAACAGATTGAAGAGGGTTCTGAATGAATATATTCATTAGACCAAAATGGATTTCTGCCAGTCAGACAGATTAGGAACAATTTAAGGATAGTAATAGAAACTTTGGAATATTACGAAGCCCACCCGGAGAAACAAGTCACCCTTGTCTTTCTAGACGCCCAGAAAGTATTTGATAATCTCAATTGGGAATTCATGATACAACAGATTTATAATATGAACCTAGGCACTAAATTTGAGAACATAATAACAACAACATTAAAACCAAAGTAAACTAAGCCCAATAAAAACTAAAAAACCCAATTAAATTTAAAATATCAATAAAACCCCACCCCTTACCCTTCAGTCCAGGCCGGACTGTTGAAACAACCAGGTCTTTAGGTCACGGCAAAAGGAACACAGGTCGGGGCCAACCGGAGCTCCAAGGGGAGTCGATTCCACAGGGTGGGTGCTCCCACAGAGAAGGCCCCACCCTTGGGCACTGCCAGCCGACATTGTCTGGCTGATGGCACCCCAAGGAGGCTCTGCCTGTGGGAGCGCACAGGGTGATTGGAAGTCGACACTGGGAGCAGACACTCCTGCAAGTACCCTGGACCCAAGCCATGTAGGACTTTGTATGTTATCACTAACACCTTGAATCTCACCCGGAGGGCAACCGGCAGCCAATGCAGGTCGCGCAGGAGGGGTGTAACATGGGAGTATTGGGATACTCCCACCACAACCCGCGCAGCCGCATTCTGCACCAGTTGAACCCTCCGGGTGGTCCGCAAGAACAGTCCCATGTAAAGAGCATTACAGTAGTCAATTCGGGAAGTTACGAATGCGTAACTGTCCGTAGGGCATCTCGGTCCAGATAGGAGTGCAATTGGCGCACCAGACGAATCTGGGCAAATGCCCCCCTGGTCACAGCTCCCACCTGCTCCTCCAAACTGAGCTGTGGATCCAGGAGGACACCCAAATTGCGAACCCTATTCACGGGGGGCAACACCTCTCCCCATGGCCAATGATGGAACGTCCTGGATTATCCGAGATGCCGGTATGCACAGCCACTCAGTCTTGGCCGGGTTGAGTCGGAGCCTGTTCCTCCCCATCCAGATCCGTACCGCATCCAGACAATGGGACATCACGGAGGGGGCATCACTGATTTGGTTCGGAGTGGAGATGAACAAATGGGTATCATCTGCATATTGATGATACCTCACCCCGAACCCATGGATGATCTCTCCCAGCGGCTTGATGTAGATGTTGAACAGGAGGGGCGGAAGGACCGAGCCCTGGGGCACCCCACAAGCTAGGGGCCTCCGACTCGACCTCTGCCCCCCTGCCAACACTGATTGCGAACGACCTGAGAGTTAGGAGAACCACCATATAATGGTGCCTCCCACCCCCAACCCCTTGAGGGTGCAGTAGGATACCATGGTTGATGGTATCAAAAGCCGCTGAGAGATCTAATAGGACTAGGACAGAGGAATGACCCCTATCCCGTGCCCTCCAGAGATCATCCACCAGTGCGACCAACCCTGTCTCCGTGCTGTACCCGGGCCTGAAGCCCGATTGGTGCGGGTCCAGATAATCAGTTTCCTCCAGGAACACCGGGAGCTGTCGGGCCACCACGCTCTCAACAACTGTCGCAACAAAGCGAAGGTTGGAGACAGGACGGAAGTTGTTTAAATTAGCTGGGTCCAAGGCAGGCTTCTTGAGGAGGGGCCTCACCACTGCCTCCTTCAAGGCAGGGGGAAAAATCCCTCACTCAAAGAAGCATTAATTACTGCCTGGAGCCAGCCTTGTGTAACCTCCCGGGCGGCATACACCTGCCAGGAGGGACACGGGTCCAATAAACACGTGGCAGCACTCAGCCACCCCATGATCCTGTCCACCTCGTTTGGAGTCACAGGATCAAACTCCTCCCAGATGAAATCCATAAGACCCATCGCGCTACTCCCATCGGACTATGACCAGTCGGAGTCCAAGCCAGCCTGGATCTGAGCGATCTCGTCCGTCAGATGCTGACTAAACTCCTCGGCACATCCCTGCAGAGGGTTTTCCTCCCCCCCGGTTAAGGAGGGAGCAGGTGACCCTGAACAGGGAGGCCGGGCGATTATCCACAGACGCAATGAGAGCAGAGAAGTATGTGTACTTCGCCGCCCTCATCGCAGCAAGATAAGACCTAATATAGGCTCTTAACTGTGATTGGTCAGATTCGGATCTGCTGGACCTCCAACAGCTCTCTAGGCCTCTCCTCTGATGCTTCATTTCCCGGAGCTCCGCAGAAAACCAGGGAGCTGACCGGGATCTGCACCAGGTCAGAGGCCACAAAGGAACAACTCGTTCAAGCACCCCAGAGGTAGCCATCTGCCAGGCATCCACTAGGGTCTCAATCGAGCTGTGGGCAAGGGAGGTCGGGATTAACCCAAGCCCCGTCTAGAACCCCCCGGGTCCATTAGGTGCCTGGGGCGGAACCATCTCATCAGTTCCGCCTCCCAGCGATGAGGGTGGCATTTCAGAAGGTCAGCCGTA
The DNA here is from genome assembly GCA_009733165.1 of Naja naja. Lineage (NCBI taxonomy): Eukaryota > Metazoa > Chordata > Lepidosauria > Squamata > Elapidae > Naja > Naja naja. Next base: position 712,625 of record SOZL01001854.1, on the reverse strand, counting down.
GGAGGGAATGATCGGTCCATGGCAGGGGAAAGATAGTTGGAGATCCCCCACCCAGATCATTACACCACTGTCCTGAGATAAAAACAAGGTCTGGTGTGTGTCCCCTCTGGTGGTCCTGCTCGAAACCCAAAAATATTGGTTAAAAATTCAAAAATGAGCAAATAGAATTAGAAACAGAATTATTTTTATTGGGGATATTCAGAAAGAAATATGGGAGAAATATAAAATATTTAATATTGCACATTTTAACTGCAGCCAGGATTGCCTGTGCCCAATGTTGGAAACATACATGTATACAACCAGAGGAATTGATCATTCAAAAATAATGAGCTGTGCTGAGATGGGCAAATTAACTTTGAGTTTACAAGAGAAAGAGGAATCTGATTATTACAAGATGTGGAAAAAATGGTATGATTGGATTGAGCAAAGACAGATTGGTGGACAGATAAATGGATTATAAATAAATAGGGATAAGCACTAGATAAGTTAATGATTTATATCTGCACAAATTCTATATATGTGTAAATAATGCACAAAGTATTAGTATAAGATGAATGTCACAAACTGTTGATTTTATAATATTTTGTCTTTTTAAAATTATAAAAGATTAATCAAGTTTATTTTAAAAAAAAAAACCCAAAAAGTTTTTTTTCTTCAGGAAACTCCCATCCTTCTTTCCCTTCTCTTTTACCTTGTGGTACCCTAGAGATTTTTGTATTCTCACAATCCCAGGACAGGGGTTTTAGTTCTCTGTCCCCAAAATTATAGCGGAGCCAATTCCCATATCCTCCTCCTCTCCAGAGGGAAGCTAAGTGGTGGCCCCTTCCCCAATTTCTTTCTGTTTCCCCAAGGAAAGGGGGGTGGCAAGGGAACTGAAAGACTCTGCAGAGGATTTTGACCCTGAAAACACCCCCGTTACAATCTTAAGAGTTCTGCCTATCTGAATAGTCCCCTCCCCACAATTCTCCAAAAAGAAAAACTGGCAACCCCATTTCCCCCTAGTGTTCCATTGGCCTCTCCAATTGCCCCCCTTCTCCATCCTTCATCCTTGGCCTGGGTCTCTGAAGCTGGATGGAGCCCCTGATCCTCCCCACGAAAAGGGCAGTGGGCAAACTTCCCTTTGGCTTCATGGGATCAGAAAAGGCACTGGAGTTTTTAAAAGTTTTAATATCTGTAAACCTGTAATACCTGCAGTTGCATAGAGACATTTTTGTTATGGGCCAAGGATAAACTTGCATTCTTTATTGTAAAAGAAAGAATAAACATATTTTAATAAATATTTTTAAATAGTATGGCAGCAGCCTTTCCTCTGGGAGGGACCCTCTTTCTCTTCTCCCCTGTTCCTGGGGAGGGGAATATGGGGCTGGAGGAGCCATCAGGCCCATTACTCACCTTCGCTCTGATTGTAGCGATTCCTCAGAGCCTCCAGGCCCATTCTGAACACACCCTCATGGTCACGTGATATCTGGGTCTCTCTCTCCCAGTACTGGGGGTCCTCCTTCCCCACTTTCTCCATCCAGGAGACTTCAGGCTGCAGCTTCCGGCTGTTGCTGTCATAGTGACTGAAGATCTGACCATCCAGGTACCCCGCAGTGACAAACAGGGGCTGCCCCTGAATGGGCTCCGAGATGCCAGTGGAGAAATACTTCAGGGAGTGGGAGGAGGCGCCTGGAAGGGAGCCAGAGGGGCAGAGTTAAGAGAGTCCACATGAGGCTACAGCCAAGTCGAGAAACAAGCCGGATTCTCCCACCACCAGAAGCCAAAAAGGAGCCCCCAGGCCTTGCCCAAAGTAGGAAGGAAGACCCAGGCAGGAGTTGTTGTACTGAAGGCAGCCAGGAAGTTCCTGAACTGACCTGATCCCCTACAGACGCCGCTTTCTGACAATCTCCACTTTGGGGGCAGGGAAAGAACTGCGCTTGGGGGCGCCCAGGCAGACTTGACTGACATCTGGAGGGGCCACCCTTCTCCTGTTCCCAGGGGGGTTGGGGGGAGGGAAGGGTGTGTAAGGGTGTGAGTGTGTGTGTGTGTGTAAGCGACAGCAGAGTCCCATCCACGCTTTGAGGTCCCTTTTGAAAGTGGCCAAAGGGGCAGGGGAAACGGACTACAAAGAGGCTGAAACAGGCAAGCTATAGGGGGCAGAGCGCGAGCGCGAGATTCCTTAGATTCCCCCCCCCCGGCAGAAAAACGCCGCCGAAGGAAACGACTCACCGAAGCAGCTCTCCCGGAGGTCGACCGTCACCAACACCAGGAGCAAGAAGGGCGCAGATCGCAGAGCCATCCTGGCCGCGACCCTCAAACTGCGCTCGGCTTTGCCGGAAATTGCAGGCTAAGGAAGAGGTCTGCGTGATCAACAGCGCAACAATCCAGAGCAAGCCGGCGATTGGCCAAGCTTCTCTGCCGCATCTGTTCCCCCTTGCCGTAGCTAGTCGATACTTTCTTGTCCCACCTGAGAGCATATTGGCCAAAAACGTGAAGGCTGCCAAGATGGCTGATCCCTTCCTTGTTCTGAAGGATGAGGAAGGGAGGAAGGTGGGCGGTGTCAGAGCAAGAGAGGGATTGCCATTTCTCCCGGGGTCTTCAGCGGGCTCTAATCCTACTTTAGGCATGAGAAAAAGGTCAGAAGGGTGACTCTGGTCCGGTTCCTTCCTCTCTCAGCCCAACCTGCCAGCACAGCTGCTGGCTGGGGAATTCGGAGACTTGTATCTGCGTGGAAACTCTTTGCCTCTAAACAAGGGAAATAAATCTGCCTCGATCATCCAACCCAGCAATTCCCTCAGTCGGTGTCTCTGCGAGAGTCAAAACTTTCCACCTTGCCAAGAAGAGATTGGACTCCCATCTGTCAGAAACGGTGTAGGGTCTCCTGCTTGGGCAGGGGGTTGGACTAGATGACCTACAAGTTCCCGACTTCCAACTCTGATTATGTGTTAAATTATCTGTTGCTGGGCCGGGAAGCTTTACTGGCGCGGCAGCGCCCATCGTGGCCATTACGAGAACGGCGCTTCTTCGTTATCACTTGATTTCTCAGAAAAGCCAGCGGCCCGTTGGCGGATCCCATTGGCTCCAATCAGGGGATCACGTGCTTTCTGTGGGCGGAGTCGGGAAGTACCCGCGCTCGAGGCCAAGTCATGTAGTTGTCGTGGGTGTTTCTTGTGTCGCTTTCCGTTAATAAACGCTGCTGCTTCTTTTTCTAATTGTCGTTTGCAAAGCAATGCTTGTACACGCCTAATGGGATTTATTGCCAATTTAATGGGTAAACAACTGCAGCCTGAACAATTCCGATTGCTTTGTCTTTATAGACAGAAGCATAAGATGATATTAAGCATCGCTTAGAATGAGGTTAGGTTCTCTGACTTCCCCATCTGTAAAATGGGCACAACCATCACCGTTAAGCATAACTTAATAGGGATGATTATACCCATTTTACAAATGGGGGAAATCAAAGAACCTAACCTCATCCTTTCTCTACACTGTCCTCCTCGTCGCTTAGTTTCTGAAACTTCTTAAAACGTGATTAAAAATCCATCCTCCACTCATTCAGTTTATTTATTTTTATTAATCCAGAAGAGCCAACACAAGTTGTAATAACCCTCACGCGCCCCTCGGTTTCACCTGCGCCGTTCAAAGCGGACTCTCTTACTTCGGCTAATTACTCTCAACTACTTTCGAGCCATTCGTCTGAAATGGGAAATAGGGTTTTCTGCTCGAGTCACGGGGTTGGACTAGAAGACCTCAAAGGCCCCTTCCAACTTGGTGATTCTGTCAGTCCGAGTCATCAGGAAACAAAGGGAAAGATGCCAGAAGTCGGCGGATTGGTGCAGATGGGATGGGGGCCATCCTTGGGTGTCTTGGGCATCGAACACTGGCCCAGGCAAGTGGGGGATGACGGGCTGCCCCAGACCCTGGCTCTTCCCCTTGGGAGCTGGGGTGGGTGGCTGAGCCAGCTGCATGGGACTTGGATCTGCAGCAAGAACAGCCGGTCCAGCGGCAGAAAGACGAAAGGATCCAGTAGCAGGAGGGTGAATGGGCCCTGCAGAAGATCGTGGACAAACTCTGGCAGGACCCCCTGTGCCGCCAGATGGGACGCAGGTCCCAGGCGACGCGCAATGCCTGCTCAAGATCCTGTCTCTGTGCAGGAGCTTCCTGGATGAGTATCCTCCCGGGGTGCCGGGGCACCCTCTGTATCTTTGATCAGGAGGGCACCTGTCCTGCCCCACTAGCTGTCTTGGAACTCGTCTGAGAGGGCTCCTCGGGGATTCTCTGAGCTGGCTTGTTTTCTCTTGCCGAGATTTCATTACCCAACTAGGTAACATCATCAGTTTTTGTAAGAAGTGTGGTTTGTGGGAGTCAGCCAGATCGGGATGATTAGGGGACTGGAGACTAAAACATATGAAGGACGGTTGCAGGAACTGGGCCAGGCTAGTCTAGTGAAGGACCAGGGGAGACATGATAGCAGTCTTCCAATATCTGAGGGGCTGCCACAGAGAGGAAGGGGTCAAGATATTTTCTAAAGCGTCTGAAGGCCAGACAAGGAATAATGGATGGAAACTGAACAAGGAGAGAGATTCAACCTGGAAATAAGGAGAAACTTTCTGACTGAGAACAATCCACCCATAGAACAGAAGTTGGCCTCAGAAGTTGTGGGAGCTTCACCACTGGAGCCTTTCAAGAAGAGATTGGGCTCCCATCTGTCAGAAATGGTGGAGGGTCTCCCGCTTGGGTGGGGGGTTGGACTAGATGATCTATAAGGTCCCTTCCAAGAGCAAACCAGATGTTAAATTTGAGCCAACCGGCTGGCCCCACCCACCCCACCCCGCTCCTCCCAGGAGTCTCCATGCAGCCCCTTTTGGATGCAGGTAAGTGCAGGGTCTGCACGGGGGCTCTGGAAGGGAGGGCGAAAAACGGCCCTCCTGGAAGTTCCAGAAATCTGGAAACGGGCCTGTTTCTGGCTTCCACAGGGCCTCCAGAGCCTGGGGAGGCCGTTTTTGCTCTCCCAGAGGCCCGAGGGAAGCCTCCGGACTCTGGGGAAGGTGAAAAGCAGCCCTTCCAGAAGTTCCGGAAGTCTGGAAATGGGCCTGTTTCTGGCTTCCACAGGTCCTCCAGAGCCTGGGGAGGTAGTTTTCGCCCTCCCAGAGGCCTGAGGGAAGCTTCTGGATTCTGTGGAAGGTGAAAAACAGCCTTTCCAGAAGTTCCGGTAGGCCACGCCAACCCAGCAACTGGGCAGAGGACCGATCGTTGGGATTTTTGAATCCTACCCCTGGCTTTGTCTCAGTTTATATTCATATTATATTGTAGCTTAGGGTTGACATGAGGGGTGCCTGGGGCTCTCTGTGCTTGCTTGTTTTCCTACAGATGTTTCACTACACAACTAGGTAACATCAGTGCTGGTAAGGAGTGGGGTTTGCTCTCAGTTTATATTCATTATTGTAGCTCAAGGCTCCTTGGGGCTTTCTGAGCTGGTTTGTTTTCTCTTGCAGACGTTTCATTACCCAACTAGGTAACATCATCAGTACTGGGGTAAGGAGTGAGGTTTGCTCTCAAGTTTATATTCATTATTATATTGTAGCTTAGGGCTCCTTGAGGCTGCTTGGGGCTCTCTGAGCTTGCTTGTTTTCCTACAGACGTTTCATTACCCCATCATCAGTGCTGGTAAGGAGTGGGGTTTGCTCTCAGTTCATACAGGTATTCCTTGACTTACAACAGTGTGCTTAGTGACCGTTCAAAGTTACACCAGCACTGAAAAAAAGTGACTGATGACCGTTTTTCACACTTATGACCTTTCCAGCATCCCCACGGTCATGTGATCAAAATTCAGACACTTGGCAATTGGCTCCTACTTATGACTGCTGCTGTGTCCCAAGATCATCTGATCGCCTTTTGTGACCTTCTGATAAGCAAAATCAACAGGGAAGCCAGATTCACTTAACAAAAAGGTTGTAAAACAGGGAAATTCACTTAACAACATTTAAGGGCTCAATTGTCATCGTTAGTCAAGGACTACCTGTATTCATATTATATTGTAGCTCAGGGTTGACATGAGGGGTCCTTGGTGTTATGTGAGCTGGCTTGTTTTCTCTTGCAGACGTTTCATTACCCAACTAGGTAACATCACCAGTGCTCGTAAGGAGTGGGGTTTGCCCTCCATTTATACTACGTTCTGGTGTCCTGTCTTTTGTTGTATTGTCCTGGGAGGTCACAGAGGGAAGGAGAGGAAAGATGACGTGGGGGTTTGTCTTCCTTTCCACAGGAACAAAATGGTGCCTGCTCCCCAAAGGAGCAAAATGGTTGCTGCTCCCCAGAGGAGTCACTCCGGTTCTTGCCCGTCTTGAGTTCATTTCGCTCCCTCACTTTTTGCCACTCAAAGTAAAATCAACAAGGAAGGTAAAATATCTCCTATTCCTAACCTCCCAAAAGGCAGGCAGCAACTCAGATGAGAGGAAAACAAAACCATTTATTGTGTGGCTAACTACAACATGTGACCCACAATAGATATGTTAAAGAGGAAGCGGCCTGGCTGTGTGGTTGTTCTCATGTTCCATTTTTCTAAAATTCATAAATGACTATCAGGAAAAAAAATGGGTGCATTGGTTATGTGGGTGGTCAAATATATGCAAATTAACTGTGCAATAATTAAAGTGCAGCAAGTACTTTAGTGGCAGACATCTCAGAATGCACATGAAAATAATAATTCCATTGAAGGAGAGAGAGAGAGAGGTAGAGAGAGAGGAGAGATGGATGCAAGTATGATCAAGATTAAAACTTATCACTGTCTCTTAAACTTATAGTAAATTCAAGCAACTTTTCATTCCTTCCCTTCCTCTCATTCTCTATGAACCCATCTATAAAACCTCATTTCTTCATATTAGTCAGCAAAAGGAACGCCTCCTGCCAGCATCGAATTCCCATCGCCCGGTGTGCTCCCACAGGCAGGGCCTACTTGGGTTGCCGTCCAGCCAAACAATGTTGGCTGGCGGTCCCTAGGGGTAGGGCCTTCTCTGTGGGTGCGCCCACCTTGTGGAACCAGCTTCACTGGAGCTCCATTTGGCCCCCGACCTCTGCTCCTTCTGCCACGGCCTAAAGACTTGGTTATTTGAACAAGCTGGCCTGGACTAAGGGGGTGGTGGTTTAGTTTTAAATGTTCTGGTTTTAGATAATTTATTTGGTCATATTGGTTTAATAATTTTTTTAACTTTTTAAAATTTGTTACTGTATGTTTTTTATGATGTGAGCCGCCCTGAGTCCCCAGGGAGATAGGGTGGCATATAAGACCAAACAAACAAACAAACAAACAAACAAACAAAATAACAACAGAAATAAAAACAGAACTACCGGCTTTACAAACTACATTTATTTATTTATAATTGGACTTATATGCCGCCCCCTCTCCGCAAGGACTCGGGGCGGCTCACAATTAAAACACAGTACATCAATCAATAAATATTTAAAACAAAATTAGATCGATAAGCCCAATCGCTAAAACCCATTAAAATACTTTAAAAAAACCCAGGAGGTCACATGTACATGAACTACATGTACTAAACCCAATCTGAATTTGGATTTGAGGGAAAAGCAGCCTCTGTTGCTGCCACCACCAAGCCAAGACAAAGTAGCCATTTTGCAGATGGTCAGTTGGTGATGCTAGACTGGGTTTTTATTGTTAGCCGCCCTGAGTCCTTAGGGAGAGAGGGTGGCATACAAGTCTAATAAATTATGATTATGATTATGATGATCTGGACGTAGGAGCAAAATGGCTGCCTCCTGCCAAAATGAGCACACAGGAGCCACCCTGCTTCTCGCTCCTTCTAAATTAGCTTTGGCATTTCCTCTACCTACCACTCAAAGTGAAATTGGAGTCTCTGAGCAAGGAGGATAAAATCCCTCCTATTTCCAGCCTCCCAAACAGAAGCAACTCAGGTGAGAAGAAAACAAGATCCTTTATTTTCAGCAAACCATTTTGGCAAGGTTATACAATTGTTAAGGAGGTAGCAACCAGGCTGTACAATCGATCTCACATTCCTTTTCTTTTAAAATCATGAAAATCCATAAATGGCAATCTATAAATAATCAGTGTCGAATGTTACACTTGGTATATTTATTTGTTTGGTTATCAAATATATGGTCAAATAACTGCAATAATCAATTAAAAGTGCATCAACTATTTTAGTGACAAAAATATCAGAATGCATACTTCTTCTTTTAGTGATAGGTTCATCAAAGATTACATTAAACAGATGTAACAGATACACAAGAAAGAGAAAGAAAAAGAAACCTCCACCTTTATCCCCAACAAGTAGAATGAAAATTAACAACTTATCAATCTTTCTTCAAGTAAAACCAATGAACTATTTTTTTGTATTCTTCTTTTAAAAACATACATCAATATCATTTTGTAAACAGTGTGGTGTCTGAGTTTCCTTTATTTTGATACAAAATCAATAATAAAAGAGCATTGCTAAATTACTCCCAATTACCTAGTCTAATGTTGTTATACACAACTGTATCCGCACATAATCCTTCATTTGTCAATTCCTGACATTTGCTATATCCTTCTAATAGTAATAACATTATTTTGAGCATACCTAATAACACCCTTTTTCAAATTCTAATCTTAACCTCTGATGTTCACTTTATATATCTTAAGTAAAGGAATATATAACAATATTCTTTTCATCCTATTCCTCACCTCATTCTCTATAAACCCATCTCTAAAACCTCAACTTTAACCTCTAATCTCTATCCACTAAAATTAATCAGAAAAGGCCCATTAAGGCTGTTATGCAACCTATCTATTATAAACTATTATCTACAAAACCCAATTTGAAATCTTAATACATGTTTTTTTCTCCTCTGCTCCTCAACCATAATAGAAAAAGGTTACTGGTTCAGTGATAAAAGCAGTGATGAAAGACCCAAATCTATCCTGGTTCCAGTATGCAGGAAGGGCATTGAAAGGCTTCCCCAAAGAGCCTGGCCTAATTCAGAAGAAGGATTCATTCCTGTATCTTTATGCTGAGAATGTGGCACCCCAAAGTTGTGCTGCAAGGAAAGTGGAAAACACCAGGATGATTAATTTGAGAGGAACGTAAGGCGAGGAAGCCCAGGTTGAATCAGCCAAGTAAAGAAGCAGAAACAGCAGCCTCAAGAGAGGAATCTGCTGGGTGGGATTTACAAGAGTGGATGGGCAGACCAAGGAGTTGCTCTTGAGGTGGCTAAGAACCTGCTCGCCAAATTATAACAAGTATTGATGCTTCCCTTCAAATACACAAATCTAACTCCAGTCCATTTTGACATACACACTCCCAATCCACGAGTTTCCTGGGATCTCTAGAGGGAGAGATTCCCAGATGGACTCAAGGAGGGGAGAGAAGCCCCCCCTCCATTCATAACTGCAGGACCCTCAAGAAGTGCCTCCTCTGCCCCCTCCCTCCCCCTTGCACTGGGAACACTCTGAGCAGCTCTCTGAGCCTCCTGATCCAAGAGAGTCAGATCCCAAAAGGAGCCACAGTCTGGCCTTGCAGGATAAGAGTTTGGGGGCAGGCAGAGCCCCCCCTTCCCAGAGCCCCTCTGGATCTCCCCCAAATTCCTTCCCTTGCAGTGCTTGAGATGAACAGGAGAGAGAAGAGGGGTTTCCCAAAGCATCTTCATCATCAGTTGGTCCTTGGACCTCAAAGCCCCCGTTTCACTCCCTTCCTCCTCCCCACACAGACTCCAGTGGGGCCACTCACCTGCGAGTGGGCTGCTAAATGTCTGGGTTCTTCCCTTCCTTCTTCTCTTCCTTCCTTCCTTCCTTCCTTCCTTCCTTCCTTCCCTCTCTCTCTCTCTTCACCATGCAACCTCTCAGTTTCACAGATCTCTCTGTGGAGACTAGAATATGCCACCAGAACGGTCTCTAATCTGTCAGGCCCGCCTCCGTTCAAAAGAAAACCCCTCCATTGATTTAGAGAAGAGGCGCTTTTACTAAGTTTGAAATGATAGCAGCAAAAGCAAGGCAAGATCTGATTCAAAACACGCAAAAGTTAGACTGAAAGTCAGCCCAAATCCCTACCCCTCCACCTCCTAAAGGTCCAACACTGAGAGTCCAATTGACATCCAGTATGATGTTACGAGAAAGCCCATCTTCAGGTATTTATCCCAGCTGGAGTCTCAGGGTGGTTGGCCTTGACAGAGTGTAAACACCTCCCTTCAGCAGCGCCATATTCCATGAGTGCAAACCTCCCATTCAGCTCTCATGGGACTACACCAGCTCACTTCCCCATCCCAAATACCTGAGCCCCGCCTTCTGTTACTATGGTGGCCGATAGCAAGCATGCTGAAGAAACCCATGCTGGAGATTCAGCTGGAACTCATGGCATTTGTTGTGGTTAGCCGGCAGAATGTGCAGACGGCTGAGGAGACTGAAGACTCAGATGAGGGGCCAGGACCATCAAGGAGCCTTCAGAGATTGTGGGGGCTGGCAGCAGCAATGAGGAGGTTCCCAAGGAGCCTGTGCTAAGTGCGCGTGAGCGCAGAATTGCTCACAGGAAAGAGCAGCTGCAACAGCATGGGCGACTCGGGAGTAAGGCTGCAAGGGAATGGCCCCTCCTCCAAGAAGATAAAAGCCAGCTGTGAAGCAAACGTTCTTTGCAGAAGGCAAAGACGTTTTGAAACTCCAGCCTCGTGGACGTTCCAGTATCCTGAGTTTGTATTTGAAGATTCTTATTTTACAAATTATTTTTTGTCTGTTATCTTTTGGCAAGTCTTGCTCAGTTTGACAAGACTTGTGCTTATCACGGCCAATTATTTTGTAAAAGCATTACAAAGTCTCTATTCCTTTTGGATTGTTGGATTTGTTGGAAAAGGGCGTGGGGTCAGAACAGCATTTGTAATGGACTCCATATCCCCTCTCACTCTCCCCGCACCGCCCCAACTCATTGCTTCAAAGGGGGCTTCCTTTCCAGCCTGAAGGAATGAGACTGAACGATCCAACAGGGAGAGAGCACTTCCTTTTCTCCTTTGGGGGAGCAAAGCAATGCGAGGAAAGTGAATTTTTTAACTGTCGGAAAGCAAGGAAATGAGAAGAGGTGCAAAAAAAGAGGAACACTTGTTTTGCACAGCGTAAAAGGGGAAAGAAGTAAAAAAAGGGGAACAAAATTATTAAGCGAAGGAAAATGGAGAACTTTGGTAACTCTGTGACAAGCAGAAAAAAAGCAATACAGGTAGTCCTCAACTTACAACAATTCACTTAGTGACCGGTCGAAATTGCAACAGCACTGAAAAATGTGACTTATGGCAACTGGTTAAGGATAAACTTTCTGATAGTGAAAACAATCAACCAATGGAACAAAAGTTGCCCTCAGAAGTTGTGGGACCGTCATCACTTGAGACCTTCAAGAAGAGATTGGACTCCCATCTGTCAGAAGTGGTGTAGGGTCTCCTGCTTGGGCAAGGGGGGGCTGGAGTAGATGACCTACAAGGTCCCTTCCAACTCTGATTATCTATTATCTGATTATCTATTGTCTGTTATCTGGTTCATATTTATGACCATTGCCGTGTCCTGGGGTCATGTGATCCTCTTTTGTGACCTTCGGACGAACACAGCCAATGGGGAAACTAGATTCACTTCTCAACTGTGTTACGAAATTAACAACAGACAACAACATCATTTAACTGGGGCCAGAAAGTTGGTATAACGAGGCAAAACTCGCTTAACAAAGCTCTCTCTTAACGACTTAACGACATTGTGGTCGTAATTCGAGGACTACCTTTACTTTCACCCAATGCCTTTTCAGTCAGAAGCTACTTCTCCAATCCTATACAGGTAAGCCTCAACTTAGGACCACAATGGAGCCGAAAATTTATGTTGCTAAGTGAGACCTTTATTAAGTGAGTTTCGCCTCACTTTACAAACTTTCTGGCCACAGTTAAATGAAGTTGTTGACCGTTGTTGACTTAGTAACACGGTTGTGAAGTGAATCTGGTTTCCTCATTGATTCTGCTTATCAGAAAGTCCCAAAAGGGGATCCCATAACTCCAGCGACCGTTATAAATGGGAGCATCCAACTATAAATCACACGGCCATGGGGAGGCTGCAAGGGTCACCTGTGTGAAAAGTGGTCGTTAAGTCACTTTGTGCAGGGCCCTTGTAACTTTGAACGGTCACTAAATGAACTGCTGTAAGATGAGGGATACCTGTATTATCGTAAGGTAAAGGTAAAGGTTCCCCTCGCACATACGTGCTACTCATTTCTGGCTCTAGGGGGCGGTGCTCATCTCTGTTACAAAGCTGAAGAGCCAGCGCTGTCCAAAGACGTCTCCGTGGTCATGTGGCCAGCATGACTAAACGCCGAAGGCGCACGGAATGTTGTTCCCTTCCCACCAAAGTCGTCCCTATTTTTCTACTTGCATTTTTTACGTGCTTTAGAACTGCTAGCTTGGCAGAAGCTGGGACAAGGAACGGGAGCTCACTCCCTTACATGGTGCTAGGGATTCGAACCGCCAAACTACCGACCTTTCTGATCGACAAGCCCAGTGTCTTAGCCACTGAGCCACCGCGTCCCTGTCTTATCATAGGCTGGTGTAAAATAAGGCTAATTGCTTGTGAACAATATTTCCCCTGAATAAACACAAAAACCCACAACTGTCCCACCCACTGCTTTTCATCACTCAGGAGTGGCTCCTTCCAGCTTACCTGAACTGTAAGATCCCATATAGCTGCCTGGAAAAGAAAGAAAACGGTGGGTGTGTCAGTCTCCTAGTCGACAGGCGGAGATGGAGAAACTCAGATCTTTCTGATTCCAGCTCTCTTCCTCCTTGCCTCCCACCCAGGGATGGGATTCTACTGGTTCGGCCCGGTTCAGCCGAACCGGTAGCTCCGACGACCATCTGGGAGCGAACCGGTTTGCTCTGACGATCAGCTGCTGAGCCCACCGGCTTACCTGGGCTCCATACTGACCTTTATTTCCTGCTTTTCAACCTCAGCTGCATGGCGCGGCACAGGGGTTTGCCACGCGTCAGCTGTTGAAGACACATGGAGAGTGCAGGAGTGCAGGGAAGGTCAGCAGGAAAGCCCCTGTGAAGCCTGTGTTTGCTGTGCGCATGCACAAGGTGCGTATGCGCGCGCAAAGCATGCCCACTGAACTGGTGGTAAAACAATTTGAATCCCACCAGTGCTCCCACTGGAGACAAACGCACACAAGGACACATAAATTCACCCACAGCTTTCAACCAATTTAGCTTTAGCTAAGAGACATAGAGAAGAATTGTCAACATTTACGTATCTCCATACAGGACAATATTTCCGCAATTCTTGAGCCAGAGGGTAGTGCTGGCATGAGGATACAGATGGCTGCAAAGTTTCCTTTCCCAATCAGTTCCTAATTGGAGAGTCTTGTGGTGGGAGACCAAGAGGAGATCCAGCTGGCATCCACCAAAGCTCCTTTTCTCTCAAAATGCCTCCTTTTGATCACTACCTTTATGGAGCCTCCTCCTGACCATGTTATGGCCAAGCCTTTCCTTTCCACATCCTTGGAAAACTGAGCAGCTTCTCAACCAAAGGGATTGTCCACCAGCTGGGTCTTCTCACCTTCTTGAAGGTTTCTCATACCAGAAGTTTCTCCTTCAGGTCTCCACTCCCAAGAATAACCAGGCTGTAATGAAAATTGGGCCCATCTTCCCCAGCCTGGTTCTTAGGAGGAAGATAGCACAACTCTGCAGCTTCATGAGATTCTTTTGTGTTTAAACACACATGCACACACACACACATCCCTCAAGTGATGGTGCCTCTGAGGCCTGTTCTAAGTTGGAGATTACATGTAAAGGGAATAAGTCACTCACTTGGTGCTGCTTTGTAGCCATCTTGACCTCTCTCTGCAAAGACAAAAATAATTGAAAGCTCAAAAGAATCCACCAGAGATCATCCAATCTCTCCCTCTGTAGGAGGAAGAACCCCCGGAGATACTTCACAGTCACTTTGTCCCATCAATAAAGACAAAAAGATCTTCAAAATACAAATGTATCTCCTGATTTGCCCCAAGAGAGACCTGCTGCCTCTGAGATGGATGGAGGGGTTGGGGAAGGCGGCAGCAGCAGCTGGGAGGGGAGGAAGGTTTTCATGGAAATCCTTCTCTGCTGCTCTTTGACCAAAGCCTTTGAAAGGGAGGGAACTGGGAGGCCTCTTCCCAACTCAGGAGAAGACAGGACTGCCTGAATCTCAGGCTCAGCTGAATGGAGACTGGAGTCCCAGCGAGCGGCTGAGATCTCAGATACTCCCCAAGAGGGCTGGGAAAACAGGACAAGGAAGCCCAGGAGAAGCTCCCCAAAGGGGTTCCTTCCATCACCCCCCCCACAAAAGATACTTATTGAAGAACTCCACGATCCTAGGATTCATAAATGCCAAGACAACAAAAACCACCTAGTGATGGTGCCTCTGAGGCCTGTTCTAAGTTGGAGATTACATGTAAAGAGGACAAATCACTCACTTGCTGCTGCTCTGCAGACTTGACATCCCTCTGCAAGGACAAAAATCAGTGAAAGCTCAAAAGAATCCACCAGGGATCATCCAAACACTCCCTCCGTAGGAGGAAGAACCCCCGGAGATACTTCACAGTCACTTTGTCCCATCAATAAAGACAAAAAGATCTTCAAAATACAAATGTATCTCCTGATTTGCCCCAAGAGACCTGCTGCCTCTGAGATGGATGGAGGTTGGGGAAGCGGCAGCAGCAGCAGCTGGGAGGGGAGGAAGGTTTTCATGGAAATCCTTCTCTGCTGCTCTTTGACCAAAGCCTTTGAAAGGGAGGGAACTGGGAGGCCTCTTCCCAACTCAGGAGAAGACAGGACTGCCTGAATCTCAGGCTCAGCTGAATGGAGACTGGAGTCCCAGCGAGCGCTGAGATCTCAGATACTCCCAAGAGGGCTGGGAAAACAGGACAAGGAAGCCCAGGAGAAGCTCCCCAAAGGGTTCCTTCCATCACCCCCACAAAAGATACTTATTGAAGAACTCCACGATCCTAGGATTCATAAATGCCAAGACAACAAAACCACCTAGTGATGGTGCCTCTGAGGCCTGTTCTAAGTTGGAGATTACATGTAAAGAGGACAAATCACTCACTTGCTGCTGCTCTGCAGACTTGACATCCCTCTGCAAGGACAAAAATCAGTGAAAGCTCAAAAGAATCCACCAGGGATCATCCAAACACTCCCTCCGTAGGAGGAAGAACCCCCGGAGATACTTCACAGTCACTTTGTCCCATCAATAAAGACAAAAAGATCTTCAAAATACAAATGTATCTCCTGATTTGCCCCAAGAGAGACCTGCTGCCTCTGAGATGGATGGAGGGGAATTGGGGGAAGCGGCAGCAGCAGCAACTGGGAGGGGAGGAAGGTTTTCATGGAAATCCTTCTCTGCTGCTCTTTGAACAAGGCCTTTGAAAGGGACAGAACTGGGGTGCCTCTTCCCAACTCAGGAGAAGACAGGAGTGTCCCAACCTCAGACTCAGTCTGAGCCTAAACTGGAGTCCCAGCAAGAAGCTGAGATCCTGGATGCTCCCCAAGAGGGCTGGGAAAACAGGGCAGAAGGAAGCCCAGAAGAAGCTCCACAAAGGGAGACACTTGGGAGAAATCTCCCCATCTTCCTTCCATCACACACTCCACGCCCCCGCAAAAAAGATACTTACTGAAGAACATAATCCATGCAGTCATAAATGCCAAGGCAACAAAAACTATCAATAGCGGAAGAGTCATAAGGACGTTGCTGAAGGGCTGCAGGTTGGGTTTTGAATTGGTTGGTTCTGAATTGGGAGAAAGCAGATCATTGATGGAGAAGCCCAAACAATCTTCCCAAGTCAGGAGTCTGATGCAAAAAGAATTTAAACTCTTCCTCTTCTACCCAAGGCTCCCCTTGCCCTGAAATATCCCGTTTCAGACACTTGAGGGACCTCCAAATGCTTAAAGCAGGGATCTTCAAACTTGACAGCTTTAAGACTTGTGGACTTCAGCTCCCAGAATTCCTCCTCCAGTCATCTTAGCTCAGGAATTCTGGGAGTTGAAGTCCACAAGTCTTGAACTTGCCAAGTTTGAAGACCCTTGGCTTAAAGATATATAGAAGGGGAATCAAGCGTCCATTTGCAAGATGAAGGCCTCAGGCTACAAATTCTGAGATCGTGACCCGAAGGTGCTTTTTCCAAGAGGCCACTGGATTTTCTTTTTTTTTTTCTTTTGAAGACGTTTCCCTTCTCATCCAAGAAACTCCTTCAGCTCTGACTGGATGGTGGGGAAATGGAAGGATTTATATTCAAGGCAGAAGCTGGTCCACCCCAAGGATGAAACACCCAGAGACAAACTGAGCAACGTGGTGTATGCAGCACTATGCAGTGAGACAGGTGCAGATCTGCACACTGGGGACACAAAACAACCACTTCATAAACGCTGGAGGCAGGAAACTGGGAAGGAGCAGAGGCTAAGAGAGGATCTGAGGGCATTTCATCAGGATGGGCCAAGTCTTGTGATGGGATTCTACAGTTTCCATCCCCTGAAGTCAGTTCTGTGGTCTGGTCCCTGCAGCTGCACCAACCTCAAACACAGGAGAAACCAATGGATGAAAGCTCAGGTATGCTCACACCTGGACACATCTGGGGCCGGATTCCTCTCCCACCACCTCCCAGCCTGCCAAAGAGCCCAGCCTTTCCCTCCCTGCAGCCTCTCACCTTCCAGGGCCAGGTCCAGAGGCTCCTGCAGGCCGCCGTGCTCCACGTGGCACCGATAGCGCCCCTCTCTTTGGGGTCGATCCGGATGCTGAGCCAGTAGTGGTAGGTCCCATCCACGTTGGGGGCCAAAGACCCATGGAAGGTCTCCTCCTCCCAGACCTCCCCGTCCCTCGTCCAGGAGGCATCGATCTCCCTGGGGTAGAAGCCATCCAGGCGGGCGTGCGTCTCCATCCCATCCTCCACCTCTGTCTTGCCTCTCACCACTGTCACCCCTGGGGGCTCTGCAGAAACGGCACCCCCAGAATTAACTCTGAGCCCCTCCAGAGCTTGGAAGGGGGGTGAGAAACATGGAGGGGAAGGAAGGTCTCCCACCACTTAGTTTTAACCCCAGGATTTGCTGCTGATCCACACAGACACTTGATCCTGGCCGGCCACAACTACGGCTTGCAAGGGGAGGAAGTGTATTTCATGTTAATGGCTGCCCACAATAAGAACCAAACTGAACTTCCCGCATCCTGGAGAGGTGCTGGGAGGGGAGGGGAAGGATTCTCTTCAGGGCAAGCAGGCTACAGACCAGGGACCCCAAGGGGTCAGAATGTGTGCAAGAAATCCAGCCATAAAGGAGGAAAGTCCAGCCTGGACCCTGATGCTCACCTGTGCTCTGCAGCGTCTCATTCCTGTAGGACAGGTACCTCTCCAGCCACTCAATGCATTCCTCCTCCAGGTAGGACTTGTCTCTGTGATTATCTTGTGGAAGAGCATCCCATTTCCTCTTGGTGATCTGGGCCTGGATGTCAGGAGCCACCCAGGTGAGGGTCTCCTTGTCGAAGGTGATGAAGGTCCTCCCTTCGTAGCCATACTGCAGAAACCCTCCTTTGCTCCCGTTTCTCCAGAGCTCACAGCCATACATCCTCTGCCAAGTGTGAAGGCCTGAAATAGGAACAAGATGATGGTTTGGGGAGTCCCCAGGTGAGACAGAGTCCCCTTCCCCAGCTGGGACACTGAGACAGGAGGAACAGAGCAAGGAAAGCAATTAAAAATGGTTGGAAAATGAAAGAAATACATTTTTCCCTATGAAGCTATTCAGGTCTCTCTAGATCAGTGGACACCAACCAGTGGTCTGTGGCCCACTGGCGGTCCACGAGAAAATTTTGGTGGTCCACAGAGAAATGTCACCCCCAGAGCACCCCCCAAAAACAATTAATCCAGGCTGTGCTGGAACACAAGACTGCGCCGCCCACATGGCCCACAGGAACCCTCCCTGCCCACTCACTCCTTACCTGGGAAACTTGCCTGCTAAGTTGCTATTTTTTCCTTTTTTTTCCTGACCATCAGCTGTTCTCCTGTGCCAGGAGATTTAGATTAGCTAGAAAGCAGGAAATTGTTGGATTTCTTGCTTTCTAGCTAATCTTTAGATCTTCAATTCTGCTTTTAAGCAGAGCCGAACCTCCCTTAGGACTGAAGGTTCTATTATCCAGTGCAGACTCAGGTAGCCAATGGCAGAAAAACAGATCTCTAAGTGAATCTATGATTCTGTGAGCAACTCAATCTGCCTGCCTGCTTTGCCTGATTTTGGGTAAAACTTGCTCTTTTTAATAAAAAATTCAATATTTATATAAATATTTATAATATTTACATACAAGCCATGCCAAGCCAGTCACATGACCACCAAGCCACACCCACAAATTAGGCCACGCCCATATAACAGGTTATTAAGAAATTTGAATCCACCCCTGCCTCTGTGTGTTGGTGTGTGCCTGTGTGTTAGAGGGAGAGATCTCTCTTTCTCTCTCTCTCTCTCTCTCACACCAATGTCAGCAAGCCACCGTCAGTCAAAATTCATATTAGTGGTCCCCGGGATTTAAAATTAGGAGGTTGGTGGTCCCTGAAATCCAAAAGGTTGGTGACCCCTGCTCTAGATCAGAGGTCTCCAAACTTGGCAACTTTAAGACTTGTGGACTTCAACTCTTGGTTGAAGGGCCTTGGTGGTGCAGGCTGTTAATAGCCTAGCACTTAGTTCCAGCTGCCTGTAATTATTGCAGGCTCGAATCCCACCAGGCTCAAGGTTGACTCAGCCTTCCATCCCCTCGGGGTAGGTAAACTGAGGACCCAAGATTGTTGGGGGCAATAAGCTGACTTTGTAAAAATGCCGCTTAGCAGGCATATACAATGGAAGGAAGGCTATTGCTGAGCGCATTGGGTTGTATCCCAAAAATTGTAAGCCGCCCTGAGTCTCCGGAGAAGGGCGGGATATAAATATAAACAAAAATAAATAAATAAATAAATTCTCAGAATTCTGGGAGTTGAACTACACAAGTCTTAAAGTTTTTTGTTTTTTGTTTAATTCACATTTATATGCCACCCTTCTCCAAAGACTCAGGGCAGCTTACAATTTTTTGGAGCAAAACCCAATGCGCTCAGCAATAGCCTTCATTCCATTGTATATGCCTGCTTATTACTAGGGCTTTTTGCCCCCCCCTCAAAGCGGCATTTTTACAAAGTCAGCTTTGTAAGTTGCCAAGTTAGGGGACCCCTGCTCTAGATAAGCCTTGAGATCCTCCATCCTGCCCTCCAAGTTGCACCTTGTAGGTCTCCAGACCCAGCTGCTTACCCAAGTCCCCCTTCATCTTTTCCCCGCACCCCTCAAAGGCTCCTTCTGGGCAAAAGGAGAACAAGCAGCTCCATCCTTGCTTCGTATCCTCAGAGCCCCAAATCCGCCATCTGGAGGTTCAATGAGGAGCCAAAGGCTGAATAGTGGGGAGGGGCAGTAAGGGGAAGAGGAGAGCCCAAACACCATTGAAAGCCCTCCAAGAGGACTTCCGGTTGTGATGTCCGGACACAGAGAGGCGACAAAAAACAGGCTCTGTTCTTCAACCCTTTTTCTTGCTGTTGGAGTGACTGCAAGGGTACACGAATCCCGGAGAGAATCGTGACAGTGTGGGGAATTCTGAAGAGCGGAGCGGCGGAGGGCAACTGCCCTCGCGACGAAGAGGAGCCCTTCGAGCCCCGCGAACAAGAGGCTGTCATCTTTGAACGGCAGCCCCGAAGTCCTGACAGCCCAGCTATAAGAAGGAAGTAAGTTTTGAAGACAGATTGTGACAAAGATTAAAGAGAGAGACGGTGCAGAGAAAGATCGCGGTAAGCAGAGATAGCATGGAAGAAAGTTTGTAAACTGTGGAGGGTGAAAGATACAAGAGGAGGCTGATCAGAGCTCCAGAAAAGCGGTGAATAGATCGGAGAGCTGTAGACTGCCCGAAAGAGGAGTAAAGAGATTGTGACAAGAAATGGAAAAGAGTAGAGATTCGGGGAATCTTTAAAACTCAAAAGAATTTAAAGACATAATTGTGATCGATGCTAGTTACTAGGCTGCAACTATTGAACTGTGTTAAGGAAGTGACGGACACGAGACAGCGGCTAGAGTGACAGAGGCAGCAAGCGACCATTGAAGAGAATAGACATTACTCAGCTATTTCTCAGTAAGATAAGAGAACTGAGCTGGTGGAAACCCCCTGTGAGGAGTGGAATATCTGCTGAACTACTGGATTACTGACTTTTTCTTCCATTTGGTTTTTTTTTACCTTCCTTCTCTTTCTTTGACTGTAAGAATTTTGAAGAATTATTGAAATAAGTATTTACAGTTATATAAATTTGCTAATAGAGTGATTCTTAGGAAAATATTTTATAGAAATCAAGAGTAGATTACCTTAGTAAATTGGATTAGGGACTTAAACCTTAATAATGCCTGGACCATCTTTCCTCCCCACAATCTGTTTTCAGTTGCCCGGGGCCACATGGTGTGGTGGGAGCATGCCATGTTGCTTAGCACCACTGAGGTGAGAGACCAGTGGTGTTTTGCCCCTCTTGACTAGAGCTACCCTGATGACTGTCCCCTCGGTGAGAGAGAGGAGTTTGAGCTGTCTCAGAGTTCACAGGACTTATTTCCGTGGGTAGTGAGAATGCCACCTGGGTCAAGTCTTCTGTTGTTTTTGGCTCTAGAACTGACTGACCATCGGCTTAACTGAACTTTTACCATCTATTCTGGACTTGACTGCTCCCTAGCAATAACCACTATGGGATAATATCTACTTTTCTCTTGAGCTATGGGCCAGGGTGTGCCCCCTTGTCCCTGAGATGTCCCCTGTTTTGTCAAAGCCCTCCTCGATGACGGTTTTTATTCCCAGAGGGGCATAGCATGACCAAGGGTTTCAAATTTTGTCTATCTCGAAGGGGAGGTTTTAAAATTTCTAATTGGTCGCTTTAAGGGTTAGGGAGGGGGTGGCGGGTCTTCTGCAGCCCGGCGCCGGCGAAGGCGGGGTATGGGCTTCGTGTGAGGTGTGGACCGCGATCCCCAGGGTGGTTGGAATTGGCAGAAGACGCCGAGGCACAGGGCCATATCATGTTGGGAGCGCGACTGCCATCTTTGTGGTGGGTGCCCACCCTGTGGCCTCCTCCCTAGGGAGACATGGAATTGGGATCCCTGGCCTTAGGTTGGTGGTATTTTAATGCCAGGTCCGTGGCTAATAAATCTTCCTCCTCCACCAGATCATTGAGGAGGAGGCTATGACCTGGCTTGTATCACCGAGACCTGGTTGGGCCCGAGGGAGGTGTCCTCTGGTTGACTTATGCCCTCCAGGTTTTCGGTTTTGCACCCACCACGGCTCAGGGTAGGGGTGGTGGTGGTCAGGGCTATTAGGGAGACCCCTCCAAGGGAGGTCACTGTTGCAGAGATAGGTGGGAGTGAGACCTCCCTGTGAGGTGGGGCCTAGTGGTCAGGTGGGTCTGCTGCTTACATACCTTTCCCCAGCTGTGTGGCAGCTGCCCTACCTGGGCTTCTCTCCTCTCTCTGGGGTGGCGGCTGAGCTCCCGGATCTTGTGGTCCTGGGGACTTCAATCTGCCTTCCCTGGGGGCCGGGTTTGGGCCCAGGAGTTCATGGCATCTATGAGGCCATGGGCCTGACCCAGTTGATTCAAGGCCCCACTCATGAGGGGGGAATACTCTTGACCTAGTTTTTGTCTCTGAGCGTGTGCGGAGTGACAGAGGGCAAGTTACTTTTACAGCCTTGCCCGCTCCATGGTCTGATCACTATCTCCTACGGCTGGTTTTCCAACAGGTCACTTCACTGCTGGGAGGAGAGCCACTTAGGTGGTTCCGCCTCCAGGTGCCTGATGGACCCTGAAAGGTTCCAGGCAGAACTGGGGTTTTTCCCCTTCCCTTGCTCACAACTCTGCCGAGGATCTGGCAGTGGCCTGGCAACGGCTGCGCCAGAGGCCCCCACAGGGTTGTCCCCATGCGCCCCTTACACGCGTGGATCCCTGGTTTGCTCCCTGGTATACTGAGGAGCTCCGGGAGATGAAACGCCGTCGAGGGGTTTAGAGAGCAGGTGGAGGTCTACCCGTTCTCAATCCGATCGTGCCCAGCTAAGAGCCTACATTAGGACTTACCTGGTAGCTATGGGAGAGGCGAGAAGGTCTTATCTCTCCACTCTCATAGCGCCCCAGATAACCGCCCAGCCGCCCTGTTTCGGGTTACCCGCTCCCTCCTTCGTTTGAGGGAGGGCCGGACCCATTGGCGGGCAGGGCTGAGGAGTTTGGTCAATATCTGATGGATAAGATCGCCGCATTCGGACGGGTTGTCCTCTGATTTGCAGTGGTCGGAGGAACGAGTTGTGGGTAGTCTGGCCACTGTTATCTGGGATGAGTTTGATCCTGTCTCCGAGGATGAAGTGGACAGGATTATGCGCGACTGAGTTCCACCACATGTTTGTTGGACCCGTGTCCCTCCTGGCTGACTTATGCCGCCAGGGAGGCCACCTGCGGTTGGCTCGGGCAGTTGTCAATGCTTCATTGAGGGAGGGTGTCTTTCCCTCCGCCTTGAAGGAGGCGGTGGTGAGACCCCTCCTGAAGAAGCCTGCCTTGGACCCGACCGTGTTAGACAACTTTCGTCCGGTCCAACCTTCGCTGGTTGTTGAGAGTGTGGTGGCTCAGCAGGTTCCGCTTTCCTGGATGAAGCGGACTACCTGGATCCGTACAATCGGGCTTCCGACCCGTTACAGCACGAGATGGCATTGGTCGCTGCTGATGGATGATCTCTGGAGGCCCGGGACAGGGGTTTTCCTCTGTCCTGGTCCTATTGACCTCTCAGCGCTTTCGATACCATCGACCATGGTATCCTTTTGCGTCGCCTCCGGGGGTTGGGAGTGGGGGGCACTGTTCTTCAGTGGTTCTCCTCCTACCTCTCGGGCGTCGCATCGGTGTTAGTGGGAGGGGTTCGGTCGACCCCGAGGGCTCTCTCTTATGGGGTCCTGCAGGGGTCGGTCCTTTCCCCTCTCTTATTTAATATCTACATGAAACCGCTGGGTGAGATCATCTGTGGCTTTGGGGTGAAATTCCATCAGTACGCTGATGATACTCAGCTGTACTTTTCCACCCCTGGCCAGATCAGCGATGCCCTCTCCCTGATGTCCCGGTGTTTGGATGCAGTACGGATCTGGATGAGTAGGAACATGCTCCAACTCAACCCGGCCAAGACTGAGTGGCTTTGCGTGGGCGTCTCGCCCAGCCAGGATTGTTTATCCTTGGCCATAGGGGAGGTGTTACCCCCTGTGGATAGGGCGCGAATCTGGGGGTCCTCCTGGATGTACGGCTCGGTTGGAGGAGCAGGTGGGGCCGTCGCCAGGGGCCTTTGCCCAGCTCCGTCTTGTTCGACAACCGCCCTTTTCTGGATCGAGACGCCCTACGCAGAGTTACTCATGCCCTTGTCACCTCGAGACTCGACTACTGCAACGCTCTCTATCTAGGACTGCCCTTGCATACCATCCGGAGATTGCAGTTGGTGCAGAATGCCCGTGGGGTGATGGGAGTTACCCGGTTCTCCCATGTTACCCCCCTCCGCGTGGCCTGCATTGGTTGCCGATGCGCCCGGGTGAGATTCAAGGTTTTAGTTTTGACATTCAAAGTCCTACACGACATGGGTCCCCAATATCTGAGGGAGCGTCTTCTTCCAATAGCTAGTTCTGGCCGCCCTGTGCGGGCTCATAGGCAAGGACTCCTCGGGTTCCATCGGCGGCCAATGCCGGTTGGTACTTCCCGATGACGAGCCTTCTCTGTTGCGGCCCCCGACCTCTGGAATCAACTGCCTCTGGAGCTCCGTCTGGCCCCTGATCTCCGCACCTTCTGCCACGAATTAAAAACCTAGTTGTTTGACCAACCCGGGCTGTGACCCTTCCTTGGGGAGGATGGGTTTTTAATGTATTTTATTGTTGTGTCTTATATTTGGGCTTGTTGGTTTAATGTCTTTTTAAATATTTATTGTTCCGTGTTTTTAGTTGTGAGCCGCCCTGAGTCTTCGGAGATGGGGCGGCATACAAGTTCAAATATAAATAAATAAATAAATATATTTATATAGTACTTAAATTAATTGTATTTAATCTATCTCTATTTAGTTCACTGTAGCTATATTAAGGGTCTATATTTATATTGATATATTTATACTTAGGTTTTTACATATATTGATTCATAATTAATTATCGTGTTTCTCCAACAATACGCCCTCCTAATAGGAAGGGCCCCGTTTTCTAGGCATAAGGTGAAATTAAGCCCCCAGGGGCAGCCATGCCTCGCCACCAGCCACTCCTAATGGCCGATCATGGCGGAGCATGGTGAACTCCCTACCCCCGCCAAACGCCTTTGCTGCAGACCCAGGTATGGTGCTGGCTGCAGGCCAGGTTAGCAAGTGGGCGGTGTGGATGTCGGCCTCGGCAGTGGCGGGGCACTTTGCATCACGGGACCTTCGGCAGCCACCGCTGCCACTTCCGCCACTGCTTTCCCTTCTGTCCTCGCCGTGGCTTATGCCGCGTTCCAAGTGCTGCCATCCAAACGTAAGAGAAAGGGAATCATCCTACAGATCCTTAGCACCCCCTTAAATGCACTCCCCACCTTCATTTCCTTGAAGGACAGAAATAGGATGGAAATCCATCTCCTGGATTTCTCCTGGCAAATCCCAAAGACACTCTTCCCTCTCTCCCTCCCCCCCTCCTTTCTCTGCCAAGCTTCCCAGAGGATTCTCCTGCTGATTCATTCATTCATTCATGCTTCTAAGGGGGTGTTAAGGATCTGTAGGATGATTCCCTTTCTCTTATGTTTGGATTGGAAGGTTTGCCTCTGCTCGAAGGGCAAAATGGCTAGATGGTTCCCTTTTTAAAACTACCCGGTAGGTGGGGAGGAAGCTGCCCGGCCAGTCTGTATTCCTAGGGAACTAACAGAGGGAATGAGAATAAAGAAAACTTAGAAGAGAGGGAAAAGGTCCACGGGGCGGGGTTTCGGGTGGCTGGAGCAAGAGGAGCACACCCGACCGTGATCAGGTGACGAGACCGTGATCCGAAGCTCTGGGGCGGATGTTATGTATATGTACACAACGTAGTTGGGTTGACAATATATAAACCACACATGTGTATATTTGTAGCTTTAAGAGGAAAACACTGTAATGTTTTATACTATATTCTGATTGGTTGATTATGTTGCAAGTTGCCATAAGAGGGAGCTGGAGATCATGGTTTAATCTCTCTATACTGACTCTCATACTGATACTGACTCTCATACTGACTAACTCTTTCTCTGATACTCTCTTGATATCGAAAGTTATCTGTTGTATTATGCTTTGATATTTGTCTACTGTAAAAGACTTGAAACCGGTAAGAAGACTTTGTAATTGGATATTATCTGGACTGTTAAAACGTATATGACCTGGACTGTTTATTGGACTATACTATGCAAGTAAACTTTAACGTGATTTAGTGTATCTGTGTGTGGCTGTATATTTATTCATAACTGTTCTCATAATGTTTCAATGTGCATATCCTTGCTACTCAAGGGTTATTCTGCATATATCCTAACAGCGGGAAGCAAAGCGAGGCATATGGGGTGGGGGGGGAAGAAACAATGGCATCACCCTTCCACCACTGCTTCCACCCACCGAAGCCCGAATGACTCACTGACTTGCAGGACGTTGCTGACACAGCTGCTGTCAAGCAAAGCGATGCCCCTGTGGGAGGGCAGGCGGTTCTCATCGGCAGCGGGGTCTGTTCCGCCGCTGCTGCCGCTGTTGTTGAAGACGGCACTGATGAGAGAGGCGCCACCACTGGCAAGAACCATGGAAGCTACGGAGGCAGTTCCCCCGCCCGAGTAGCAGCTGAAATGCTGCTGGTAGAGGAATGCGCTCGAACCGTTCCTCCACCCACTGGAAGGGCCACTTCTCCACTACCGCCACAATGTCCAGCAGGGACTCCGGCCTCTGCATCTTGCCCAATGGCAGCACTCCGAACACAGCATAAGCCGCAGCGAGGGCTGAAGGGAAAGCAATGGTGGCGGAGGAAGCGGCAGCCACCAAAGGTCCCGTGACGCAAAGTGCCCCACCGCTGCCGAGATCCATGCCACCGCCGCCCACCTGCTGACCCAGCCTGCAGCCAGCACCATACCCGGGTCTGCAGCAAAGGCGCTTGGCGGGGGTAGGGAGCAGCTGGTGGCCAGGCATGGCTGCCCACGGGGAACTCTAGGAGAGTATGTGGGGGTGGGGGGAATTAAGTCACTCCTGAAAAGACAGCCTAGCTGTTTTTTCGGGGGTGAAAAGAAAATAAGGCCCGGCCTTATTTTCTGAGAAACACGGTAGTTAAATTAATTTTTTACAGTTTTTTACAGTTTATATATTGATTTATCTATTTATGTATCTGTATAGCAATACCAATAGCACTTATACCACTTCATAGTGCTTTACAGCCCTCTCAAAGCAGTTTACTGAGTCAGCATACTGCCCCCAACAATTTGGGTCCTCATTTTACCCACCTCGGAAGGATGGAAGGCTGAGTCAATCTTCAGCCTGGTGGAATTCAAGGTGCCAAATTGCAGTGGGAGTAGCTTTATATTTATACTTATATTTATATTTATACATTTATATATTCACCTATTTATATATTTATATAGTAGTACATATTTATATATCTCAATAAGTTGAACATTTAAAATTATTAATAGAGGAGATAAGTGTTGATGATTGTGGTAGATTTGGGATAACTGTAATTATTTGAATAAGTGTTTTAATTCTTTAACAAACAAACAAAACAAAAAAAGATTCTACACAAGAAAACTAAGAACTTTAGGAGCTATAATCTCTAGAACTATATCAGCAACTAGTGTTTAGAGAGAATACCCTTGTTTAATGCTGATTTGGGACAATATTTATAATATCTTAAGTAAACAGACAGAAATATTAAAAGAAATGACTAGTATCACCACCATGACGTTGAAGACCGAAAAGAAGATCAACGCCAGTCCCAACAACTTCAGAAGAAATGGGAAATTTAAAAAGTGGAATGAAATCAGATATATCCAAATTAGATGAGAAAGTAGGCTCAATCCAAGAGGCCTTAGGAAAAATGAACATACAATAAAGGAAGTTGAGAAAAGAACAGAACAGAGAACAGACTGGAACTAGTGGATCAACAAATGAAAACAATAGGTAAAGAAATGGAAGTCTCCATGATCCATTTAGAAATGGACCGAGCAGCATCGTATCTCAGATTCCAAAATGTTGTAGAATCTAAGGAAGAAGATCTGGAACTGGTGATGGCGGAAATTCTGGCAGAAGCATTACACAGAGATAAAAATGAAATGCTGAATGAAATGGACAACTTCTATAGGGTGAGTACAAGCTACACTAGATATCACAAATTGCCGAAAGAAGTCCACATAAGATTCGCAAGAAGAAAGGTCCAGGACATTATATACAAGATAACCAGAGATGAACCCATCGTTTATAAAGGAAAAGAGATTCAGATACTAAAACAGATCCCAAGAAGGGTGAGGGAGCAGAGACGGGATTATAGATTCTTGGCTACACAACTGAATAAGAGAGATATTCTATTCTGATGGCTGATTCTCACATGGGAAGAGAAAAGAATTAAAATTGATGCCCTAGAGAAAGCGCAAGAGCTTTATGACCAAATAGTAGGTCCTGACGACCATAGCAGCAAAGAAGAACTGGAATCAAACACCCAAGAAGAACAGGAGCAACAAGGGAATAAAGAGGAAGATCAAAAAGCAGAAAAAAGAGATCACCAACAACAAAAAAGGGAGGTCTTAAAAACAAGTAGTACACAAAAAGAGATAAGGGCGAGTAGAGAAGAAAGAATTAGATACAATTAAGAGAATGGGAGAAGAAGTGAAACTATCATCCATCAATATTAATGGTTTAAATTCAGCAATAAAGAGAAAAAGGATATTAGCAAAATTAATTAAAAAGTAGATATAATATGTTTACAGGAAACTCATGTTCAAAAAGCAGATGAAAAATATCTAGAATGTCCCAAATTAGGGAAATTATATACTGCACCAGCAGACTTAAAAAAAGAGAAGGGAATAGCTGTTTATATTAAAGAAGATATTAAAATGAATTTAATTTTTATAGCCCCAAATGGAAGAATTTTGATGATGGAAGTGTGGATAGCCCTTAAACGGTATTATTAGTGGTAATTTATGCACCTAAAGATAACCAACAAGAATTTTACAAACCGCTCCATGAAAAAATTATTGAATTGTAACAGAGAAATATTTGTATTATAGGAGATTGTAATGCTATAACAGACTATCAAAAAGATTATAGTGGTAAAAGAAGAGAGCTATCAAAGGCATGTCTTGAAATGTTCACAGAGTTAAATTTGACAGATGTTTGGAGGAAATTAAATCCAGAAAAATGACAATTTACCTTTCATTCTAATCCACATCAATCATGGTCACGTATTGATATGGCTTGGATGAGTGCAGAAATAGGAAGAGATGTGGAAGATATAGAGATACTACCAAATTTTTGGGCTGACCACAATCCACTCAAAATAAGTTGCAAAGGTAGGGGGAAAACAAGGAGAAGATGGACCCTAAACACTCAATTATTAAAAGATACGGAATTTGTTAGGAAACTTAAAGAAGAATTAATCTTTTTCTTTAAGGAAAACAATCAACAACATACATCTATGCAAAACTTATGGGATACTATGAAGGCAGTCATCTGAGGGACCATAATAACTTATGCAGCACTTCCGGTTTGGGCTTCTTTGGCGACGGACCAAAATCCGTGATCATGCGCGGTTTCGATCCATGCTCGCTGCTAGAGCGCCCCGATCCTTTGGATTCGGGGCTGAAGCCACCCCGTAGAGGTGGTGAAGAGGGGGGAGACTGCTGAGTTGAGGGGAGCCGCATCTCTCCTCCTCGGCTGGCCATTACTCTCTTTCCCGAAGGCGGTTGCAGCGGTGGTCAGAAATGGCCACCTCAAAGAAGAACCCAACCAGACAAGATTGAGCAGGAGGAAGACAAAAGGGAGAGCTTGACAGACTGGGCTAAGCAGAGACAACATCTAAGCAAGGTACCCTGGAATTAAAAGAAGAAATCTAAGTAACAAAATTGTGATAATTAATTTGACACTAACAGGCAATTTTAAGCTGAAATTAAAGTGTCAAAAGGAAAATAAAGACTTTCTGGATACTCTAAACCCCTTAAAAGGAGAAAAGTGGAGGAAAAAGGGTGGAACCTGGAAAGAATCAGAGAGTGCCACCTGAAAATAAAAGGGATTAACAGTGAAACTTTAAAGACTTCCAAAAGATACTTTGTAACTGAAACTTTATTAAAAGATAACAGAACCCCCGGAAAGGAAAAGTTGAAGAAAGAAGCAAGAAGAAACAGTTTTGGGTTACTTGGTGATTTTTAGAATTTTGGGTGTTGGATTTTTAATTAAAGTCAATTGGGTGGTTGTTTAAAAGTGTTTAAAATGGCAGTACTCCTTGAGGAATTAAAAATGGAACTTAAAAAAATGAAAGAAGAAGCACAAGAGGGAGGAGGATCTTTTGGCTTCATATTTCAATTCTTAGAAATTGAGATTTTGAACTATGAAAAACAACGAGAAACGCTTGAAGAGCAAGAAGAAGGGTTGGGCAAAGAAGAAGCCATCTTTAATGATCAAATAATGCAATGTGGGATAAAATGGAAAAAAAGGGGGAAAACGAGTTAAAAATTTAAGATTTGAGGAAACAATTAAAAAAAAGAATAGTTTGAAAAATAAACACAACAGTAAGGAGAAGCAGAAAAGAGAATCACAGAAGGGAGAATTAGAGAGAAAGGGGGACAAAAAGGGGGTGAGAAAAGGGGGGAAGATAAAAAGGAAAAGAAGTTATAAGGGACAAAAACAGGAAATAAAGAAACGGGAAATGTACAAGGATTAAAAGTATTAGCTTATTTAAAAGACACAGAGATAATGGTTAAATTAAATTAAAAGTGAGAATTCTGCAAGGGTACAAAAGATAGTGTTGCTATAGTAGAAATAGTAATGAGCTAGAAATGAAACAGGTGATTAAATTATCAGATAAAACTGGTATTGTTATGTAATGGTATGCTTACTAATAATTAAATGTAATAACAAGAGAAAGGGAAATAAAGGTAAAAGAAGCTGAAATAAGAAGGAATGGAAATATTTTAATTGTTCTTAAAGACTTATAAAACATAATTGAAAAGAAATGTGAAGATTTATAATGAAATCAGTACCAGTTGTTAGGATGAATTTGAATAGAATAACTATTTTGTTTACTATTTATATATATATATTGTTCTCTATATTTTTAGAATCTTGTGTATATTTCTAAAGGAAAGTACCAAGCGGAATTCAGTTGATGAGAGCTATATGATATAAAATAGATATTAGAAATTGAATGTTATAATTGTATAATGTATAAATTAAATGTATAATGAGATTTGAAATGACAATACTTATAAGATTTAAAGGTGCCACACTCTATTTTTTTTTAATTACATTTATATGCCGCCCTTCTCCGAAGACTCAGCTCACAATTCCTGGAGCACAACCCAATGCGCTCAGCAATAGCCTTCATTCCATTGTATATGCCTGCTTATTACTAAGCGGCATTTTTACAAGGTCAGCTAATTGCCCCCAACAATCTTGGGTCCTCAATTTACCTACCCCGAGAGGATGGAAGGCTGAGTCAACCTTGAGCCTGGTGGGATTCGAGCCTACAGTAATTGTAGACAGCTGGATCTTAAGAGCAGGCATTTAACAGCCTGAGCCACCAAAGCTCATATTTGGCAATTATAGGGGGAATCTTGCTTTTTAATGCCTGGAAGGGGAGGGAAGTATCTTTTTCCCTCTCTCTTTTGGGATGATGATGGAAAAAAATATATGAAATTGTAAACAGGACAGACAAAAGTATGAGTATAATGAATAGAAAGATACAGAAATTTAGGAAAAGAAATGTAATCGAATTAGAAATAATTATAAAAGAAGGTTAAGGAAAGTAAGGGAGGAAAAAAAATATTGAGAAATTGATAAAACGGTGACAAGATATGAAACTGAATATATAAGATGAATATGTAATTGAGTTGATGTCTGTTTGGAGATTTGATAACCTAGAATCATGCTGTTCTCAAAAAAAGATGTTTTATTTGTTATTATGTTTTGTAAAAACCCAATAAAACTTTTATTTAAAAAATCTTATGCAGCAAAAAAGAATAAGGAAAGATATGCTCAACAAAACAATTTGCAGGAAACAATTAAAAAATTAGAGGCTCAATTTTGTACACCACAAAATACTAAAGTAAAAGAACAATTGTCTTTAAATAAAAATAAACTTAACCTAATGGAACAAGAAGAAATGGTCAAAAATGTAAAAGTAGTAAAACAAACATTTTTTGAACAGGCAAATAAACCGGGAAGATGCCTCTCCTACAGACTTAAGAAAGAGAAAGAAAAAAGAACAATTTACCAATTAAAGGATGAAAACGGAGAATATCAACATACAATAGAAAGGAAAAAAAGAGATTGTACACCAATATTTTGAAAATCTGTATAAAAGGGAGGAGTTGGATGAAGATCAGATAAGAGATTACCTGAGAGAGGAAAGAGGTCTAATAATAGCAGAAGAACTGGAGGAAAATCTAATTAAAGATATAACTATAGTAGAACTGAAAAGGGCAATTAGGAACCAGAAAAATAATAAAACACCCGGACCTGATGGTCTCCCAGGAGAATTTTACAAAATAATGGAAGAACAAGTAGGACCACTAATGGTAGACCTATATAATGAAGTTCTGATAGAAGCCAAGATGCCGGATTCATGGAGGGACGCACTTATTTCGTTGATCCCAAAGGAAGAGACAGATGCCAGACTAATTCAAAATTATAGACCAATTTCTTTACTGAATGCCCATTATAAAACATTTACCACTATTATAGCAAACAGATTGAAGAGGGTTCTGAATGAATATATTCATTAGACCAAAATGGATTTCTGCCAGTCAGACAAATTAGGAATAATTTAAGGATAGTAATAAACACTTTGGAATATTACGAAGCCCACCCAGAGAAACAAGTCACCCTTGTCTTTCTAGACTTCAGAATGTATTTGATAATCTCAATTGGCAATTCATGATACAACAGATTTATAATATGAACCTAGGCACTAAATTTGAGAACATAATAACAACAATATCAGTATACAATATAAAGGTTGACTCAGCCTTCCATCCTCTCGGGTAGGTAAATTGAGGACCCAAGATTGTTGGGGGCAATTAGCTGACCTTGTAAAATGCCGCTTAGTAATAAGCAGGCATATACAATGGAATGAAGGCTATTGCTGAGCACACTGGGTTGTATCCCAAAAAATTGTAAGCAGCCCTGAGTCTTCGGAGAAGGGCATATAAATGTAATTAAAATATATATATATATATTACTTTTACTTTACTTTACTTTTATTGGACTTATATGCCACCCTATCTCCCTAGGGACTCAGGGTGGCTTACAATAAAAAATAGAAATACAATTATTAAAATACATTAAAACCAAAGTAAACTAAGCCCAATAAAAACTAAAAAACCCAATTAAATTTAAAATATCAATAAAACCCCACCCCTTACCCTTCAGTCCAGGCTGGACTGTTGAAACAACCAGGTCTTTAGGTCACGGCAAAAGGAACACAGGTCGGGGCCAACCGGAGCTCCAAGGGGAGTCGATTCCACAGGGTGGGTGCTCCCACAGAGAAGGCCCTACCCCTGGGCACTGCCAGCCGACATTGTCTGGCTGACGGCACCCCAAGGAGGCTCTGCCTGTGGGAGCGCACAGGGCGATTGGAAGTCGATGCTGGGAGCAGACACTCCTGCAAGTACCCTGGACCCAAGCCATGTAGGACTTTGTATGTTATCACTAACACCTTGAATCTCACCCGGAGGGCAACCGGCAGCCAATGCAGGTCGCGCAGGAGGGGTGTAACATGGGAGTATTGGGATACTCCCACCACAACCCGCAGCATTCTGCACCAGTTGAACCCTCCGGGTGGTCCCAAGAACAGTCCCATGTAAAGAGCATTACAGTAGTAAATTCGGGAAGTTACAAGTGCGTGAGTAACTGTCTGTAGGGCATCTCGGTCCAGATAGGGGCACAATTGGCGCACCAGACGAATCTGGGCAAATGCCCCCCTGGTCACAGCTCCCACCTGCTCCTCCAAATTGAGCTGTGAATCCAGGAGGACACCCAAATTGCAAACCCCATCCACGGGGGGCAACACCTCTCCCCCCATGGCCAATAATGGAACGTCCTGGATTATCCGAGATGCCAGTATGCACAGCCACTCAGTCTTGGCCGGGTTGAGTCGGAGCCTGTTCCTCCCCATCCAGATCCGTACCGCATCCAGACAATGGGACATCACGGAAAGGGCAT
The DNA here is from genome assembly GCA_009733165.1 of Naja naja. Classification (NCBI taxonomy): domain Eukaryota; kingdom Metazoa; phylum Chordata; class Lepidosauria; order Squamata; family Elapidae; genus Naja; species Naja naja. Next base: position 679,184 of record SOZL01001854.1, on the reverse strand, counting down.
CACTGATTTGATTTGGAGTGGAGATGAACAAATGGGTATCATCTGCATATTGATGATACCTCACCCCGAACCCACGGATGATCTGTCCCAGCGGCTTCATGTAGATGTTGAACAGGAGGGGCAGAAGGACCGAGCCCTGGGGCACCTGCAGCCAGCCTTGTGTAACCTCTCCGGCGGCATACACCTGCCAGGAGGGACATGGGTCCAATAAACATGTGGCAGCACTCAGCCTCCCCATGATCCTGTCCACCTCGTTTGGAGTCACAGGATCAAACTCCTCCCAGATGAAATCCATAAGACCCGTCGTGCTACTCCCATCGGACTCTGACCAGTCGGAGTCCAAGCCAGCCTGGATCTGAGCGATCTTGTCCGTCAGATGCTGACTAAACTCCTCGGCACATCCCTGCAGAGGGTCCCCCCCCCCGGTTAAGGAGGGAGCAGGTGACCCTGAACAGGGAGGCCGGGCGATTATCCACAGATGCAATGAGAGCAGAGAAGTATGTGTACTTCGCCGCCCTCATCGCAGCAAGATAAGACCTAATATAGGCTCTTAACTGCGATTGGTCAGATTCGGATCTGCTGGACCTCCAACAGCTCTCTAGGCCTCTCCTCTGATGCTTCATTTCCCGGAGCTCTGCGGAAAACCAGGGAGCTGACCGGGATCTGCACCGGCTCAGAGGCCACAAAGGAACAACTCAGTCAAGTGCCCCAGAGGTAGCCATCTGCCAGGCATCCACTAGGGTCTCAACCAAGCTGTGGGCAAGGGAGGTCGGGATTAACCCAAGCCGCGTCTAGAACCCCTCCGGGTCCATTAGGCGCCTGAGGCGGAACCATCTCATCAGTTCCGCCTCCCAGCAATGAGGGGCGGCATTTCAGAAGGTCAGCCGTAGGAGGAAATGATCGGTCCATGGCAGGGGAAAGATAGTTGGAGATCCCCCACCCAGATCATGACACCACTGTCCTGAGATAAAAACAAGGTCTGGTGTGTGTCCCCCCTCGTGGTGGTCCTGCTCAGAAACCCAAAAATGTTGGTTAAAAATTCAAAAATGAGCAAATAGAATTAGAAACGGAATTATTTTTATTGGGGATATTCAGAAAGAAATATGGGAGAAATATAAAATATTTAATATTGCACATTTTAACTGCAGCCAGGATTGCCTGTGCCCAATGTTGGAAACACACAACCAGAGGAATTGATCATTCAAAAAATAATGAGCTGTGCTGAGATGGGCAAATTAACTTTGAGTTTACAAGAGAAAGAGGAATCTGATTATTACAAGATGTGGAAAAAATGGTATGATTGGATTGAGCAAAGACAGATTGGTGGACAGATAAATGGATTATAAATAAATAGGGATAAGCACTAGATAAGTTAATGATTTATATCTGCACATATTCTATATATGTGTAAATAATGCACAAAGTATTAGTATAAGATGAATGTCACAAACTGTTGATCTTATAAGATTTATTTTGTCTTTTTAAAATTATAAAAGATTCATAAAGTTTATTTTAAAAAAAAAACCCCAAAAGTTTTTTTTTCTTCAGGAAACTCCTTCTTTCCCTTCTCTTTTACTTTGTGGTACCCTAGAGATTTTTGTATTCCAGAGCAAGCCGGCGATTGGCCAAGCTAAACCAATAGAAAAAAAAGGATCTCTAATGTCGTCATTGTTGCTAGGCGGACGCCCAGGCGGAACCAGCCAGAGAGACGAGGGGAAAGGAAACCGAAAGTTTCGTCGTGAAATCCCCTTCCAGGCACCTCCGCCTCTTGGGGGAATTGAGGGGCTGAACTGGGGGTCTGCGAAAAGAGGAGGAATTCTCTGGGCCTGGGAGGGGCCGTCTTAAACAGCGTTATGGCCCCCGGGCAAAGCGATGTCCTGGAGCCGCTACGACAACTACTCATAAAAAACGTACACGGTCGATAAAATTAAACATATATTTATTTTATTGGCGCTTCCCACAAAATTGGGGTTGAAGCATTAAAAACATGCTGTGCAGCAACACTTAATCAACAGGATAAGCATTTGAACAATACAGGAGGCTGGAAAAACACAATAATACTCAGTAAGCCCCACAGTTGCTGTATTTATATCAGGGGTCCCCAAATATGGCAACTTTAAGACGTGTGGACTTCAACTCCCAGAATTCCTCCTCCAGTCATGTTAACTCAGGAATTCTGGGAGTTGAAGTCCACAAGGTTGGAGGCCTCTGATTTATGATACTAGGTGCCTTGAAGGGTTACCATACACAGATTAGTATGGGGCCCCTATGCTCGTGGGGCCCACAGGCAAGGGCCCATCAGGCCCAGGCGTTAGGACAGGCCTGGTTGGGCACGCGTCCCTTTCAGAGCCCACAGAGCCAATTGCAGCTGGCCATTTGGGGGAGGTGGGAAAAAAGGAATAAATTTAGATGGCTGCTCCTTCCTTTTTTTATTATTTTAATTATAAGAATACAACACTGTGCAGCCGATCTGGCATTACAATTGTTATCCATATATACAGTTTACTTCATCATTTATAATCTAGTTCTTTGATATATTATTTACTGATTATTCTAATAATCATAGCTACTTATGTTTTGACCTTGCCTTCTATGTAACCATTGATAAAATTTATTCCATGTTTCATAGTATTTAGATTCTCCTTTGTTTTTTTTTAATTCTAGAGTTAACGTATCTGATTCTTCACATGCCATAATTTTTCTTATTATCTCTGTTTCTGGAGGTATGTCTTCATTTTTCCAGTATTGTGCATATATTATTCTAGCCACCATCAATGCATGATACATTATTATACATTAAATCCTTCCTATATCTTTCGGATATTATTCCTAGAAGAAAAAAATCCAG